>CP141135.1:22910000-23487500 GCA_035236585.1 Warburgia ugandensis
CCCATACTACTTTGTTCCTCCTCCATAAGTGTAAATTTTTTTATTTTTAAGTCTTAATTTAAGTAAATATTAGAGTTATGTTAAATAGGGATGAAAAGTAAATATTGAATTTCCTGTTTTGAGTCCTAGAAAGTGAAATTTTTATAAAATAAAATCAAGTATTGTGATGTCCACGTTTGGATTGCACTTGAAAAGACAATCTCAATGACACTAAGTTTGCTAAAATCATAGTTTAGATGAGTAAGTTGTAATTTTTCTCTCAAAGGGTAATTCAGTAAGTTTACAAGTTGGCCTCACTCGTAGAAATCTGATTTGGATGGTTAAAAGACATTTGAAACTCATCATGAATAGCAACTCTTTTTAAATGTAATTATGGTGTTCAGAATAAGCAAAACATCATGGTCACACGTTTTACATTAATTAAGGAGAAAATAAATTAAAGACTTAAGGAGGGAGCTAGTTTGATATTGGCACCCCCTCCCCACTTAAATGAAATTGGGAAAAATAGACTATTTGGTATGTTACCTAAACCCAAGAGAGAGAGAGAGAGAGAGAGAGAGAGAGAGAGAGAGAGAGAGAGAGAGAGAGAGAGAGAGAGAGAGAGAGAGAGAGAGAGAGAGAGAGAGAGAGAGGAGGAAGAAGAAGAGAGGAAGAGGAGAGGGAAAGAGAGAGACCGTGGGAGGGAGGCGATCGTCGTGAGAACTTCTTTGGCATCCTGCAAACGTCAACCCCCAGTTTCTCGAGATGATGGTGACAAAGATGGCAAAGAAAACACACAAATCAATGGGATACTTGAACAATATGAACGGTTCAAAGTGTTCCCTATCCTTAGACCTACAAAATCCTTCATGAACAATGAAGATCTTGTAAGAAACAGCTATGGATAGGAGCAAAATGGTGACATTTAGAGGGAGATTTGATGGGTTTTGGGTCACCAAAAAATAGAGCTCGCTTATAACGACAGTAGCTTGGATTGTTGATCTGACTTATTCACTTACTCAGCATAAGGGCACGATCAAAAGCCTTTGAAAACAGTCAAAATTGAGTGAGAAATGAATGAGAATCAAAGCAAAGAATGTGATGCTGGAGATTGACAAAATCTAGTGACTGACACATCATTTTTGACGTTTTTTGGCATCAAATGACTTTAGATCTTTAGCAAATTTTTGAGGATTGTAGGTGAGACCCGATCTACATTTCCTCTCAAGAAATTTTGATTTTTGAAGTGAAAAATCTCACTGGTGATGTCATTTTGACCACCTTCTTCAACGACTGCCGGTCACCTCCAACGACTTGGTCTTTTGGCATGAAAAACACACCCATAACATATTTTGGCCTAATCTATGCATTGGAAAAGTTGGATCTTAGATCTGAGATTATTTTACCATTCAAAGTCAAATCTAATCTTGATCTGAATTGACGATTTGTGATCTATAAGATCTGGCCATTGGTTTCTTAATATGTGTTTAAGAATGCATGAATATAGGTTTAGAATAACTTAGATCTAATAGAGAACGTTGATCCAAGCTTGAAAATGATCCGACAATCTTGATTGTCTGATCAAACACTGAAGTATATGACCAAAAAGGTTGAATCGTTGATCAGACTTCACAAATACATTTCTCAACCTTAATTTGGCACATGATGATTCAAATCTCGCTGATATGAGGACAATCAACTATTGGAAACTCAAATCTATACAGATGGCCAAGATGTGATGATCAGACTAGTGTTAGAGAAACAAATGCATGATCAGTAATAAATAAAGGCGAGATCATCTTAATAGATGATACTCAAGGACTAAATAAATTGTAAATAGAATTTATGAAAAAAGAAAAATGACATTATACTATATGTATGTCATAATAAATACATCAATGTATACTGATGGAGAGAGTGAGTATTTTTATGGGCATGAGTCTTCATATTTAAGGTAGGTTGTTCTAACATCTTTAATTTGTTCACATATTTGGATTATGACTAGATTATTTGTCTAGTCAAATAACATGTATTTATTTAAATACAAGTTAGGATAGATTTTAATGAATTAATGGATGATATGATTACAAATTATGAATGCATCATTCTTCAAGGATTAAATGAGCTAGTATATATCTTCCTTTGATGATGATGATATTAGATGATTATTTTAGCTTGTGGATTATACTGGCATATAGATGTTATTAAGACATATCAATGATAATGATGAAGAAGTGGAGTATCCAAGATCTAAGAGGTTGGCTAATGAGCGTGGGTGCATATAGCATTGGTAGGCTTCTAAGTGGAATTAAGATTGTCATGTTTTTCAATACATATATTTACATCTCAATTGTTATAATGAGTTTCTTTAGGTTATGCGATGAATGAAATAAATATATATGCTGCATTTGAATTATGATTAAACTACTCATGTATAAGCTCATGTTATTTATCATAAGTCATGTAAGAAAAGTTGAAGACTGTAGCACTCAGGTAATATGAAATGACTCATAAGAGTTGAAGTTTATGGTACTCAGGTAATATGAAACGACTCATAAGAGTTGTAAGACTGTACCACAGGTAAGATGAGATGACTCGTAAGATTTGAAGACTTTGATACTTAGGTAATATGAAACGACTCGTAAGAGTTGTTAGATTGTGAACCACAGGTAAGATAAGACGACTTGTAAGAGTTGAAGACTGTGGTACTTAGGTAATATAAAATGACTCGTAAGAGTTGTAAGACTGTGAACCATAGGTAAAATCAAACAACTCGTAAGAGTTAAATACTATATTACTTAGGTAATATAAAACAACTCATAAGAGTTGAAGACTGTGATACTCAGGCAATATGAAATTATTCGTAAGAGTTGTAAGACTGTGAACTGCAGGTAGGATGAGACGACTCGTAAGAGTTGAAGACTATGGCACTCAAGTAATATAAAATGACTTGTAAGAGTTGAAGAATGTGGTACTCAGGTAATATAAAATGACTTGTAAGAGTTGTAAGACTATGTGACATCTTAGGTTTTTATAAATAGTTTTTCTAAATATTTTTGAAAATCTTGTTAGGATCAATCCTTAATTATTATTTTTTAACTCTACATATAATAATAAAATTTAACTATTGCTTCAAGCAAAAGTACGTTAAATAAAACTCCACAATATATTTCAAAGTAATAGTTCAACTTTTTCAGCCAGTCAAGACCTACTAGTCACAGCCCAAACATTACTAAGCTAAATCACAATTTCAAATGCTACAATTTATTACAAATTGACTAAAGTCTTTAATTAAAGCAAAATTGTTCCTAATCTTCATACTTGAAACTCCAAGTTCACTCAATTTCCTGTGCCTCAATCTCAAGCTTTTCCTTCTGCCTTTCACCTATAGGGTGGTTTGGTGACTAATATAAATTACCCAGTGGAAAATCTAAAACTAGCCAAAGACTACGAAAATATGCTTTGCAAAATTTTAGACTTAAAAGTGTATACATGTACTATTAAAAATTCCATCGTAAAATTGCGACATCTCAATTATTATCAAATAGTTATATAACCATCAAAATAACATAATATTAGATAACACAATTTATGTCCAAAGCATATAATGATTTGAGGCAAATTCAATCTATATCCATTGAATGATTAATTCGAAAATCAATCCATTCAAAAATTATTCCATAGCTAAGTGCACTTATTTTCCTGTCATTGGCACTGATCAATATTCTCGAGAACAATTGACATGTTAGCCCATGTTCAAACAAAACAGAAAGTTAACTATGCTCGCAATAAAACCTAAGTCTTACCTGCGTTTGTTAGTGGGTACTACACTAACTACATCGACTACATGGGATAGTCAGATCAATCATATACAAGGTATTCCTCCCATGTAACTTACCCTTGTCAAATAAGCCTACCATAGGCTAGTACCTATTTAGAAGTCAACGGCCAACTAACTTCCTAGCATAGCAACCATGGAATTTCATATGAAACCCCTGAGCCAGGATCAACTCTTAAGAGTCTCCTAATTTCTTATTCAAATTCAATTGCACAAGAGTGTGAAATCATATAAAATGCATATTAACAAGTAATACAGATCTATCGTTCTTATTAATACCAAAACATATGTATGACCCTTAAGGTTAATATAAAAGAATGCCAATAGATCAATATATGTTACCCAAAAATACTTTCTAATCAAACCAAAGTGTGAATATGCACAATTTTCTTTGATAATTAAGCAAAAGAAATGGTATTACTATACATCCATAAAAGGAGAGCTAAAGAAATTCCAAAGTAATTCTATGTACTTGTGTTTATCAAATGATACCAACTCTTAAACTAATCACAAAGTCAGTATATGATTTAGAAATATAAAGATTTTTATTTTATTTATTATTATTTTGGTGCATGATGCAACCACCAAGTCCAGGAACTGCACCCATGTAGACCGTCCAATGCATGCTGCAGTTGGGTTTGTGCTGGTGTACCTCACCCAACCCCTTATAGATTTTGATCATCTAATATGTATGTTAAGAGGCATCTCCTATATATATAATGATATTATTTTGTTTTAAATGTATTAGGAAGATAGGAAATGAGTTGTTGCATATCCTTGTATTTACTTACGTATGCATGGATTGACACTTATCATGCATAACATTTCTTCAAAATATAATGATTTTATAAAGTGTTTTAAATGTGTTAGGAAGAAAGGAAATGAGTTTGTTGCATGTCTTTGTATTAACTTACTTATGCATGTTGCTGGTTCATCCATGAGGTGGCCTAACAATTGGTTGGATACAAATTGTTGAAAAGAGCAGGTTCAAACAACAGAAAAAGCCCAAATATTGGTAGTCCTAATTTCATATACCTACTCAATGGTCAATTAACACATAGAAACCTACTTGTTCTTTGGATTCTTTCTATGATCAAGGAATTCAAATTCTATCACTACCCAGCCAAGATGGTGGCCGATCTGTACCATCAAATATCTAGTCCACATTTTGGATAATTGTTATTCGCCTAGCTAAAATCATTTGCTGGGCCATTTATCCAAATGGGTTAGAGCTATTCTATATGTATGCATTAGACAATTACTCAATTTCATTATCTGTATGTTTATTTAATAATCAATGCTTGGTTTGCAATGAGCTTAAATCTTCTTCTTCTCCAGACATGCCATGTGGTTAATTCAATAGAGTGTGCCTAATCCTTAAACTAAAATTTATCCACTTGTTTATAATTTTCTGTGTGATATACCTGAGCAAGATTCAAAGTCTAACGTGTTCAACCTTTGTCCAATGCTCATGTTCCTTAGTATCACTTGGTGCATAGTGCAATTGGTATAATCCAACACAACACATGGCAAGGATGGCTTGATTTATGGTACTATTGTCAAGGTCAAAGCAGGTTGTTAGGTGCTTGATTCAATTGGTTATTGATGATACCCATGTCTTTACCAAATTTTGAGTATTGATCAGCAAGCCATAGAATTGAATCTAAGCGATGCATTGCGCAACTGAAAAATCCAAGCTATTTTGAGTCTAAACCTCACATGATGTATGATCAAATGTTCATGTCTAAGGTGTCATACACCTATGGCTACTAGATACCTATAGAAAATTTGGTATTCAATAGTCTAGTGTGTGAAAGCTTAATATGATAGATCATGTATTTAAACAAAAATTTGGCTGGCAGTACATGTAATTCTTATCCAAAATGTCATGCACGTGAGCCCAACTATTTATATATTGTGGCTGGAAGCTAGTGGTCTGTGTCTAAACTTTGCTTGGATGCATGATATGATTGTTATATCTTATGCATCATGTACCGAATGTGGTTTAGAATACTTGGTTATTTCTAATAGTTCTAGTAATAGACATTAATCGGTATATAGTGCAACTGGCACTATTCTTGTTTTATGCATCTAATCACTAGTAGGTTGTTTGATGTCATGTATTTAATCAATGTCGCTAACTGGGTACTACGTGTAGGATCATGGCCAGCTTATATAAGTCTATGTGCCACTCTACAAGCATGACCTCATGCACATTTTAAGCATGGCTTAGTGCATGATACATTGAAAATTTTCGGCATCATGCGCATCTAGATTAGGAGAATCCATCCAAATAATTTACAACCTCACAACAACATGCTAATAAAATATATGCACAACTGTTAAATAGGAACATCAAAAGTTTAATTTAAAATGCCTAGATGGATCATTGATCATAAATCACGGTTTATTAAAGTTTCATGCAATAAACTAAAGAGAAACAATTCATGCCGTTCAATTTTTCAAGAAAACATATTCTTCAATTTCATCCATGAATCATGCGTAAATTTTAAGTTGTAAAATAAGATTTTAACACTTAAATAATTGGCTAACTTGTTAATAAGTCAAAACATATAAATTACAACAATTTGGTATCCGATTAACACAATATCATAAACACAAATTTTAATACCAAAATCAACAGTAAAATTTTGGTATCTTTCTTTCTTTCTTTTTTAAAAACATGGAGGTCTAGTTTGAGATCCCCTACCTCAAAATGCCGTTTCCTTCAATGTAAATCCCTCTGCTTTTAATTGATTTGAGGAACACTATAGATTTAAGCTTTTCCTCCGATCTTCTCTTCCTTTTTCTTTCCTTTTCTCTCTTTTTTTTTTTGTCTCATGCACTCCCCTTTTTTTTCACTCCAACTATTTCATGTTTCTAACCCTTCTTTCTATTTTTCTTTGTTTCCTTTATAGATACTTTCCTTATAGTAGTTTTCTCAATTGATTACATATTTGTAACTCTTTTAATATTAATTGTTTATTTATTCTCAACCGTTGGATTATCATCCAATGGTTCAGATATATAACTCCTCTATTGGTCTCATTCATTTCACCATTCAATATTTTTACATGTTTTGTCCATATGGAAAACACCCTTCACCATGTGGGTTTCCTTATATGACGTATCCAAATGTAAAATTCGTAATAATTAAATAAAAAAATAATTAAATAATATAAAACATGATTTTCTTCTTAAAAAATGTTAGAGAGGCGACTTAAAGTCCATACCTCACCTTAACAACTTGCACTTGGGATCACTTAGTTACTCTTAGCTTAGGTCGTCAAGTCTTACCAAATTAAAGTTTTATTATCCCTTATATTCTAATTACTCACAAATTATTTAATGAGTTAAAATTAAAAAATTTGTTTAAGCTTCATTTCAACTTGTTTTTACACCATAATAGTCAACAATTGACTTCAAAATTTTCATAATTTATAATTATAATATTTTTATATTTCTAAAAAATGTAGGCCATTCTCGAAATCTTGTTACTAAACTTATGTTGTATATCAGAAAATAGATAAGGAAAACTACTTCTCATATCTTCCTTAATTTCCCAAGTAGCTTCCTCAACAGAATGATGTTGGCATAAAACTTTTTCTAAATGAATTGTCTTGTTCCTTAGAGTCTTTTCCTGGAAATCCAAAATCCTTAGAGATCTCGTCTCATATGTCAAGTCTGGCTGTAGTTTCACGGGTATTTGATCAAGGATATGCGTTGTATTAGGAATGTACTTCCTTAGCATTGACACATGGAATACATTATGTACGTCTAACAACTGAGGTGGTAATGCTAAACGATATGCAACCTTCTCGATCCTCTCCAATATTTGAAATGGTCCAATAAACCTTGGACTCAACTTCCCTTTTACTCCAAATTTCATGACTCCTTTCATTGGGGAGACTTTAAGGAATACATGATCTCCAACCTCGATCTCGAGATCCCAGCTTCTCTGATCTGCATAACTCTTTTGTCCACTCTATGCTATTAACAATCTCTTTAGGACTAGCCTGACCTTTTCAGCACACCACTCGATTAATTTGGTCTTCACAAACTATCTCTCTCCAACATCACTCCAACAAGTAGGCGTCCTACATGGTCGTCTGTACAATGCTTCATACATGGCCATGCCTATACTAGAATGATAACGATTGTTATAAACAAACTCTATTAAAGATAAATGTTCATCCCAATTTCCCTTCCAATCTATAGCACAAGCTCGTAGCATGTCCTCAAGTGTCTAAATCGTCCTCTCTGACTGTCCATTAGTCTGTGGATGAAATGCTATACTGAATCTTGTAGTCGTGCCTGGTCCCTCTTGTACACTTCGCTAAAAATGAGATGCGAAATGACTATCTCTATAAGATATGATAGAAAAAGGAACTCCATGTAGACTCACTATCTCTTTAATGTAAAGTTTTGCCAAAATTTCCAATGATTGCCTTTGTCTTACTAGTAGGAAGTGTGTTGATTTGGTCAATCTATCCATAATGACCCTAATCATGTCATGTCCGCTAGTGGTTCTAGGTAGTCCCATCACAAAGTCCATCATGATGTGATCCTACTTCGACTCTAGAAGTTCTAGAGTCTATAGAAGTCCTACTGGTCTTTGATGTTTTGCCTTTACCTATTGACAAGTGAGACATTTAGCAACACAATCTCCGATATCCTTCTTCATTCCATTCCTTCATATCCTGATACATCTTAGTACCACCAGGATGAATGGCGTACTTTGATGTATGTGCTTCCTTCAATAATTCTTGTCTTAGACCTTCTGTAGAAGGTACTACCAACCTACCCTGAAATCTTATGCTTCCATCAGTTTCTTAACTAAAGCCTTTACTACCCACCAATGCTTGTGTCTCCTCACAATCCTTTTGTTCTTGGAGAATTCAATCTATAAACAGTGATCTTATTGATATGTTCATCAACACTCCATGAGATTTTCAACTCAAAGCATCCGCGACCACATTTGCCTTCCTAGGGTGATATAGAGTTGAAAAGTCATAGTCTTTCAAATATTCTAACCACCAGCACTGTCTCATATTAAGGTCACTCTGTGTGAAAATATACTTCAAACTTTTGTGATTTGTGTATACTTCAAACTTTTCTCCATAGAGATAGTGTCGCCAAATCTTAAGTGCAAACACTACCGTTGCTAGCTCAAATCATGTGTTGGGTACTTTACTTCATGAGCCTTCAGTTGTCTGGATGCACACACTATAACTCTTCCATGTTACATGGGTATACACCCTAAGCCTTATCCTAAAGCATCACTATATACTACAAAGCCTCCAGTATGCAAGGGTAATGCTAAAACAGGAGCCAACATAAGCCTCCTCTTCAACTCTTGAAAGCTCTGTTCACATTGGCTTGTCCACTCAAACTTAGTGTTCTTCCTAGTTAATTTGGTCATTGGTTGAGCTATTTTGGAAAACCCTTCAATGAAACTTCGATAATATCCAGCCAATCCCAAGAAACTTCTAATTTCTGTAACACTCTTTGGTCACTCCTACTTCATAATGGCTTCTATTTTTGTAGGATCAACTGAGACTCTTTTCTTTGAAATAATATGACCAAGGAATTGTAATTTGTCTAGCCAAAACTCATACTTGTTGAATTTTGCATATAATTGATGCTCCTGTAGTGTGCTAAGTACAATCCTGAGAAGCTCCCTATGTTCCTCCTCACTTGACGAATAAAGAAGGATGTTGTGAATGAACACTATCACAAACTGGTCTAAATACTTCTAGATTATGTGGTTCATCAAATCCATAAATGTTATTTGGGCATTTGTCAGTCGGAATGGCATCATTAGAAACCCATAATGTCCATATCGGGTCCAATATGCTGTTTTAGGGATATCTTCATCTAGTATCCTCAACTGGTGATATCCTGACCTCAAGTCAATCTTTGAGAATACTCTCGCAGACTGTAACTAGTCAAAGAGATCATCAATACATGGTAACGGGTACTTATTTTTAAGTGTAACTCCGTGCAGCATTTGGTAGTCAATATATAGTCGCATAAATCCATCTTTCTTCTTTATGAATAATACTGGAGCTCTGCATGGTGATACGCTTGGCCGAATAAAACCCAGATCTAACAATTCCTATAATTATTCCTTCAGTTCTTTCAATTCTACAGGTGCCATACGGTAGGGTGCCTTTGAGATGGGAGATGTACCTTGTACTATCTCGATAGTGAATTCCATCTCTCTCTTGGGTAGCAATGCTGGTAACTCATCAGGAAACACTCCTCCAAAGTCCCGTACAACATCTATGTCCTCTATTTTTTGTTTGTATTCCTTTTGAATCACCATGCTCACTAAGTATGTTGTATGGCCTTTGGTCATGAGTCTTGCTGCTTTTATTGCTGATATAATTGGTATTCCTGGAATATGTATGTGTTACCCTCTATCTACTCTAATGGCACTCTCTTCTTCCTACAATCAATTGTAGCTCCATATCTTGACAACCAATCCATACCCAATATGGCATCAAAGTCCATCATATTAAATAGGATTATGTTAGCTAAAAACTCCCTATCTCCCATCTAAATCCCTATAACTCGGATATATTTGTCTGAAATAACTAGTCCTCCATGCGGCATATTGATCTCTATGTTAAATTCCAAAGGTAATACAGTTCAATCCAAAGTTGATGCAAAGTGTTGTGATATGAAAGAATGTGTAGCACCCGAATCTATCAATACTCTAGCAAATTTACCAAGAATGGGTAAAGTACCTTCAACGACTATGTTTGAAGCTCTGGCTTGTTTGGTAGTTAGGG
The DNA here is from genome assembly GCA_035236585.1 of Warburgia ugandensis. Classification (NCBI taxonomy): domain Eukaryota; kingdom Viridiplantae; phylum Streptophyta; class Magnoliopsida; order Canellales; family Canellaceae; genus Warburgia; species Warburgia ugandensis. The sequence continues at coordinate 22,920,615 of CP141135.1, forward strand.
AAAAAACCCATCCTTGACCACGTGGTAAAGTCTCTTGTTTCTGAGGTTGATTTCTATTATTTCCCTTAGGGCAATTTTTTATGAAATGCCCTTTCTCTCCACACCCAAAACACCTCCTCTCTTGGACGTAACATGGTTTTCCAAGATGCTTCTTTCCACAATGTCTGCAGAGGTTTCGATCCACTTTCCTCTTTTTGAACTTTGGCTTTAGTGGTGGTATAGCTAGAAGTGGAACTATTGCTTTCGGTGGAGGTCTAGGTATGATTGGCCTCTTTCCTTTCCAGTTCAGCTTATTTCCTCCAGGCATAAATGTTTCTGTTCTCATGTCCTTTAGCTCTCTCTCACATAAAGAAGCCAATTCTATAGCCTTTGCCAATGAAGTAGGCCGTGACATAAAAATATGGCTACGAATGCCTGTGCATAATCCGCCAACAAATTTCTAAGTAGCTCTGAGTTCAGTGGGGGCAAACCTCCAGTGCAAATCTCCTTAGCTTAGTGAAGCGAGTCTCATACTCACTTACTGTCATGGAACCTTGAACTAAGTTCATGAACTCCCTTTCCTTAGACTCCACAACGTGTATTTCTACTAAAAAACTCTCCTAAACTCGTCCCACAAGATGACTCCTATGATGACTCGGGTTTTTGTAACACATTTTGTAATACATTTTTCAAAGGCAGGGCCCTTAGTAGTAAAAAAATTTCGCAAACAATGCAATGAAAATTATTTTCTTTTAAATCAATTCGTAACACAACCCAAGTCTCACCTCAACATATATAATACACAAAGATTTTTACATCAAAATAAAATTTTATTGAATACCGGGAATCATCTAGTAGTTCACTTTACACAGCCACTGTATTACAATTACAATCCATTGTCCAAATACAATCCAAATACAAAGTACATAGTATGATTTCACAATCTTCAAAGAAGATACTTTGATAAGTCTAGTAGCGTCTGGGCTCTTCAAGCTATACGCCCTCAAGTCTCACTTCCTATATCTGAGATATTGTAAACATTCAAACATTTACAATATCTCAGTAAGCTATTCTTGGTACGGGATACAAGAATATAATACTTCATTAATACAAGAATACAATATCTCATTCATCATTCTATCATGTTTACCCATTCATTGACCATCTCATCATATAGTACATACATCATTTATATAGTATAGGGTAAACCCATTAAAATAGTGAAAATACTCAAAATTTGCTCCTTCCCTTAGCTATACTCCCACTTAGGAGATCAATATTCAGCCAAATCTCATATAGGGATTTTCTCTCTAAGAACTCATGTATTTCATCATACTTGGCATCTCATCATGCCATGGCATTTCACTATGCCTATCATATGTGCATCATAATGCAAAATCATCAAGGACTACTATGTCGCAGTCAAAATCCATACAACGCGCCCAAATGACTGAATAATAATCTAGTGATACCAACTGTTAAAATAACAAAATCTATGTTCACATGGGTGAGGACCATGGCTGTCACAGTAGCAGCCTTCCCATGATAGCCCCACCCAACCTTTAGCCTCTCTTTGGGCATGATATCCATCATATCATATATTTCAGGAAGTGGGTGGCCAAACCCTCATAACTTCCTTAACATAGCATCCCCAAGCCTATGCTTATATAAAATAAAATCACAACCCACCACGCTTGTATGTAAAATACACTGTATATATTAGATGATGTGTCTGTTTAACTAAGGCCAGAAATACATGAGTTCCTTTATGCAAGTATTCACTCCATATTGTCCATCATGGTCATGAGTCATACATCTGTCAAATCATATGTATAAAGTTATTCCTTTATGCAAGTATTCTTTCTACATGTATTTGGGTTATCCTATGAAGGATGCCCTAATTTTCCTTGAATCATATATGATCAAGGTTTCAAACCTTCTAAGATAACAAATCTATACTATAAGTAAAATCACACAACAATAAGATACTCAACATCGCATTTCTTTTCTTTTGTTCTTTTTGATCATTCAAGATCTCTCTTGGTTCTTGCCAAATCATCCTTATCTTACTTACAATTTTTATTAGGGTTAGATAATTTGCTAACCTTTTATGCTTTTATTATTATTTCTCAACCAGTAAGTGTTTTACTGGATTGAGGGTAACTTATTCATTCTTAATTCTAGACGACTTATTTCCAATTGACCAAGGTTTACCAGTTACATGCCATTCCCAGCGTGGTTATTTCAATCCTCATGTAAGGAGGCATTTAGACCTCAACAAACGTCAACAGAAGGTGGAGGGATAGTGAGGCTCATTAGAAACCCCTAACCACAATGAATAACATGCAAGGGCATAGCCTTAGCTCAACCTTTAATAAGGTCCTATGAGCTCATAACCCTAAGTTTTATTTCTACTTGATTTTAATTAATTCCATGAACATATACTATGTCATTTATAGATGTTTATTATGCTCTTATTTTGGACCAAGGAAATGGAAAATCTACCCCTTATATTGTCCTACTAACTATAGCCCTTACTATAATTATTTCTCATGATGTACATGTGTATTTTGTGAAGTCCAATTACATTTCATTAATTACCACTTTAAGGTATTTTTCATAACTCTAGTAATGTAAACAAAATTAAAAGAAATTACATTAATAAATCTAAATTTAAGGAGTTTAAAGATAATCATGCTGGAATTGAAAATTTGACATGAATTAAATTTGCTAATAAAACAATTAACTAGAAAATTATACTGAAATTGGAAACTTGACATGGATCATAATTAAATCATATCTACAATTAAATACCATTAACTAAGCATATGATCAATTTACCCTTATGATCCAACTGTCCAATTTGTTCATTTTTTAAATTTAGGGTCAATATTCCATTAAGAGTACAACCCTTGATCTTTCATGTTTTTGATTGATCCAACATCTCTAATAACGTGATATTAGCCTTATATAATCACTTTTATAGGTCCATCTGGTCTAATTATTCTTGATCTACTAGATTAAGAGAATCCATTGGGATTTTCCATGATCATTTTTACTTTCAATGGTCTAAACTTTAATTTAGTTCATGTCAGTCCGATCCAACCATCCCCATGATGATTTATCATCATTATATGTGACGATCCGGGTTTTTCCATGCATTTTTGAATGCAATATCTAGTTCCTAAGGCCAGATGCATCCCTATTTGAAAACCATTTTATAAAAACCATGCAATGTAGTGGAAAATCTTTTATTTTAAACTCATTTTGAAAACCCCGAGTGTCATTTGCCTTCACGATAATCAAAGTAGTTTTTGTAAAGCTTCATAAATCATAAATGTTTTTCCCAGGTCTATCTAGTCTCCTTTTGATTTACTTGCTCGTAGCACTAACATAGGTGTCCTCTACTCGTGGATGGAACTATCCTGAAAAATGTTAAGGATAGGGTGAGTATATACTGTACTCAGTAGGAGTCTATCACTACTAGTTTTGCAATGCATGCTATGTTTAAAAATCATATGCTCTTTAAAACATGTGCATGTTTGAACAACCATATTCAATATCGATATTAAAAACCACAGTCGAATTGGAATACTGACGACTTAAAGAATATCATAATCTAAGTGGAAAGTATATATATATATCATAAACATAATGATATGCATAAGATGCTCATCTGAATCCAACTCATGGATATATGGTATGGTTGACCAACGTCATGTCATGCCATATGCAATGCAAGTAAATCCTCAAACCATAGGGTCCAACTATGCCCACGACCTCGCCGCCATGTGGTCCCCGGGTACCTAGGGACACAGGGTCATATGCCTCCACGGGACATATGACACTTCGACCTAGTGCCGTGACACCAGTGGTAGCCCCCTGTACCACATGCAGTCGAAGCAGGGACATGCCCTTTTTGGGCATGGTACCCATTCACCTAATAGTGGTAGAGGCTAGAGGCCAACCCAAACCTCTTGGCATAGCGCCCACGAGCTTACCAGCCCAAATCATATATGATCGAACAAGCCAAAAACCTCTTTTTCAAAACTTGTCCTCTTTGGGTCCCTCACAACTCTGTGGCCCTCACAACTACCTACCCAGCGTCTTTTGGGCACTCTAACGTCTTTTGGTAACCCTCAAGGACATGCAATTTTTTAAGAACTCAATGCTCACAAATCATGCAATATATGCAATTGTTTGTAAAACATGTCTATGCATAATGTATTTATCATATGCATGCTGAATTCATTCTAGTCATAAAATAAGTCATGCTAAACAAGTCTTCTACTTAAAACATGCATTCTCAAAATGATCATGGCTCTTTTAAAAAGTCTAGTAGTGATAGAACACCTACTTCAAAGTCTCCTGGAGTCGCGTCCTTTATCACTCAACCTGTCCCTTGGTCTCATTTATAAACTCCTGGGTATGAATGGATACAAGGAGTCCTTATTAATTTCATTCTATTTAGACATTAGATCGCTAGATCTACCTTTAGGGTCCATGGTCCTTGCCTAATCCATTTGTCAGGCTAGATCCTATGATGTGGATCTACTATTCAATGGTTAACTCTATAAATTGTCCTCTGATCCTATCTTTATAGTCTTGTTAGGTCCGCGTGCCCCATTTCCCAGGGACCGCGTTTTGCACGCGCACATGCATGCTCAAGCGATGCGCTATGACGCGCATCCTAGATGGCATCGCACGAACACACCTTTGGTGTAACATGGCGCGTCTCAGTTCCCAGGGCACCTCGTGCATCCTGGTCGAGCCAAGACCCATGCCCCATGTCATGCACACCCGAAGGCCGCACCTGGGACATTGTACGCATTGTCGTACGCCCGGAACCCATCCCAGGGACCCTGTCCCAGGCGTATGTGGAGCATGGCGTCCCTGGGATGCCTTGTTCGTGCAGGGCCGGCCCAAGCTAGCTTGGAGTGTTTTTCGGCCAGGAAACCTGGCTGGAAAACGGCTGGGAAAAGACCAGATCCTGCATGGATCTGGCCTAGGGGAAGCAAACGGAGAGAAGGGGAAAGAGAAATGGCTTACCTAGGCAGCCTGAGGACGCCCTTTTTCTCGGGGGTGGAACCCTCGTTTCTGCCTGAAAACCTTACGTTGCTGGGAAACTCGAAGAAGGGGGGGGGGGGGGGGGAACCCCATTGCTAAGACCAGAAAGAAGAGAGGGAATGGGGAAATGGCAATGGCCGGCCTGACTTGGGCCTAGCCGTTGCCAAACAACGTAGGGGGATGGGTTTGAGACGGGTTTCTAGTTTTTGCCGGAAACCGTGTTTTTGGAGATGGGGATATGGGGCTTTTATAGAGGGGAGAAGGCGGTGCCCCTCAATGGCGGTGCCTCCATGGCGGTGGTAGATTTCTCTGAAAAAATCTGGATTTGAGGGTTTGTAGAGAAATCTGAGGAGGAAGATGACAGGGGGTGCCGTTATCAAAATGGCGCCCTGCATTTTTGTTCTTTTTTCGTTTTTTTGTTTAATTTACAAAACTGCCCTTGATCTTTAAATGACCGTAACTTCTTCGTACGAACTCCGTTTTTGGCATTCTTTGAGGCGTTGGATTCCATTTTTCGAGTATAATCTAATGGTACTAAGTTTCCTCACAAATTTCTTCGTTTGCTATTTTAAATAAAGTGAAACATTTAACACAGTTCATGTCCTATAAGATGTCCAATTTTTTATTAAAAAATAGCGTAAATTGCTCGGGCATTACATTATATCCTTAATGGATCTAAACCCCTCATCAAAATCTATTCATAGAATCTTCCTGATAAAAAATCAGATTTAAAATGATTGAGGAATTTCATTTTTAAGTTTTCACCTGTTTTCAACAACTGATCTTAATTTGTAATGTTTAATCAATTTAACTGATCTAGAGGCATCGAAATTCTACTATGATCATTGATATTAAGGCTTTGACATGTTCTGGATCCATCCATAGGATCAAATTTCCATTTTCAGATCATCTTAGGCATGATCTAAGATTGTTATAATGGATTTTAACAATTATCTCTCATAAATACAATTAGAAACATAGATCTCATTATTCCAATATATTTTACATAACATAAGGATGCATCAGTGTTTTCAAATCTAAAATCAGAGCTAAAATGATCTCTTAATTAAAGAAACAAGATTTCAGTTCAATAGATGGATGGTTGAGATCATTCCAATAGAAAACGACAAACGGGAGGTCGGCCCGCCCTTGTTACCTGGGATTACTCGTCACCAGGGATGGGTGATTGGTGATAGGTGAGACGGGCTAGATCTGGACCACTAGATCACCCATCACCGGATCTCCTTCATCCTTGACAATGAAAGTCTAAGATTTCATCTTGTGGGGTTTTTGGACCCAAGGAATCCATCAAACGGCTCAGAAGTTGCATCTGAGCCGTTCATGGAGGGGGATCTCAACCCTGTTGCCGATCCATCATCTCCGATGGATCAACGACCGGGGAGATCACCTAGAGGCCGAAAAACACAAAGGTAATGCCATAATGAAAGGAGAAGAGGGAGATGCCACCTACCTAGGCCGGCTAGTGAAGAAATTTTCACCGAAGAGAGATTTGCTAGAGAAAATGAAGAAAGTAGGAAAACCCTTGTTGTGTTAGAATACATATACAGATCGTGATTTCTCTGGTTCCATTACCTAAGGAGGATAACCTTGATGAAAATGTATATCACCACATCTTGAAGACTTTAAACGATCCACAATCATGATTCATCGGTTAGATTTGCTAGAATAAGGTATAGAACTTTCCAGAGATGGTAACTTTGCCAGATTTATTCTTTGTTTTGATTTTTCCAGGTATCTAACTAATGGATCATCATAAGAGCTTAGGGGTTTTGTATAAAATCCTGGCTCAAACAAATCTTACAGTCAAGATCTGGAACTTAGGTCTTGAATGTCATGCCTAATTAAATTAGGGTTTCCTGTGCGAAAACCCTAGTTGATTTGGGACAACGCGTCCCTGGATGCTCCTAATGCAGACATGGGGTCATCTGCCAAGGTGCATCTGGGTTCAATCTAAGTCGTTCATGGAGGGGTATCTCAACCCTGTTGTCAGATCCATCGTCTCCGACAGATCAACGATTGGGGAGATCACTTGTAGGCTGGAAAACACAAAGGTAATGCTGGAAAGAAAGGAGAAGAGGGAGATGCCACCTACCTGGGTTGGCTGGTGAAGAAATCTTTATTGGAGAGAGAGATTTACCAGAGAAGAGGAAGAAAGCTAGAAAACCCTTGTTGTGTCAGAATACATATACAGACCATGATTTCTCCTATTCTGTTGCCTGAGAAGGAGGATAACCTTGGGGAAAATATATATCACCCCACCTGAAGACTTTAAACCCTCCACAATCATGATTCATTGGTCAGATTTGCTAGAATAAGCTATAGAACTTTCTAGAGACTGTAACTTTGGCAGATTTATTCTTTGTTTTGATTTTTTCAATGATCTAATCAGTGGATCATCATAAGATCTTAGGGCTTTTGTATAAAATCCTAGCCCAAACAGATCTTGTAGTCAAGATATGGAACTTAGGTCTTGAATGTCATGCCTAATTAAATTAGGGTTTCCTAGGCAGAAACCCTAGTTGATATAGGACGACGGGTCCCTAGATGCTCCCGATGTAGACACGGGGTCATCTGCCAAAGTGCGTCTAGGGACACGCCCACAGAGAAAGAGAGGTAAAGAGAGAAATGGGGAAGATGGAGGGGGAGTTTTGAGCTGGGATTTTGGGGCATAGTAGGGGACTTTGTGAGTAGCAATAGAAAAAAATTTGGAAAATTTTATGGGCTATTTATAGGGATTTTTTAATTTTTCATGATTACATGTCATAATTATGTTTCATTTTATTATCAAATTGTCATTGGATTCCCACTACCACCTCCTTCTCCACCAGCAGGTGGTAGTGGTTTGAGTCATGATGATGGTCTTCCAGACTATTGGCCCACCTTGTGGGCCCGACATAGCTGTGAAAGGCTAATTTGCCCTTTTAATTCCAAAAATGGAAAAAATGGGGTTTATTCCTATGAACTTAGAATTGAGCGTACTTAGTGTCGTTTTAATTGGTTTTTTAAGTGCATTCCAAATTTTGATGTATTAGGTCTTGGTTATGAGTAAAATTATTATTTTATCCTTTTATTCATAAAAATGAAGAAAAATAAGGATTTTTCATCCAGACTTAGAATTTGACGTACTTATAGTCATTCTTATTAATTTTTCGAGTACATTACAAATATCCAAGTTTTAAGTCTTAATTTTATTTTTATAAAAATAAATTTTTGTGGAACTCAAAGTTCCAATTCCACTTTTAAAATTTCAACTTTTAAATTTTAATAATTCAATTATATTCATAAAAATTAGGGTTATTACAACTCTAGCGTCAGAGAAATACGTTCGTTCGGCAGTTGGCCACCAATGCGCCTCCTCTCCTCTTAGTGAAAATGTAGCAACAATGACTTGTCGATCTTTTGACACCATCATCCCTTTGAACAACCTTTCAATCTCATAGAGCCAGGTCTCAGTTGCTTCGGCACCCTCAATTTTGGAAAACTTTGGAGCAATCTTTTTGAATCACTTCATCAAAGTGTCATTCTTTCCCCTTGTGACAGAGTTCTCTTCCAATCATGCCTGAAGCTTTTATTTCATTTGTTGAAATATTAGTTGCATCACCTCACTAGCCAAATCCCTTGGTGTACCAACACTTCGTTGTGCCTATTCTAATGGTTCTGGTATATCTTGCTGAACCTCCAAGGGTGCAGGTGCGGGTACTGGTATATGTGCCTGATTTCCAATAGTATTGGACTCTTCTACTGGTGCAGACGTATTGGTTCTATTAGGACAAGGTGGCATTTGTATTTCAACATATAATACTTACGAGAATTTTCCTAAGCCATCTCAATTAATATGTCCTTATGACTCGTTCTCTTAAATTTGATGCATTTGATTACTTAGTACGTTTGGTTGTGAGAAGTTTTGGCTCTAATACCAACTGTGACATCCTGGGTTTTTATAAATAGATTTTCAAAGATATTTAGAAAATCTATTTATAAAATCTCAGGACGTCATAGTTACAAACTATCATTCTTTTAGAAATAAGGTATAGATATTACTATTTAACTTAGAATAAGTTCTACATGTTAAGAGCTTATGATCCTCTCTAAAGTCCTAGTTTCAACTATAATAAACTCTATTTCTTTAGATGGTATTATACATATGCATCCAAAGTAGGAATACTAAATATATGTTTAGTTTGGATACAATGTATTGATAGTTTTAAAGTAACAAGATTAAGTTAAAATACATTAAACACAAACAAATTAACACTTGAAGACTTTCTTATGTAAGTAATAGTGACATTAAGATGATGACCTTAATAAGAAAACTATGATGAGTAAAGTGTAATAAGTGAAATCATTAGTATAGAAAGATAATTATAAGATTGGAAAATAACAAAGTAGGTTGAACTTCTCACTAAGAATAAATTGAAAAGTTTTGTATATGTAATAGGTTGAATAATCACAAAATTTAGTGTGTCTTATAAATTGTATATTATGGTAAATAAATAAAAATAAATTAATTGGATCTTATTAATTTGTTTTTGTAAAAGAGAATTTTTATATATAAATGATTACTTAAGAACAGTGTTGTATACAAAAGTATTCTAATGATTATTTAGTTGAAATTTCATTACTATGTCTAAAAACATAATTAACTAAGTCGGATGACCAGTTAAGCATCCATATAAATACCGGATTTGACTTGAGTTGTCAGTTAAACTCTCGAGAATTGTTTTACACCAGGTGAGTGGTCGGTTAGACACTCATGCTAACTTGGCCCCTAGTTCCTTTTGATATTGATAATAGTATATGATACAAGGGTGGAGGACATGGGATAGACTCCATCTTGTACCAATTTGTTCCTTCCCATGGAGGTGGTGTAGGGGCCAAGGTATCCAGGCACGTTTTTTATGCATAGTAAAGCCATTGCTTGCCGGTGGACATTATGTTTTAAACTTTATATTTTATATTTGAGACATGTTGTTCATGTCAGAAATTTCTAAAGGATTAATCATTTAGATAACTTCTACTTTGACAAATGATATTTGGTTGTTCTTATTGAAATCGTTAAGTCTTTGATTTATTATTGAATGTTTGAAGCAATGATAAATTCTATGTATGGAGTCATGTGTTTGACAAATTTACTATATATGAATCGATTATCATGGATGTTGATGGAATTGACATGTGTTGTTAGAACTTATGAACATATATATATCAAATATCAATATAGATTATGGTTTGATAAGATTTTATCTAACCTTGTAAATTTCCACTGTGAGTCGTCGTACTCACCCCCTTACAACCAAAAAATTTCAGGTGGAATTTTCTAACAAGGAGAAAAAGATGATTGATTGCTGAGTAATAGATTATTAAAGAGACCTTTAAACTAGAAAAGGGTTAGTAACACCATTTACTTTCTAATTGTAATAAAGAGTTAACTTGTTGTTATTAAAGATACATTGTTATACTTCATAGTTGGTAAATTTTGACTAATGAATGTGTTTGGGGTTGTGACCAATATATGGTTCTTAAAGAAAGGAAAACTTTAAATCTTTATATTATGTTGAATCTTACGAATGCTATCAGGTATCTCCGCATCACATGCGTTAAATGCTTAAGTCTAAAAAATAGAGGAAACTCTACCTAATTTTAGACAGAAATATATGATTTTAGTATTTAATTTTGAAAAAGATATTTTAAAACCAGGGGCCCCACTATTTTTAAAAAAAATTAGGGTAAAAAATATATTAGGGTTGTCTTAATTTCCCAATAGAGTGGAAGATAAGACCCAAAGCACTTTGGGTTTTAAACGATTAAGTGTATTTGGTGCAGGGGCTAGTGGGAGTTATCTTGTGAATTGTACTTTAATGCTGAAGCTTGCAAAGAAGCCATTAAAAAAATGATAATTGTATATGAATTGCCTTTATTGAGAATGAAGGCTTTAAAGACTTCTTACAGTCTACACAACTAAAGCCCCACGTTCCTAGTCATACTATTGTGACTAAAGATTGCTTGCAATTATACTTAATGCAGGTGAAAATTTTGAAGGCTGCACTAAAGGGTAAAAGAATTTGCATCACCACCGATACATGGACATCAATAAAAAATTTAAACTAAATGTGTCTCACCGCACATTAAGTCAGTGGGAAAAAGAATTGACGATTACTTGATAGAGTGTGGAATAGATAAGCTTCTTACTATTATACTGGATAATGCTAGTTCAAATAATAGTTTCATCAGTTTTTTAAAGAGGAAGATCAAAAATAGCAAAACCACCATCTTAGAGCATGTGTTTCTATATATGAGATGTAGTTCTTACATTGTGTGTAAGGGTTTGAGAGAGATGGATGAGTCTATCTTGAAATTTTGAAATGATATAAGATATTTGAGATCCTCATCGTCTAAGATGACTATTTTCAAGAATTATGTTGAGGGAAAAGGCATTACTTATAAAAGCAAATTGTGGTTAGATATGCTGACTGCATGGAACTCAGCATATCTTATGTTGGAGAGGGCTGTATAGTTTCAAAAAGTATTTGATAGGCTATATGAAGTTGAAGAGCCATAACAAAAGTATTTTATAGAGGAAGATGAGTCTGATAATGACAAAGAGGATAGTGATGGGAGAGGAAAAGTAGGAAAGAAAGTGGTAAGGCCTGTGACAACGCGAGTTTTTTATAACACATTTTGTAATACATTTTTTAAAGGCAGGGTGCCCTTAGTAGTAAAAAAATTTTGCAAAAAAAAGCAATGAAAATTCTTTTCTTTAGAACTTGTTTTGTAAAACCCAAGTCATCACTTCATACACAACATAAGTAAAATTTTGTACAAGATAAAATTTCATTGAAGGAATGTACTTTTATTAAATTTCAGAATCCATCCAGTGGTTCACAGTATGGCCTGGGTATCAATACAATACTTGTCCAAATTATATAATCCAAATTTCAAACCTCACCATACATTAAAACTCTCAATACAATACAATGCTCTCAAATAAAAATTCATGTATTCAAGGGATATACCCTAATTGATTATTCTTGCAAATCTTCTTAAGTCTTGAGCTCCTAATTCTCCTTCTCTGTATCTGAGATATTATAAACATTCAAACATTTACAATATCTCATCAAGCTATGCTTGGTAGGGGATTCAAGAAGCATAAAAATTTGACAGTATAATCCTAATACTTCATAATCCCATTATTCATACTCATGGATCAATCTCTTTACTTTGTCATATACGTACATCCTTATACATACATACTATATATGTCATATAGATATATATACGGTGAAAACCATGAAAAATAGTTAATATCTCAAACATCGATAGTCACACTCAGACACACTGAGTTGATCAATCATCCAAACTCTAGTGGAAAATACTCTTCCTTTGGGCAATATCATCACTCAGCCACACTGAGTTGATAAAACATCCAGACTCTGCTGGAAAAATACTCCCTTACATGGGTAGTATCAGCATCTCATTATGCCATGCATCATAATTTAAAATACTCAAAGGACTACTATGCTGCAATCTAATTCGTACTAGCGTGCTCGAATAACTGCTTTCATACTTCACGGATACCAAATGTGGAAAATCATCTATGTCATGTCTATATGGGGAGACAACCGTCACAGTGGTGGCCTTCCCATAATTGCCCCACCCGACATTTTGCCTCTCTTTGGGCATGGTGTCATCATATATATCACACTTTAGAGAGTGGGTGGCCAAACCCTCATAACCCATCTAGCATAGCATCCCCAGGCATATGCATGTTTAAAAAAAAAAACATAAGCCTCCTTGCTTGTAAATAAAGTGTTCTTTTACTTATCAAATGTCTTGTCTGTTCATATTATCATCCTCATATCTTAGTATTCTTATACCGATGATAGGATTTCAATTCAAACTTAGGGATCATCATTTACAATGAATGATACCCGTGTTCATATAAGTTTAGAGATCACCATTCTATATGAATGATTCCTATGTATTGATTTTATACTCATCAGATAATTTGCCTGTTTATCTAAGGCTGGAATACCTTCTAATTCTCCATTCACTTAAGGTTTTTCTCAATTCCAACCTAACCATTTCATATGTGTTTTGGTTGGATCATAAGGGTTTTCAATGGGTTTAATACAAGTATTTACATTACACTTGTCAACATTTCTATACATAAGATCATGTATTCAACATATATTTCTCCAGTATATTTTGATCCTATCTATATTCTTTGTTTAATTTTGTCCTTTGATATAAAGGATCTAGATCTTTTGTCCTATCATGATCTATCTTCCTCAAATAGTGTCTATCTTATTGATAAATAGATCTGATGATGAGAATGATCTTCTAATCTTTCATATCTAAGTATCTTCTATTCTAAGTCTTTGTGTATTCCTTTCTTTGATCTTGATCTTTCATAGATCCTTTGATCAATAATTTATACTTGTTGATAAAGATTAAGGGCTTAGATCTTCTATCATTTAGTTCTTCTATAATTTAAGTTCAGTTGTTTGATCATCCCTAAGGGGGATGATCTTGGTTCTCTTCCTTGAATCATATTTAATCAAAGGTTTGGATTCTCTATCTAGATTTGTCTATAACATACATAATAAAATACAACATTAGGATTCTTATTGTTCTTGATCATTCAAGATCCTATGGATCTTGTTTGATCATCCTTATCTTACTTACAATTTTTATTAAGGTTAGATAATTTACTAACCTTTTATGCTCTTATTATTATTATTCAACCAGTTAATGTTTTACTAGTTGAAGATAACTTATTTCATCCTAAGTCTAAACTGCTCCTCTTATTTCCAATTGGTTAAGGCTTACTAGCTGAATGGTTGAACACAAAGTGGTTACTTCAATCCTCATATAAGGAGACGTTTAGACCTCACAAATGTCAACGAAAGGTAGGGGAAGAGCGAGGCTCTATTAGAAAACACCCTTAACCATCATATTCAGCATTCACTAGAGTGACCTTAACGCAACCTTTCATAAGGTTCATATGAGCATTTTAACCCTAAGTACTCTTTCTAATTGATTTTAATTAAATTTATAAACATTTAAAATGTTATTTATGGAGTTTATTTTTCTCCTCGTTTGGGCCAAGGATTTGATAATCCTTATATTGTCCTCTAACTATAGCCCTTACTAATATGAAGTCAAAGTCATTCATCTTAATTATCCATGAATGTCTACATTCCATTAGTTTATATTTTTGGTGATTTATGCTTATTATATCTTAACAACTACTTAACAATTAAATTTACTAATAAAATTTGACAATAATTAAATCATAAACATTAAAGCATAAATCCAATATAAGTTTAACAACCATTTATAGTAACATGCTTCTTATGAATGCAACTTAACCTAATGGAATAAAACTATACTTACACTAGCATGATCCTAAATTATGAAATACATGAAATTTTACTACTAATGTAATGGAATCATAGTAAAGTCTCAAATTTAAAGTAACATGGCCCTAAGATAATTAAATCTACCAACCTAATAACAAACTAATAATATTTAGAGCATAGCATACTATAATTTAAGAATTACACTATCATACTTCCTAACATATGTCACATTTACAATTCTATTATCAAATAAAAGACAATTAAACTAATTAGATTAAGATCATTAGAAACTTTTACTTATGATCCAACCATTAAATCTTAGATCTTTTCCTTTAGTTCAAGGTTTTAATTACATTTAGGGCTTTTACTCCATTAAGATCCAAAGATCATATCCAATTGTTTTTCTCACATTTAATCCATGATCTAAATGGATTTCATCATAATCTGATTCATACAACCCATCTGAAGGGTCTGATCATACTTGATGTCATTAATCAAGTGGGTCCCTTTGTATTTTTAGGAGTTTTCTACCATAAAGGGTAGATTCCTCATTTTATGTTAGATCTGTCAAAATAAATCATGGATATTACTTGATTTCAACATTATATCATCATTGCATTAGATCCCCAACATCTGATCATCTCAGATCTTGAAGATCATGAAAATTAAAATCTTAATTCCTCAAAACAGAAAGTTTCTTGTAGGGTTTTATTAACTTTATGATTTCAGAAGAAAATAGATATTACAAGCTTTCCATAGCTTCTTTCCTATCTTAATTTGGAGTTCAGATGGCTCCACAATTAAAGACTGAAGTTCACTGTTGTTTCGAGGGTCCAAATTTGATCCGAGCCCAACGGAACGAACGGCTTGGATCAGTCGGGCAGAGCAGGTACAGTCGGGTGGAATGGTTGTCGTGCTCCCGCCCAAAATAATGTGTTGCCAGGATCAGCACTGTCGTGCGGTCGTTCCGAAGGGCATGTTTCCGTGCGTCGTTCCATAGAGCACGCGCATGGAGATGCTCCCACAGGGCATGTTTCCATGTGGTGTTCCGCTGTGCCGTCCCAGGAGCCGACCTTATTAGGAAGATCGAACAGTCCTTTTGGATTGTCCAATCAATTCATCTCTAATCAATGCCTCAAAACTTGATAAAACTTGATGAAAATTCTACGCTAGGGATTTTGGACCCTTCTGGATCGATTGGATGGCTCAAATTTTCCATTTGAGCCTTCCATCATCCAAAATTGAGGGGTTCTTATCCTTACTTGATTGTTATTATTTTTAACCTAAAAATAATTTTAGAAATATAAAAATTATGTAAAATAACAAAAAATAAGTGTGGTGAGATCTATGAGATCTCCAATAACTGCTAGTTTTGTGATTTTCCGTTGATTGCACCATTGGATCTTGAAATTTCTTTTGGTGTTTTGTAGATAAGGTAGTCTAGGACAATATGAATGGTGAGATCTATGAGATTTGATTTGGAACAGAATGCCTAATTCAATTTAGGTCTCTTATTCCAATTTAGAGAGAGGAGAGAGAAAGTGAAAGAAGAGAGATTTTTGGGAGTTTTGAAATTGTAGGAATAAATCTAGTTCTGGTTTTGCAAGGAAATCAATATTTTTTCATGATAAATTTTATGAATATTTTTGGAGAATTTTTTGGGGTGTATTTATAGATGTTTTTGAATTTTCATAATTACTTGTAATAATTATGTTTTAATTATTTTGAATATTAAATTAACATTGGATCCTCTACTACCACCTCCTTCTCCACTATTAGTTGGTAGTGGTTTGACCACTCATTACATGTTTTTTGGCCTTTGGATTCATTTGTCGGCCCTATGGAGGTGTGAAAGGACCATTTTGCCCTTTTATGGAGAAAAATCTGTTTTATTCTCCTAAACTCGAAATTGACCGTACTTAGTGGCATTGGAATTGTATTTCTAAGTAAATTCAAAATATTAAAGTCTTAGATCTCGATTATGGGTAAAATTATCATTTTATCCTTTTATTCATAAAAATAGAGAAAATTAGAGATTTTTCATTTTAACTTGGAATTGAAAGTACTTAGTGTCATTTTGATCAGTTTTTTTAGTACATTTATAATTTTCAAGTTTTAGATCATATTTAATCTCTATAAAAAGAGAATTTCCAATAACCTAATATTCCAGCCTAGAATTTTTGAAAATTCAAACTAAATTGATTTTCTCAATCAATTTACAAAAATTGGGGTTATTACAAGGCCTTCACTAGTTAATGATTTGAAGAGGGAAAAATTGTTTGTGAAGTTTTTGAAAAAAATTTACAAAGCTATATTGCTATTTTCAAGCCCCAAGCATGTCTATTGTAATGCATTTTTTGAGGAGATTATGACTATTCGCATTGCTACATCAAGTTTGTACAAATATGGAGATGATCTTTTATGCAAAATGTCTAATCCTATGTAGTCAAAGTTTAACAAGTATAGGGGAAAATTTGATAATATAAATATATTTTTGTTCATGGTTGTAGTACTTGATCCTAAGCACAAGTTAGCTTTTTTGAAGTTTTGTCTTGAAAAAATTTATGATATTGTGGTAGTAGAGAACTCAATGAAAACATTGAGAGATGTTATTACGTGCTTATTTTATTAGTACATTAAACACGATAATGGGAAGGTTGTCGAGGAGGTTAATGGGAATCAATTCAATCAAAACTTAGGCAAGAGTATAGTTCATGTTGGTGATGATGTTGAAGAGGAAATCTTGGTAGGTTTCTTAACTTCTGATGTGAGAGACTTTTGTGAAGACTCGGGATTTTAAATGACTCTCTAAAAATTCTTTTCAAAAAGCGAACCTATAATTGAAAATTTCTTTTAGAGAACAAACAATAGAAACATTTTTCTGTGAAAAGAGTTTAGAAAAAACCCAGAGTGTCCTTGCTACTTTACAAAACATGGATTATACGATAAAATGACATACTCATTTCTATCAAAAATTAGATAGTCTCCTCTATTTTTTTGACATTATACATTTAACGCATGTGAAGCGATAACCTGATAAACACAATTTTTCATATTGTTTAGATTTAAACATTCAAGGACAATGTACTTATACAAAACAATCACCCAGGACTTCCAGTCATAGCTCACAGTCCAATTGTATAAATGCATATATACATACATGTCCAGGAAAATAAAATACAAGTCATCTACTTACATTGGTAGCACAGTCTAGCACTATTATTGTCCTCATCCATGGATCCATCTATCGCAGTTGTTTATCCTTCAATGCACTTTCTTCAAAACCTTAAAAATTGTAAACAAATTACAATGTCTCAACAAGCCTGTGCTTGGTAGATGTTTGAGCATCTAGTTTGGCAATATACAAAAATTCAAATACAATGGAATTCTAAACCATTTATAAATCTATTCTAAGGAACATTATACAGTCTTAATCATATGATGATATTCATATCAAATACATCTCAATTCATTTCAAGTAATTTCATATCATATCATTTCATTATATATCAACTTATGATGTAGATAGATCTATTACAAATCATCTCAAACTCTAACAGCTCATAATCTACTTAGAGTTTGTTACAAACATATGCAATGCAATTAACATAACAGATATCCCATCTAGGATTTAATCTATCCCTGTACGACATTAGTACAAGTAAAATCACAAGATATCTATATGAAGGATAATATATGTTGTCAGTATGCACAAATATGTGATAAAACAATTGAATCACTTTTCGATTCAATCACAGGAAAATCAATGCAACATCAAATCAGAGCATATCTGCTCACCATAGGTAAATCCATGACAAATCCATATCAGAGCATATCAGCTCACCACAAGAAAATCCATGCCAAACATACATCTGAGCATATCAACTCAATATCGACAAATCCATGCTAAAAAGCAAATCTCAAATCAAGTCATGCATGTAAAAAGAATCTCACAATTCATCTCAACCCAACCCGTGACCACATCGTGAGCACCATGATACATTCCTTATAGGCATATCCCATCTGAGACATAGCTTTAGTATTCTACTAATAAATAAAGAAATCTTGATGCATCAATATTAGAACACATTCCTTAAATCACAATGTAGGTATATACATGCCAAACTTACATTTAAATATGAAATTTCAATCATACTGCAGCATAAGAGAAGGTCAAACTATCTCATTTGAATATGCATGTATGTATGTATGTATGTATGTATGTATGTATGTATGTATGTATGTATGTATGTATGTATGTATGTATGTATGTATGTATGTATGTATGTATGTATGTATGTATGTATGTATGTATGTAAATGACCTCTTATGATGGTTTCCTATCACCAGTAACCAAAAGAACATGGTTCATATATGGGCTAGAAGTACTCTTCAGAGCTATCTGACTTTCACTTATCCCTTTGAATTAATTCATAATCTTGCAATGCTTATGAATTTTTGTGTCTTACTTATGATCCATACTCTTACAACACTTACAAGTCATTTCATATTTCTTGAGTGCTACAATCTTCAACTTTTACGAGTTGTTCTGTCTTACTTGTGCACCACAATCTTCAACTCTTACCAGTTGTCTAATCTTACCTGTAGTTCACAGTCTTACAATTCTTGTTAGTCACTTCCTATATATGAGTACCACAGTCTTCAACTCTTATGAGTTGTCTCATCTTACCTGTGGCTCATAGTCTTACAACTCTTACAATAGTATTGCAAGAAAGGGCCTTGTTGCATGGGAAGTCTTCCCAACTCTTATCAATATCCCAATAACTTCCTCCTAGCATTGTGGGACTAACTCTCAATGCTACCAGCCACCCACTTAACGGTGCCCCACCCACCTTAGGGAACAAGCTTTCCCGCGTGTTGGCAACCACACGTAACATGGGAACCACGTGCCGGCTAGCCCACACCGGGTTAGGAGTTGGCTTTGATAATAACTAACAAAGAAAATGGTATGTAGTTATAGTCTGTATATATATATATATATATATATATATTTAACTATTTTACTGTTTATAAACAAAACTATGTTCTACATATCTTATAGTTTACTAACCTTGATGGAAATAGAATTTCAATTTCAATGCAAGTATGGATTAGAAGAATATAATAGTCATATGAACAGATGACTCATTTTAAAATGTTATAAATTAGTCAATGTTTCAAGGTATTAGAATACTACTGTTGTCCAAAATTCAATGATCAAGTTATTCACAATATAGTTTGTAGATTTATAGCTATAGCCAAAGGGGTTGAGTTCTTCAAAAAAATTCTTCCTTTATAAGATTAGATTATATGAATAAAACAAAACTATAAGTATTGTATAAACTAATATTCAATCCAATAGATGGAATCAAAGTTATAACAAATCACATATTGTATATAATACTAAATCAATTACTAACTCTATAACATGTATCTATTTCATACTAAAATCGTTGGAAACTTATGTTTAAAAGCTTGTTAATAGTTTTGAAATTTCAATGATTGTTAATTTAACAAAAATATTTAAAAACTACCAATTAACCTAACTATCCATTTTATAAAGGACACTCATGGGAAGTTAATTGTTTTTCAGCAAAATTTTTGTATTCTACATAGTTACTGTTGATAAAATTCCAAAATAATGAGTTGCTATAAACATGTTTCTAATGATATAAGCTATTGTTCTTTTTAGTGAAAATTATAGTTAATTTTCTTTACAGGTTTACTGTCTGAAAAATTCCAAAATAACATACTATCATCCTAAGAAACTTGATTTAATATTTTAAACTAATTATTCTAGTAAAAGTCATATGAGTTGCTATTTGAGGTTTCAAAACAATAGATGTTTGTCACGTAAAACATGATTCAAGTGGTTTTATGTTACTGATTTCCAATAAGGATTCGAAATCTACTTCAAACATAAAATTTCTATTGGAAATTTTAGAATAATAGATTGTTATTCTACATAATATATTTCAGGAATACAAATAAATTATTTGAGAAAATCAAAATCTAATTCAATTATGTAGTTACTAATTTCAGTAAAAATAAAAGAAATGTTCAATCTAAACAAGTAAAAACCCAATTTCCCCCTTACATATAAATGCTATTTCCCTTTCTTTTTTTTCTATCTAATCTTGAATCGAATGCGAGAACAAGAATACAAATTTTCATTTTGTTGTGAATCCCTCACCAAAACCATGTGCACTGTTCTGATTTTCAAGGAGAAAACCCAAAAATCTCCACTTTTGGTTTACTCATGCAAAACCTAGAAATTTTCTTTCTTCCTTTGCATTTTTCAGCAAAACTCCCCCTTCCTTCTTCAATTTTCCTCTTCTAGGGCTTCCACCAAAAAGCTTTAGTTTCTTCTACTTCTTCTTTGTGTTTTCCTTCTTTCTCTCAGGTGTTTTTTCCAGAAATGATATAAGGAAAACTTCCTTATTTCATTTCAGTTTTTAACTCTTTTCTTCTTTACATTTTTAACTTATAATTTTATTGCTTAGTTTAATGGGTTTTCTAGTCTCAATCATCAAATTGTTTTTATTTTTGACATATTTTATTTTGAGTGGTTGGATCACTAAAGGCTCAGTTTTATAACTGTTTATTTATTACTCCCTATGTCTATAACCTTTGGATTATCATCTAATGGTAATTATCTGTAACAGTTCTTCTTCTAATTAATTTACTTTTCTTATTTTCCTCACATGAGATTTGTATGATATCATGTGGGTTTCCATATTTGATTGTGCACATGACAAAAATTTGTAACAAATATTTAATTAATAAAATAAAATTTAGTAAAATAAAAATGTGAATTTCTTCTTAAAAATTGTTAGGGAGGCGAATTGAAGTCCAAACCTCACCATAATAAGTTGTACTTGAGATTGCTTAGGTCATCAAGTCTTACCAAATTAAAGTTTTATTAGCACTTATATCCTAATTACACACAATTTATTTAATGAGTTATAATTAGTAAGTTGTACTTGAGATTGCTTAGGTCATCAAGTCTTACCAAATTAAAGTTTTATTAGCACTTATATCCTAATTACACACAATTTATTTAATGAGTTATGATTAGAAAATCTATTTAGGTTTTCTATTAACTCATTTTACACTATAATAGGAAACAATTGACTAAAAAAATTCATAATTTGTAAATATACTATTTCTTTATTTTAAAAAATGTGAGCCTTTATAAAAATACATTTAAATATGTTGAAATTCAAATTTTAGTGCCATTGTGGTTAGTATCACATGCAAATCGTGAGCACAATAATTACAAGAACACCTAAGATTTAGTTCATCATCTTTTGTTATTATTGTAAAATGATTCCAAATTTGGAAATGCTTTCTTTTCTTGTTATCATTTGATGCACTCATATGAATAGTAGAGAGAGCATGGGCATCAGAATTAGTATTACTCTCAACCACTTGATCATATTGTACATCCATTTATAAATAGAAAGTAATTCAATAACCAATTTAATATGCAATGCATTAACCATTCAAAGGATCTAACAGCCTTGGAATTCAATAACCAATGACTTTAAAAGTCCATTCCCATGTAAAAATACTCTTTGTGCCATGTAAAGTGTATACTTTATAATCGTTTGACTCAAACGACTTTGAAAGTCATTTTTTGCGTAAAATTTTATCTTTACGCCTGACTAAATAATGTCGTTTTCTATTAAATGACTTCTTATTGTATACTTTCAAAGTCATTTTTTTTTTTTCTAAATGACTTGTAAAATATTTACAAAGTCAGTAGTCAAAATAATGGCTTCTTTATACCGACTTTAAAAGCCTCCTTTGTAGTAGTGTTTGGAATTCAATAACCAAGCTTAATCTACTAGAAAAGAGAAATGAAAAGTAATTCAATAACCAACCAAATACACAATGAATTATCTATTTGAAGAATCTAGTAGCCTTGGAATTCAATAACCAAGCTGAATCTACTAGAAAATAGAAATGAAAGTAATTCCAGAACCAATTTAATATGCAATGCATTAACCATTCAAAGGAACTAATAGACTTGGAATTCAATAATCAAGCTTACTTTACCAGGAAAGAGAAATGAAAAGGAATTCAATAACCAATATAATATGCAATGCATTAACCAATCAAAGGATCATATAGTGGGATCTAAGCTTAATGTACCAGAAAATTAATTGAATAACCAATCAAATATGCAATGCATTAACCATTCAAACAATCTTATATTAGGATCTAAGCTTAATGGACTACAAAATTAGTTCACTAATCAATCAAATATGTAATGTATTAACTATTTAATGGATTTAACAGCCTTGGAATTGAGAGAAACCAAATTCGTGTAAGTTCAAAATGGGATATTGGAAATTCACGCTTTTCCATTCATTATCCACATAAGAAATTTATTATTATCAATTCAAAATAATGACATTATCTTCCCAAATGAATCATAATTGAATCATTTACTAGGATCTAAGCTTAATGTACCTAAAAAGAGAAATTAAAAATAATTCAATAACCAATCAAATATGCATTGCATTAACCATTCAAAGGATTTGCCAAGCTTTAAATTTAAAGGAGACACTTACCCAACCAAGGTTAACATTAAGCCCTTCTTTGATATCATGATTTCTCATGAGAAAATATGCACAAACATATATCAATTAAATCATGTAAATATGTGTTAATAAATTAGACAAGGACTTTTGTGTTGTTTCAAAATCATCCTATCAAAGCTAAATTGATCAGCAATGGGACTAAGTATGAAATCATATAGCAATGTGAACAATACTGTGAAGTACTTAAGCTGTACTATTATACAATAATCTTAATGGGTACATAGTTAAGGACTCATAGTTAACGACTTACGAACTCTAGGACTTGGTTGCAATGTGAATTTATTTTTTATCATGGGACTTTCCTTGGTTCTAATAGCGTAAAATAGGGACAAATAACAAAAGTTCCAAGATGAAAACAAAAAAGAAGGAAGTCAATCCTATTTCAAATCTTAAAACACAAAAATTAAGTAGAATAAAGCCATAGATCAATTATAGAACTAGCAAGGGTAAATTAGTGATGAAGTAAAAATAAATAAAAGTAACACCGTACCTACCAATGATAGAATATATGAGGTTGGTAGCTATGGATAGATATTGACTTATTGAGAGAGAGGAAGAGAGATTAGATTCAAGACTCAAGAGAGTCTAATTCCTAAGTTGTTGTTAGTGGGTTTTCATTAGGACAAAAACTAGAGAGGGAGAGAGATCAAATTCAAGAATCATGAGAGACCAAGACCTGAACTGCCTTAGGGTTTGCCTTCAAGATGAGAACCAAGGAATGTAAGAACTAAAGAGTCTGAGAACTAGAGAGTCAAGACTGAGAGGGAGAGAGATTAGATTCCAAAATCAACAGAGTCAAAGACCTAAACTGCCTTGGGGTTTTTTGTTGAGACAAGAACCAGAGAGTTAAGAACGACAGTGTTTAAGAACCAAAGAGTCAAAGACTAAGAGGGATAGAGATCAGAATCAAGAATCAAGAATGTTAGAGACCTAAGCTTCTTTAGGGTTTTTCATTGAGACGAGATCCAGAGAGTTGAGAGCCACAGTGTTCGAGAACCAGAGAGTTAAAAACTACGAGGGAGAGAGACTAGATTCAAGAATCAAGAGAGTCCAATAATTGAACTGCCTTAGGGTTTTCTGTCAAGATGAGAATGAGAGAGATTGAGAACCAGAGAGTCCAAGAGAGATCAAATTAATGAGATCCAAGTCCTAAGCATGTTACAATTTTTCATCAAGATGAAAATTAGAGAGTTCGAGAACTCAAGAGTCACAGACTAATGAGAGAGAGATCAGATTCAAAGTTTGAGTGACGGAGCAAAGCTGTGTTAGGATTTTTTATCAAGACTTAGACGAGAACTAGAGTGACCAAGAATGGAGAATGACAAGAAGTAAGACCCAAAGGTAGAGAGAGAGACCAGTTGATTATCGAGTTGAATCAAGGATTGGAGGTGATTCGATAATTTTTTGATATCTTATATACCCCCCATTTTGTCTGGTCTAGTTAGGTTGAATTGGAGGACTAGGATAAGATCAAATTATTTGGTCCTTAGTTTTAAAGGATCGGATAGAATCGAAACACAACTCAAACAGACCAAAAACCTCTCCATTTGGTCCAGTCTAATCTCTTGCACACCCCTAGCTCAAGGGGCTTGTTCTATGCAAGACTAAGGTAGTGATTCCTACATATGTCTAAAATAAAAAATTCAAGTTCAAAAAATTTGAGGTGGCAAAATTTGCGGGTTCCAACTATGCATTCTAAAAATCAAGAATGCATAATGTGTTGGTAAAGAAAGATTGTGCAGTTACAACCAAGGGAGCATAAATGAAGAATACAGAGCCGATAAATGCTATCAAAGAAAAATAACTTATCAAAGGTAAATATTCTTTTGGCAGCAGGTGATTATGTCTTATCTAATGTGTTAGATCAAACCACTTCCAAAGATTTGTAAGATAAGTTGCAGAGGGTATGAAGGCAAAAATATATCAAATGTGATGCATCTCAGAAGGCAGCTTTACAGCCTGAGAAATAAAAGATGGTTCTTCCCTGCAACATTATTTAAGTGAGTTCAACATCTAATAATAAATTATTATCAAATACGATAAAAATTGAAAGAGATTAAAAAAAAATCACTTTTGATTTGTTCTCTACCAAATTTTGGGGATAGTTTCATCATGAATCTCAACAACACAAATGACAATCATTAAAAGTACAATCATCTCTATATTGCTTACTAAAGAATCTCATAAAAAATCATGTAAGGGTTTCTCCAATGATAAAATAACAATGAGGGAAAGATATCATGAAAGAGAGGATGATTAGACAAATTATACTAGATCTAAGTAAAGAGGGCATAAGATAAAAAACTGCTTGAATTGAGGTAAGATAGGACATCAAAGAGAGGACTAAAATCTCTAAAAATGGATCAAGAAAAATCCTATCCTGATCAACCATCAAGTTCAAAGAATTCCCTAGGTAATCTTGTCAAGGATGGAAACTCTTCTAATGATGGTAGTGTTATTTGTAGTTCTACGCGCCAACTAGCAGAAGTTTGGATTTTGGTGCTTCTTTTCATATGATACCACATAGAAACTGGTTTTATACGTAACGGTCCTACAATGACAGAACTATTTACATTAGTGATAATAACATATGTAAAATATTGAGAATTGGAGATGTTAGGATTGCTATATTTGATGGTTGCACACATACTATCATAGGTGTTTGAAACATACCAAATCTACAAAAGAGTCTTATCATTGAAAAAGTCTGATACTAATAAATTCAAAAAAAAATTTGAATGATCAATTAAAGATCTTAAAAGTGGCACTGGTGGGAGTTAAGGGAGAACTATGCAGTAATCTATAGTATTTGATTGAAGAAATGGTGGTTGGTGATGCAATTTTCTCACTTGCCATAACCAATTCAATTTTGGCTAGACAAAAACATTTAGTCACATGAGTAAGCAAGGACTAAAAGTATTCATTGATTGTTATTTAGTTCATGGTCTAAAATCTATTGATTTAGACTTTTGTGATGATTACATCTATAGTAAACATGATAGGGCTAGTTTTCCCTCCTATACTTCTAGAGTTAAAGATTACTAGACTAGATACACTCTAACACATGGGAGGTTCCTAAAAAATCCTAGGGTTGTGTCATATTCTGTTTCATTTATTAGTGACTTCTGTAAAAAAAAAAAAAAAAGGGTATATTTGCTCAAAAAGAAAAGTGAAACTTTTTTCCATTTCATAAAATTCCATGCTCCCATTGAAGCTCAAAAGGAAAAAAGATAAAGTGTTTATCAACCAACAATGGGACAATGTACACTTGAAATAAATTTGATGGATTTTGTTGTAAGCCTGACATTGAGTTGCATTATATAGTTCTTGGTACTCTACAACAATATAGAGTTGTAGAATGAATAAATCAAGAACTTATGGACCAAGTCAAGAGCACATTGAGTATAGCTTATCTAAATAAGTGTTTCTTAGAAGAGGCAGTTATCATGGAAAATTACAAAAACCCCAATTGAACCATTCTCCCACTACTACACTTACTTGCAAAATTATAGTGGAGGTATAGGTTAAACATCTTGTCAATTACTCATTATTACGTACATTCACTGTAATTCTTATGTCGGGATTCCTAAGGAGCAAAGGATCAACCTTAGGCAAGGTTCAAAAGATTTATTTTTCTCGCCTATGATAAGGGAACAAAGAGGTTATAGATTGTGGGACCCTATTACCTACAATGTTGTGATTGGTTGAGATGTAGTATTCAATGGTGTTTTGATACAAAAAGAAAGTGTGCAGCCATGCTTAGGGACAGTAGGGAGTTTTAAACTTGAATTTCAAAAAAGGATTCAAGACCAAATGGTGGATACAAGATATCTATAAGCATACAAATTTGGAGATGAAGTAGATAAAGCAAACAAATTGCATAAAGATTATATGTGTAACACCCCTAACTTTTGTAAGGAGATTGAATAAATAATGAAATTAAAAATTTGAATGAAAATTAGGGTTATTGAAAACAAACTCAACGAGCCCTTCAGAATGACTGTAAGTACGGTCAATTCTGAGTTCATGGGAATAAACCCTATTTTTCTCCATTTTCAGAATTAAAAGGGCAAAATGGTCCTTTCACACTTTAGTGGGGCCCACAAGGGGGACACAAAGGAATCCAATGACCAAAAAATATGTAATCATGAGTCAAACCACTACCACATACTAGTGGAGATGGAGGCGATAGTGGGAATCCAATGACCATTTAATAATAAAAAGAATTGAACATGATAATTACATGTAATCATGAAAAATTCCAAAAATGCTTATAAATACCTCAAAAAAAAATTTCCCAAAAATGTTCATAAGATTCACCACAAAATTCCTTAACCCACCCCCCAATATTTCAGCTAAAAAATCCTTCCCCTTCTCTCTCTTTTCTTCCTTCTTTCTCCCTCTTTATTTTCTTCTGTTAGCGCGTCCACAAACGCACCCAGGGGAATAATCCCCCTGAACAATCGTGTGCATCTATAGACGCGTTTTCCCCGATGGACAAGGTTTTCACCCTGCTATGATTTTTCAATTAATCATTCCTTCTGAACCGTTGAATCCTTAATCTACTCCCTTAAAAAGGTTCAGCACACTAAAATACACAAAAGGCCTATCATTTTACAACAATCAGCAAAGAATTCATCGGCCAAATCACCGAAAAATAGTAGCTCCTGTGACCTATATCTCAGGCATGGACTTTCTTATTTTTCGGCCAAGTTTTCAGACTTTAAACATACCATGTAAGTGGATCTCATCCCCTCTTCATTTTCCCTAAGTTGATTTTGAGTTTTGAGCTTGTTGGAATGGTTTCTTCAGTAATCTTCACTGATGAACTAATCAACCCTGATTCACCATCTTGGACAACTCAGATAAAACTTCTAAGCCTTTCGATGGCTTCCTGGCCAAAAACCCCAAGAGATGAAATCTAAGCAGTTGAACGTCAAGGATGGAGGAGATCCAGCGATGGGTGATCCGATAGTCCAAATTTGGACTATCTCACCTATAGCCGGTCACCTCCATCCTATCACCTATAATAAGGGGTAACGTGCGCAGGCCGCTGGTCGTCCTCGCACCAGTAAGCTTAGATTTGATTTAGGCCATCCAATTTTGAACTGAAACCTTATTTTCTCAATTAAGAGCTCAATTTTGCTCTGATTTTAGATAAGAAAGTTTTTATAGATTCCTTGTCACATGTATAAGTTATTGAACTTATATTACTTATATTTTTAATTAAATTTAATTATGAAAATTACTAAAATCCCTTTCAACAGTATTGGATCGTGATCAAGATGAACTCAAAATAGAGATATGAACTGATGAATGGGTTTAGGAGGTCCCAAACCCTTAATGACCATGATCATAGTAAAATTTGTGGGTTTCTAGATCAAGTAAAAAAACAAAAACAATAAGATCAAAATTCAGCCCTTACAATGGGCTGAAATCTTAAAATCCCAATTATGATCTTAATTTAACTCCAAATTGAGATCAAAATGTTGGGTTGGATTCTTTTTTATGAGTAAAACCTAGTAAACTTAGAAAATGTATGTTTTGATGCATGTAAAATTCTATTAATAAAGAAAAATATTACTACTTCTAATGATTAGTGAAATTTGGAATGATCAAACTATATAATTCTGATCCACTAATGATCTTGTGATTTTGAAACATGGAATCAATTGTTATAAGTGAATGATCTATGTTTAATTAAGAGATCTAGCCTTAAAAGTAGTAAGATCCACAAAACTGAATGGTAATCTCCTTGATCAAGTTGATCAAGGATGATTGGATATTATGGATGTATTTGGATGAAGATATGAAGTTAATATCATATGGATTTATGGACTTGATGATGGTGATTTGGGATAGATTAAGATCTATGCCCATAAATTGGATAAAAGGACTTAAGATCTTCTTCATCAGTTGGATCAAGAAGGATCAAATCTTTTGATGAGATGCATTAATGATCTAATAATGAAATCACATTAAGGATATGTATTAGATATGAAGGAGAAATGAAAAGATCAAGATCTAAATCCTAAAAGGGATAGAAATCAACTATGACCGTTGGATCATGATGAATAGTTATGACATGTTAGATTTTCATTTGAATTATTAAATTTTATTATAATTGTTATTTATTACTTAGTAGATTTAATTGTAGATTTATTTATTTATTCATCTAGTAAGCCTTAGCCAATTTGACATAAGAGGAGCTGTCTAGACTTAGGATAGAATAAGCTATCCTCAACCAGCAAAACATTAACTAGTTGAGTAGTAATAATAAGAACATAAAAGGTTAGTAAATTATCTAATCTTAATAAAAATTGTAAATAACATAAGGAGGATCAAATAAGATCCAAGAGAGATCTTGAAGGATCACAAGCAAAAAGGAAAGAAATATAATGTAGATTGTAGTATTGTTCTATGATTTTACTTATAGTGTAGATTGTGAACTTAGAAGGTTTGAAACCTTGATCATATATGATTCAAGGAAAGTTAAGGTATCCCTCATAGGATAACCCAAATACATGCAGAAAGAATACTTGTATAGAGGAATAACTTTATACGTATGATTTGACAGATGTATGAATCAAGACCATGATGGACAATATGGAGTGAATACCACTTGAAATGTATGAATCAAGACTATGATACCACTTTGAGGTAGGTGGATGTACAAGAATGTATTAAGGATTCATGTGTATACATACATGATTTTCTGTCTAGAATTATAGACCTTCATGATATAAGCATACTTGGTACCTTAGCATAATAATGATCCAATCACATGATCCAACTCCATGATCCAATTCAACTGATCCAATCTAATGATCCAATCAAATGAGGTGAAAGTAATGAGATGTGTAGACTAAGGACACCCTAAGAATAGGGCATAGAAGATATTCCAACCTTAGTTAAACAGACACATCGTCTGATATGCAAAATGTATTTTACATACAAGTATGGTGGCTTGTGATTTTGTTTTACACAACCCTAGGACTGGGGATGCTATGCTAAGGAAGTTATAAGGGTTTGGCCACCCGCTTCCTGAAACTTATATGATAGATACCATGCCCAAAGAGAGGCTAAATATCGGGTGAGGCAATCATGGGAAGACAGCCACTGTGACAGCCATGGTCCCCCCCATGTGGACATGGATTTTGTTATTTTCACAGTCGGTATCAGTGGATTATTATGCAGTTATCTGGGCGCGCTATATAGAACCAGACTGTGAGATAGTAGTCCTTCAGTATTTTGCATTATGATGCACATATGATAGGCACAGTGTAATGCCATGGCATGATGAAATGCCACTACATGAGTTTCTAGAAAGAAAATCCTCATATGAGAATTGGCTAAATATTGATCTCCTAAGTGGAAGTATAGCCAGGGGAAGGAACAAGTTTTGAGCAATTTTTGCTATTTTAACTTATTTAACCTATACTACAAAAGTAACGTATATAATCTATGTTGAGATAACTCATGAGTAGGTAACCATGATGGAATAATGACTGAGGTATGTATTCTTATATTAGGGAAGTAGTATATTTTTGTATCCTCTACTAAGCATAGCTTGCTGAGATATTGTAAATGTTTATAATATCTCAAATACATAGAAGGATACTTAAGGAAGTAAAGCTTGAAGACTTAGAAGATGCAATACTGATCAGAGTATTTTCCTTGAAGAATGTGCAATTTGGATTGTATTTGGACAATGGATTGTAATTGTAATACAGGGGCAGTGTAAGAGTGAACTACTGGATGATTCCTGATGTTCAATAAAAATTTATTTTATACAAAATGTCTATGTGTATTATGTATCTTGAGGTGAGACTTGGGTTTTGCTACAAATGAATTTTAAAGAAAAGAATTTTCGATGCATTATTTTTGAAATTTTTTTACCATTAAGGGCCTTGCCTTTGAAAAATGTATGTTACAAAAACTCGAGTCATCACAATATGATAGCTTATACTTGCATCACACAAGAGCATGAACCAATTTCATACAAGGAAGCATGCGATTTTATACCTACTAGTTAATGACCAAGGGAGGAGGAGATGGGGGCCTTGCACAAAGATTTGTAATGCCCCGAGCAATTTACGCTATTGAATTGGACATTCCATAGGAAATGAACTGTGTTAAATGTTTTACTTTATTTAAAATATTAAACGAAGGAATTTGTAAGAAAAATTGGTGCTAATAGATTCTACTCGAAAAATGAAATCCAACGCCTCAAAGAACGCCAAAAACGGAGTTCGTATGAAGAAGTTACGGCCGTTTAAAGATTAGGGGCATTTCTATAATTTAAAGTAAAAACGAAAAAGATAAAAAACACAGGGGGCCGTTTTGATAACAGCACCTCGTCTTCTTCTTCCTCTCGATTTCACCAGAAACCCCAGTTTCCAGAGATTTCCCCCATCGCCAATGGCGGCACTGCCATTGGCAGCACCGCCATAGTAAGGCTATAAAAAGCCCCTATTCCCTCCTCTTCGAATCACAATTTTTCTGGCCATTTGATGCTGGGGTTTCCGTCAAAAATCGAAAAACCCGTCTCCAGCTTTCCCTGCACATTCCGGCCAGGCCTGAGTCAAGCTAGCCATATCCATCTCTCCACCTCCCCTCTTCTTCCTCTGGCCTCATCAGAAGTTGGAGTTTTCCCCCTTCGTCGTGGGTTCCGGACAACAAGGGTTTCCGGCAGGCATAGAGGGAAATGCACCACCGGAAGAGGGCACCGCTCTCTCTCTCTCTCTCTCTCTCTCTCTCTCTCTCTCTCTCTCTCTCTCTCTCTCTCTCTCTCTCTGTCTCTGTTTTTCCTTCTTCAAGGCTAGATCCGTGCTGGATCTAGCGTTTCCCGATCGGAAAACACACTGAGGAAAGCCGGTACCATCCGGTTCTATGTGAACAAAGTGTCCCAGGGACGCCATGCTTCACTTGCTCTTGAGACAGGGTCCCTGGGATGGGTTTCAAGCGTGTGACAGTGCGTACACGGTCCCTGGTGCGGCCTTCGGGTGCCCGCATGACGTGGGGCATGAGTCCTGGCTCGACCGGGATGCACGGGGTGCCCTGGGAGCTGAGACGCGTCATGTTACGCCAAAGATGCGTCCGCGCTATGCCATCCAGGACGCGCGTCATAGCGCGTCACTTAATGGTATGGGTCCTAGTTCGACTAGGGCACGCACACGTCTTGGAAACCATGATGCGTGGACCTAATGAGACTATAAAATTAGGATCATAAGACAATTTATAGAGTCTAAACATTGAATAGTAGATCCATATCATAGGATCTAGCCTGACACTGAATTAGGCAAGGACCCATGAACCTTAAAAGGCAGACCTAGCGATCTAATTTCTAAATAGATCGAAATTGATAAGGACTCCTTGTTATCCATTCATATCCAGGATTTTATAAATGAGACCAGGGTCGGGTTGAGTAATGAAGGACGCGACTCTAGGAAACTTCGAGGTAGGTGCTCTATCGCTACTAGACTTTTAAAAAGAGCCCATGATTGTTTTGAGAATGCATGTTTTAAGTATAAGTTATATGACTTGTTTAGCATGACTTAATGTATTTAGCATGCATATGATAAATACATTATGCATAGACATGTTTTGCAAACGATTGCATAAATTACATGATTTGTAGTTATTGAGTTTTGAAAATTTGCATGTCCTTCAGGGTTACCAAAAGACGTTGGAGTGCCCAAAAGACACTGGGTAGGTAGTTGTGAGGGTCAGGCAGTTGTGAGGGTCAAGACAGGTTTTGAAAAAGAGGTTTTTGCTTGATTGATCATATATGATTTGCGCTAGTAAACTAGTGGGCGCTATGCCAAGAGGTCTAGGGTGGCCTCCCAGCCTCTACCACTATTAGGTGGAAAGGGTACCACGCTAAAAAGGCATGTCCATGCTTTGATTGCATGTGGTACAGGGGGCTACCACTGGTGTCACGGCACTGGGTCGAAGTGTCATATGCCCCGTGGAGGCTATGACCCTGTGTCCCCAGGTACCCAAGGACCACACGGTGAGGAGGTCGTGGGCATAGTGGGCCCTATGTTTTGAGGATTTACTTGCATTGCATATGGCATGACATGAGGTTGGTCGACCACACCATATATCCATGAGTTGGATTCAGTTGAGCATCTTATGCATATCATTATGTTTATGATATATATGATACTTTCGACTTGGATTATGCGATTCTTTAAGTCGTCAGTATTCTATTTCGACAATGGTTTTTAATATCGATATTGAACATGAGTATTCAAACATGCACATGTTTTAAAGAGCATATGATTTTAAACATGGCATGCATTGTAAAACTAGTAGTGATAGACTCCTACTGAGTATAGTGTATACTCAACCAAATATAACATTTTTTAGGACAGCTCCATTCACGAGTAGAAGACACCTCAGGAAATGTTAGTGCTACGAGCAAGAAAAATCAAAAGGAGACAATTATACTTGTAAGTAAACACTCTACCCTTTGGACATGTATTTGTATTTAATTACAGTTGAGCTGTGAGCTATGACTGGATAGACCTGGGAAGATATTTATGATTTCTGAAATTTTCAAAAACTACTTTGGTTGTTGTGAAAGCAAATGACACTCGGGGTTTTCAAAATGAGTTTAAATGAAAAGATTTTCTGCTGCATTGCATGGTTTTTATAAAATGGTTTTCAAATAGGGATGCATCCCACCTTAGGAATTAGATATTGCATTTAAAAATACATGGGAAAACTCGAGTTGTCACAAGATTAGAACTAGAAGTTAGTTCAACTACCCAAGGAAAGGAAGGTAGCTGGTTACAAATGGGTATACAAGTTAAAGAAAGATGTTAATAGAAATAGGGATGGCAATGGGTTAGCTCTAATAAGTGGCCCCAACATTACTGACTTGTAAGGGTCAAGCCCAAGGGTAGATTTTTTTTAAGACCCAAGTAGTGCTAGGCTTAGAATTTTTGTGACTCTAGGTGGGCCAGGGTCTGGTTAGGGTCAAGACTAAAAAAATAGGGGCCCTAACCTAATTATATACATTGGTCAAATGATAAAAAAGATTCTCTCATGTAAAATCTTTTTAAACTTTAAATTTAACGGTATTTTTGTAACTATAGCTATCTATCATGCCTCAAAATGCAAAATATTTATATCATGGTTAGAAGGGTGATAAATTCTTAGGATAGTCAAATATGAGATTAAAATTTTATCTCATATAACATCAATCTTCCAAAAATAAAAATTTATTAACAATATCAAGAGTATAACAAACTATACCTTATAAACTAAATAAACAAGGAACACTAAATAAATAAGGAACACTAGTCTTCAATAAGCTTCCAAGGATCTTTCATTCACCGATCTTCACTTTGTCTTTTTCCTTCTTTGTCAGCTTCTTGAATTTGAGATGTTTAATAATATTTCAACGAACTTATATTTGATAAGTATACAATTCTTTAATCACATGAAATAATTATTTTTTCTTATAGATATAATTATCATGATCCTATTTACTTCATTATAAAATTCATAAAAGATATGCAATTTCATATGCATTTTGAAATGCAAAATATTAATCATTACACATGAGAGACTATGATTTTGAAACACATTTTTCAAAAGGAACTAACATGAATCCAAATTCAAAAGTATACATATCGACAAATCTTATTCTTGTATTCAAAAATTATCGACATAATTGATACCCATTGGCATATAGTTCAAATGAGTTCACTACATCATTGGTCGGATGCGATTCAAAGCACCATCCATGGAGGCCAAACATATGCTCTCTGACATCCAATCATTGGAGTCCAAATACCCATTGTTGATTGAATACTCGTCACATAGATCTAAGCTAGAAGTCCAACACAACCCCACTGAAGTACGTATCAATCAAGGCCCTTGCTGAAGTACATCTTCGATGAGTCATCCACCCTGACTACCATTGATCAAATGGAGTCCGAATATCAAAAATTTCCACTAACATCTGGTATGGAGCAAGAAAAGCCCTTAACAACTAGCATCTTACTAACGAACCAAGGTGGGGAAAAACATATCACACGGGACTTCAAGTCTGGCTAAATTTAATTTAAAAAGGTGATGTAAAAAAACAGATTTTATACTCAATCTTCTCAAATTGTTTCCTTTGAAACAATCATTCATATCAAAAAGTAAGATCTCAACCTAATCTAAATTTCAAATCTTTATTTCAAACTTCATTAAGTGATACGTATTTATTTCAAAATTCACTTTCTTCAATATTTTCATCTTTCTTTAAATCGATCATTTCATATAAATTTAAACATTTGATCTTAGAACTAATCGTTCCAAAACTCAATAGTGCAAAAATTACAGATCGGAACATTAGAATGAAACAAATTAATTTATGCTGTGAAATTACTTAGCTATATACCATAGTTGTAATAAAACTGTGATATATATAGCTCATTAGAGATCTTATTAAAACAATAAATATAACTATAGTTAACTTTAAAATCGTATTATTCAAATCCAAATCTTAAAATTAAAAATTTATTAATTTCACCATTAAAAATTGAATCAATTAAAATTTCATAAATTTAAAAAAAAAATAGATTACCATATGTGTACATCAATATAATCAAGTGTACACTTTAAATCTAATTCAATTATGTGTGTACAATTGAAATGTCATACTTTTGAATAAATAAAGCAAGTAATGTATATATATATATATATATAATGATCTATTCATTGTAGCTAATGATCATATGAGAATATACTTACAAAATTCAAAGCATAAATATCATACAAAGGTGAAATTGTATGTTGTATTAAAATATGAATTTGCATCTAATTCCTATAGATCTAAACAATTTTTTTCAAAATTTCAATACATAATTCATAATAGTGTTCTTACAACTAGTTAGATCCAAATGTAAAGCCGAATTAAATTTGACATAAAAATAATGATTGCGATAAGTATCTTATGGCTAATTAGATACAAATTAAACCATTATTTAGATCAGTATACTTACTTGTTGTTACGATCCCTATAGTCCATCTTTATCTTTTCTTTCCTATTCAACCTGTCCCTAATCCTCTTCTCTTGTGATTCTAAGTGCTACAACATGTTTCACCCTAGGACTTGGATCTAGGACATTCAAGAGTATGAGAGGGAGAGAGAGCTACACATGTTTAGGAGAGAATAGAAGAGTGTGGGTTAAGAAATTGGGTCACCCCTAGGGTGGCATTTATAGGAAATTTGAGCCACATGATTTCATAAATGACATTTAATTGACATAAATATTTCATATTTGGATTTGAAAGGCTATTGATTTTATAATCTAATTTAATTGTATAAACATTTTAGCTTTACTAATATATGCTTAGATTGATTCAAATCTTTAGATGTTTGAGATATATATTGATTACATTTGGAGTGTTTTGATCTAAACGTTATGGGATTAAATGCTACAAAACTAATATCCATGGTTTCTATTTGAAAACATGTAGATTCATTGTTGGATATCTAATTGAATTAAATTGAATCTAATGTTTCATATGTAGAATTGACTGATTATTGTTTGTAGTTTTCTTGTAAGGGTACAGTCAATTAGTTGTAGCATTTGCAAGGTTGAATCCACTAAGAGGACATAGTAAGAAAATAACCAAAGTTGATCTAAACATATGATCCTAAAATTATGCAAAAATTATACTAATAACAGAAGGATGTGATTATGATCCAATCAATATATGAGATGAAAATAATTTTTTAAATAAAATTGAATTGCTTGGATTAAAAGTCACCTATCCAAAATTTGTCCCACCACTTATTATTTCACTTATAATTCAAGAATTAAGTCTAAACTGCAATTACCATTTGAAAAGATGGTTTCTTTGAAAACTTAATTTAGAAACCATTCAACTTTACAAAACTAGATAGATCATCAAATTCTAAGCATTCTATGCAAACCCTAACTGTAATAGATCAAGGATTCACTTTCCAAGCATCCATTATGAAAACTAATGACACAAAATCAAAGAATTATATTAAAGATGAATCCAAATTTTCCAAATTGAATATAATTTAAAATTTATTTTTTAGATAATTAAAACATTAAAAAACTTAAGTGGTGACTCTAATTAAGGCTAGGATCACTCTAATCTTAAACAAGAAAACTAACATAGCATGATTACAAAACTATGCATGAAATTATTCAAATCAACTATACTAAAATAATAGAATTTAATGTCCTAAACTAATCTAAAGCTAAAGAAAAGAACAATCCTAAAACAATGCTAAACAGTAACTAAATTTTCTTTAATTTTCACTTGATTGATCATTACAATGGCTAAAAAGGAATAAATTAAAAAATAACATTTAAAATTCTTTGAATTGAAGCAACTCCCTAAACAATCTTTTGATGTCTCACTCATCATCTCGTAGCTAAGAATTCTCACTTTAACTTTCAATTAAATCAGAAAGAGAAAAGAAACACAACTTGCACCTATTTTAGTGAAACAGAAATATGAGAGTGATGTTAGCATAACCAACAATAAGAAAATTTTGAAATAAGATGAAATCATAGTTATCACTAGAAATTCACACCATGATAAGTTCTCTAATCAATTATATATATATATATATATTAATTTACTTTAAAACCACATATCAAACACCAAAAAAATTATGAATTGAAGAAGGTATAAAGGTGCAACTATCACCAATGAGTGTTACTAGCAATTCAATGATTCTATAAAATTTCATGTATACTTGATGAAAATTTTACCTACGTGATAAAACGGGTGACTTTGGCTGATGGTTTCTACCACGTTTAGGTTAAATTCTTTAGTGAAACTTTGTACCTAACATGATTAGATAGCTAGGAATAATGGATCCATAAGATCTCAAAGAAAACCAATAAAATTTGACCTTTTTTAAGAAGAAAGTAATCATATTTCTGCATACACACGGCAGTCCCTATTACACTTTTTCAATGGAAAACAATTAATTAAACCTTTAATTCTCAATAGAAATCTATGAAAACTTCTTCCTAAGACAGTTAAGAATGTTAGCAATGGTTTGGATCAATCAAAACCTAATGCATAGAACACTTTACCTTGTGAAGGACCCAAAACAAAACTTCTTCCTTATTTCTTCTCCTCTTCAAAGTGCTTTTCCCTATCTCCTTCTCTAAGGAGAAGCCAGTCTTCTATAGAGTTCTAAGAACATCTCAAGCATTAAATAAAATAGACGTCTACCTCTTGAAAAAATGCCCCTTAGGTTGATGAAAATCTCATACCTATGACTAGTCATGCCTGAAACATTGCATTCTAAAGTGGTTTTAAAGTGATCTATACCATTTTCATCAATCCACTCCATGAGATCCTTTGTCATTTCGAACATTTGAAAATGAAAAATATTGAAGCTTAATCCATTGATTTTGAATTTTGATCTAGATCATCTGATTGATCTAACCCATCCATTTTAATATAGACTTGCACTACTACACACGAGGGGTTTAAAGTCGGCATGAAGAAGTTAGTTATTTTACTGCTGACTTCGTTAAAATTTTACAATTCCCTTGAAAATAAACGACTTTAAATAGATAGACTTAAGAAGTCGTTTACGGGTAAGCGACTTTAAAAAACTGGCGAGCTGAAAATTTTAAAAGGGAATAACTTTTTAAGTTGCTTAAATTAAGAGACTTGAAAAGTATCAGATAAATTTGGCGAGATTTTTTTATTTAGTGGGAACGTACTTTTAAAGTCATTTATAAATAAATGACTTTAAAAGTGATAAAGTTTTAAAGTCGTTTATAACTAATCAACTTCTAAAGTCTTCGATCATCTATAAATAATTGTCGAAGTAACATTTTTTCCCTTATCTTCTTCTTCTCAAGGTTTTGGCATGACAGATTCGTCTTTGGTCCTTATGCGTCTCTCTTTTTTCCTTTTTACTTTCCATTCTTATATTTGGACTGTTAGTGTAATGGAAATAACTGTAAGTAAACCACAACTTTTAAATCACATGAATATTTCTTTTCTTCTTACTAACTTTTCTTTGTTTTTATTTTATAGCTCATGTGAGTTTTCTCTCCACATATCATGGGGTTAAAGAATCTAGTCGATCATCCTGATTTCTTCAAAATTAGGATTTGTGCTTCTCACCCAAAAATAGGGTTTGAAGAAGAGTGGTGGTTATACCATCAACTTTTGGCCTAGTTTGAAGAAAAAGAGTGGTGTCAACTAAATACTGGACTAGATTTTGATGAAAAGGTCAGATTTAGTATTTGATCTTGGCTTAACAAGATCTAATAGCTAGTATGTAATATTTGAAATACATGTAACCTTGGATGTAATCAAAAAATAATTTGATTTCCTTGTTGATGTGTTTGTTTATATATGTATGTATGTATGTATGTATGTATGTACATATTATGTGTGATTGTGTTTATGTTATTGTGGAATGTAAAAATCATAAATAAAAATTTTTTATGCACATTTAAAGTCATTTGTATTCAAACAACTTTAAATGTGTAGAAATTTAAAGTCATTTATATTCAAATGACTTGAAAATCATAGACTTTTAACGTCATTTTTCATCAAACGACTTCAATTGAACATTTGTTTTAAGAATTATTTCGTCGACTTCTGGTGTGCCTTTTCCCTATATGTTTATTATCTATGCGCAAAAAGTAAACTAGACTTCTGTTTCTCTACTCTAAACAAAATCCTAGTTCTGAATTAGAATTACATTAACAAATTTCTAGTCAATATCAATTTTTTGAGTGTTGGTTAGTATCTCTATGTTTGTCTCATATGTATTATGCATATTTGAATGATTTTTACAAGGCTGTTGGTTAGAAATTCTTTTGAAAGTTGATTTCATCAGTGAATGTGTATGTCATAATTTTCTTTTATTTTGTTGTTAATTGAAAGTATCCATACATGAAATATATATATATAGTTATTTTAAATGTTTCTAATTCATGTATATCTAATGTTTGGTAAAATGCCTAACCTAATCTTTTCATGTCTTACAATTCTCCACACAAATTTGATTCAATTTCGTGTGATAATGGATAAATATGCTTGGGTGCTTGCTACAATAATATCAAAAGAATATGAGGAGGGTACAGAAAACTTCATAGACTTTACACTTAGAGCAGGTGTTGATTGTAATCACGTTCGTTGTCCATGCTCAAAATGTGGAAACTTAAAAAAAGTAATTGTAGAGGTGTTGAGAGAACACTTGTGATTTAATGGAATCGATGAAAGCTATCACTTATGGATTCGGCATGGAGAAGAACTTTCCCATCCCTTGACAACGCCTAGAATATATGATCAAGACACTGTAGAAAGTGTTAGAGATAGTAGTACAATTGTACAAATGTTTTAAGATGCATATGATGACTTCCAAGATGATCCTAAAGAATTTCATGCTACATTAAAGGAGCTGATGAGCCATTGTACCCTGAGTGTAAAGATTATACAAAGTTGTCTGCAGTGGTAGAACTTTACAATGTGAAATCAAGATTTGGTTTTTCAAATCAAGGTTTTACAAAAGTCTTAAAAGTAGTGGGTAAGATGCTACCGAAGGATAATAAATTGGCGAGGTCCACATGGGAGGCAAAGAAAACCATGGCTACACTAAGATTGAAGTATGAGAAGATACATGTGTGTCTCATTGATTGCATCTTGTATAGGAGGGAATACAAGGATAAAACTACATGCCCAACTTGTGGGTAGACAAGACTGAAGTTAAAGAAGAATTCAACTAAGACATTTACAGGCATTCCTACAAAGGTTCTATGGTACTTTCCCCTATTTCAAGGTTCAAAAGAATGTTTTATATAACAAAAACTATGAATAAATTGGTGTGGCATGCCAATGACAAAACAGCCAATAGCTTTTCACGCCATCCAGCAAATAGCCCAACATGGAAACTTGTAGACTTCATGTAGCCTAATTTTGGTGAAGAACCTAAATACCTACTACTAGCATTATCTACAGATGGGATTAATCCTCATGGTTCTATGAGTAGCAAGTATAGTTGTTGGCCCATTATATTAGTTTGTTACAACATTCCACCATCTCTATGCATGAAGAGGAAGTACATGATGCTAACTATGTTGATATCGGGTCCAAAGCAGCCAGGAAATGACATTGACGTATACTTGTCTCCCTTGATCTATGATCTTGAGACATTATGGGACGGAGGCGTTGAAGCATGCGACACATATAGGAAAGAGCCATTCACCCTAAAGGCTATAATTATTTGGACAATAAGCGATTTTCCTATGTACGGTAATTGGTCTGGATGCACTGTGAAGGGATACAATGCTTGTGCTATTTGCGGTGATCAAACATGTGATGTATGACTTAAACATGGTAGGAAAATGGCATTCCTTGGGCACAAAAGATGGTTGCACAAAGACCATCCATATCATTTTAAGAAGTGAGAATTTAGTGGGTGGGTAAAGACTATGACACCTTCAAAGATGTTAACAGGATGACAAGTATTAGAGTAGGTTGAAAACATCAATGTCTTGCGGGGAAAGAAGAAATCAAGTAAACATGTGAGTGAAAGTAATTGTAGAAGTTGGAAGAAGAAATCAATATTCTTTCATTTCCCATATTGGAAATCACTGAATATATGCCATGTGCTTGATGTCATGCACATTGAGAAGAATATGTGTGAAAGCTTGACTGATACGTTGCATAATATCCCAGGAAAAATAAAGGATGGACTTGTAGCTCGCATGGATCTTATGAACATGGGTTGGAAGAGGAGGTTGCACCGAGAGGATAGGGGCAGTCAAGGAACATACCTGGCTATGGAAAATTTTACTCTAAATAGAGAGGAGAGGAGAATAATGTGCAAAACCTTATTAGAGCTCAAAGTCCCAGACAGCTACTCTTCAAACTTTAAAAGCATTGTTTCCAAGGAAGAGCTAAAATTGTTGGAGATGAAGTCGCATGATTGTCATGCATTGATACAACAACTACTACCAGTAGC
Organism: Warburgia ugandensis; assembly: GCA_035236585.1. Taxonomy (NCBI): domain Eukaryota; kingdom Viridiplantae; phylum Streptophyta; class Magnoliopsida; order Canellales; family Canellaceae; genus Warburgia; species Warburgia ugandensis. The sequence goes on from CP141135.1 coordinate 22,962,647, forward strand.
AATACATTCGGTGTTACCGGACAAAGTTGGGGGAGCTATTACAAAATTTTGCTACTTCTTTAATGCTTTGTGCAAGAAGGTGGTGGATGTTTCAAAATTACAAGCAATTCAAGGTCGTCTAGTGACAACTTTATGTGAGCTTGAGATAATCTTTCAACCATCCTTCTTTGACATCATGGTACACTTAACAGTACACCTCATTGATGAGGTCAAACTTTGTGGGCCAGTTTACTAGCGATGGATGTATCTGTTTGAGAGGTACATGAAATTTTAAAAGGGTAGGTACATGATCGCAACCGACTAGAGGGGTGTAAAGTTGAATGTTATATTGCAAAGGAAGTAGTGGAGTTTTGCACAGAGTACTTAGCAAGTGTGGATGCCATTGGAATCCCAAGAAAGAAACAATTAGTTGCATTTGATCCCAAGGTTGGCGAACCTCTATCCAGTGGTCGTGTATCAATTGTTGACTATAAAGAATGATACCAGGTGCATCTTTATGTGTTACGAAATGCTAATGAAGTCCAACCATACATTGTGTAAGTTAATTATGCATGCATGCATATGTAAATTTTAATTGTTAATGGTTAATTACATTTTCTATGATTAATACTCTATTAATATGTTTGTGTATATACGTGTATGTAGTGAACACATGGGCGTGATCAAGGCAAAGAATGCAAGTTACGCAAAGAAACTGAAGTGGTTACAATTTGAGCACTATTGCACTTTCCATAATTGGTTGCATAAGAAGGTAAATTCTCACTTAATGTATATTACATAACTACATTCTATATATATATATATATATATGTATAAGTATATGTTAATCTTAATTAAGCTTACTTATTATATTAATATACATAGATTCAAGATCAGCAAGAAGTAGGAGGCAACAATATATCAAAAATCTTATGATGGATGGCGATAGGACCATGACTAGAAGTAATAAAATATGCTGGATATGCCATCAATGGTTATTGGTTTTACAAGAAAGACCGTGATAACTTAAGAGTGCAACAGAATAGTGGAGTTAGCTTAGTTGTCAATGCTACATTCTTTTCTAATTCAAAGGATAACGGGCCAATAGTGGTAGATGATATTTATTACGGGATTATAAGAGAGATTTGGGCCTCAGATTATACTTTCAGAACTATGGTTGTGTTTAAGTGCGATTGGGTAGAACAAAACAAAGATAACATAAAAAATGATGCCCTTGGATTGACATTGGTTGATCTCAACAAGATTGGATATAAAAATGATCAATTTATTTGTCATCTCAAGCAAAACAAGTATTTTACATACAAGATGAACGTCATAAGAGATGGTCAACTGTTTTATTATCTTGTCTGAGGAATTTATATGATGAAGATGATCTAGGAGACACTGAAATAAATTATACTTCTGTTACCAAAACAATCCCATCAATCGAAGTAATACTTGGTGAGAATGAGGATTATGTGCTTGACAATGGCGAGGAAGGTGCTTGGGTTTGAAAACAATATATATTTTGGGGTTTGTGGAATAGTATGTATATTAGTCAGTTGCAACATCTATATAATTCAATATTAATAATTTTTAATGAGGTCTTTTGTCATGAGCAATAATATATGCATGGATTGATACATAAGTTAGCTAGCTATATATATATATATATATATATATGAAGGCAATGCTAGCTATAAAAAAAAAAAAGAAGCATTTCATTGTGTATTAATTGTTAGATATGGTAAGTGCATATAAAAGGTGTATATAATTTGAACAAAAAACACTTTACAATATTGACTTCAAAGGTATGTACTTTTAAAGTCATTTATAAATAAAGTCAACATTGTAAGAGAGGAAAGAAAAAGAGAGGAGAGAGGGAAGAGGGAAGAGGGAAGAGGGAAGAGAGGAGAAGAGAGAATGAGAGGAGAAAGGAGAGAAGAGCGTTGGAGGCAATTTGCACGCGGGAGAACCACCCGCACCAAAGAAGAGAGAAGGAGAGGCTGGGAGCTTATTTGCACGTTGCACCCACTCTAGAGAAGAGAGGGAAGAAGAAGAGAGAGGAGGGGAGAGAAGAGGGGGGGAGTAGGTGGGACCTAATCTACACATGCACAAGAGAAAACCAGAGGGAGAAGACCACTGTGACTCATGCATTAGGTAAAATCTGTTAAAATTCTTATGCATCAAGCCTTCAATACATTTCTTCATATTCACTAATGACATCTCAGAAAAGAAATTCTTGATATTTTGAACATCTAACAAGAATTTGGCTCAAATCCCTATTCCTAATGTTTTAACTATGTTGTATTTTATGCATAACTTTTCTATATTTGGATTTTTTAGCTCATATGATGCTTCTTAAGAGTAGCACATATATATCCATTGGAGTGTAGTAAGAAAGTTGGAAGTGAATCTTCTCAAATCATATGGAGACAAAGCATGTTTCACACTTCAATATGATCAATAATCATGCTTTAATAAGTCTTTCGTATAAAGTAGCTTGTAATTGAATTTTAGTAGTATCCAAAGCTAGCTTCTCTAAATGTTTTCTAAAATTTACTCACCCTAAGGACTTGAATGTGGGTCTCAAAGGCTTCTTGTCCAACACATGTTTATAAAGTCATTTTCTATGGGATAAAATTTTTAGTATGTAAGTGGTTTCCATGTAGATCTCTTATTTTTTAGCTGGGTAGGCTTGGAAGTAGGCTATTGAAAACCTCTGGCGTTCTTGCAAATTTTATTTTGCCTATTTCTCTATTAGTTCTGCTACCAGTTATTTCCCTATTAACAATAGAGTGCACATTGAATATCTTTTAGAACAATCGAATGCAATGAATGTATTTAGCAATACTAGCACTAATCCTTATTCTGAGACCTATAATCAAAGATGGGCTAGGCATCATAACTTTTCATTATCTAAAAAGAATCACTAGAGAGGTCCATCTATGAATCCCCTGCACTAAACTTTTCTAGCTAATATGTTGTGTCCATGAACATGTTTTCATATAAGTTCATGACCAAGGAAGATGATGATTGCCCAAATTAATATTTGCCTTTGTATTTGATGATGAATAGTATTAGTAAATGAGTTTGTCTCATGAAAATGAGTATTAGTAAATGATAAATGATAGAAAAATAATTCACTTGAATTTTCATTGTGCCTTTTTATTGGTGATAAAGTTGATACTACATATTATAAGCAAATCTATAGCCTTGGAGAACAAATTAATATTTGCCTTTGTTGTTGATGATGATTATTCATGTTTTACTTAGATGAGAATTTTAATTAGCATGTAATTATTGAAAGGCCATTTAAAAGTATTGTTCTAATATCATTGAATGTTTCTTTGTAGTAACAATGAAACCAGGAGAACATCAAACAGAAGAACGCAGCTTCATTGAAGAGCACGAACAAGAGGCTCACATGAGCAGTACTACTCCAAAAACAAAGGTCAGAGGGTGAACAACAATGGAAAAGGTTATCAAGAGAAAATCAAAGGGAATTAAAGAAACTATCTAATGCAATAGTAGGGGGCAAGAAATTGGTGAGAGTGCCCCTGCTTACAGTAGTTTCATCTGCTCTATAGTAAGAAGCATGGTTCTTATCACATTTGAGGATTGGAGCCTTATGTCATCCTCAACCAAAGTTCAATATGGGAAATGGTGAAGGTATGTAAACATTAAGTACATGTATTATTTACATTATAACTTTCCTTAATTTTCAAATATAGTAATTTGATGTCTTCTATTTTGCAATTTGCCTTTGACGTGCCGTATGGCAAGTACATGCATCATCTCTGCTATGAACGTGGCACAGTTTTATTCGCGAGGGTGCAGAGCATTTCTTGATTATGTGACTATAGAGGATAGAAGGCAGCCACAAATTGATGATATTGATGTTGTCCATGAGTTTGCATATGCTTTTCCTGAGGAGTTAACAGGATTGCCGCCAAGTAGAGAATGGCCCCAGCAGAGTTAAGAGAGCTTAAAGTACAGTTGCAAGAGTTACTTGATAAGGGCTTCATTAGGCCGAGCGAGTCTCCATAGAGAGCACCAGTCCTTTTTGTGAAGAAAAAGGATGGGTCACTAAGACTATGCATTGACTAACAGTTGCTGAATAGTGTCACTGTAAAGAACTGATACCCTTTGTTATGCATAGATGATTTATTTGATTAGCTCCAATCAGTACAAGTATTCTCCAAGATAGACCTGAGATCAGGATACCATCAGTTGAGGGTTAGAGAAGAGGACATCTCAAAGACTGCTTTTAGGAGTCGATATGGTCACTATGAGTTTTTAGTGATGCCATTTGGATTGACCAACACACCTGTAGTGTTCATGGACCCAATGAACTATGTCTTCCGAGCTTACTTGGATAAGTTTATGATTGTTTTTGTCAATGACATCTTAGTTTACTCTCCTAGTCATGAGGCACACAATGAGCATCTCCACACAGTATTGGACACACTTCGTCGACATCGTTTGTATGTCATGTTTAGTAAATGTGATTTTTTGTTAGATCAGGTACAATTCTTAGGCCACATGGCATCTAAGGATGGAGTGGCCATAGACCCAGCGAAGGTTGAGGCAGTGCTACATTGGGAGAGGCCCAAGACAGTGACAGAGATGCACAATTTTCTCAGTTTGGTAGGATATTATTGTCGGTTCATTGAGGGATTCTCTAAGATTGCATTACCTTTAACTACCCTGACTAGGAAAGACACTCAATTCGTTTGGACTAATGCCTATGAGGAGAGCTTCCAAGAGCTCAAAACGAGGCTTACTACTGCCTCGGTGTTGACATTACCATCAGGTGTAGGTGGTTATGCACTTTATTCCATTGCCTCGAGTAAAGGATTAAGAGCAATGTTGATGCAGCATGGAAAGGTAATTGTCTATGCGTTGAGACATCTTAAGACACATGAGGTAAATTACCCAACACAAGATCTGGAGTTAGTAGCAATGGCATTTGCATTGAAGTCTTGGAGACATTATCTATATGGAGAGAAGTTTGAGGTATTCACTGATCATAAGAGCCTCAAGTACTTCTTTACTTAGAGTGATTTGAACATAATGCGGCATAGGTGGATGGAATATCTAAAGGACTTCGATTTTACCATACAATACCACCCAAGGAAGGGTAACGTCGTTGCAGATGCCTTAAGTAGGAAGTTTAGAGTAATGATTGCCAATTTGTTGACTCAGTCTAAGTTTCTCGACAGGATATTATAGGCACAGGAAAAAGATACGGAGACATGGGATCTGATAAACATAACAGATTTTATGAGAGGACCGGATAGAGGAGTCAAATCCAAGGGTAGGTTGGTGGTACCAGGAAATGATGATTTGAAGCATGTGGTACTTTAGGAGGCACACCAGTCCAATATATGATCCATCCTAGAGGTACGAAGATGTATCAGGACCTTAGGAGACATTTTTGATGGAATGGAATGAAGAAGGATGTTGGAGAGTGCGTGACATGGTGTCTGACTTGTCAACAGGTTAAGGCAGAGCATCAGTGACCATCAGGGTTACTTCAGACATTGGATCTCCCTGAGTGGAAGTGGGATCATATTACCATGGATTTCATTATGGGCCTTCCGAGGACTATTAGTGGACATGACATGATATGGGTTATTGTGGACAGATTGACCAAGTCCACTCATTTCCTTCCTATTAGGAAGAATCAAATGGTGAATAGTCTAGCGAAATTGTATGTTAAGGAGATCGTAAGTTTACATAGAGTTTCCTTAACGATTATATCTGATCGAGACACTCGGTTTACCTCAAAGTACTGGAAGAGCGTGCAAGAGGCTTTAGGATCGAGGCTGAAATTTAGCACAACATTCCACCCTCAGACAGATGGTCAGACCAAGAGGACCATCTAGATGATTGAGGATATGCTACAAACTTGTGTTAGGGATTGCAAGGGTAGCTGGGAGGATCATTTACCACTAGTAGAGTTTGCCTATAATAATAACTATAATGCAAGTATTGGTATGGCTTCATACGAGGCACTTTATGGCAGGCCTTATCAGTCACCCTTATGTTGGAGTGATGTAGGAGAGAGACACATAGTGAAGTCTGAGTTGGTGGAAGAGTGTGGATAGAAAGTTTGACCTATTTGAAAGAGATTGTTGACAGCTCACAGTCGCCAAAAGAGTTATGATGACAAGAGGTAGAAAGACCTAGAGTTCTCCGAAGGTGAGCATGTATTCTTAAAGGTTTCTCTTATGAAAGGAGTCATGAGGTTTGGGAATAAAGGAAAACTTAGCCCCAGGTACATTGGACCTTTTGAGATTTTACCAAGAGTTGGGTCAGTAGCATACCAGCTAACCTTACCACTACAGTTGGCAAATGTACACGACATCTTCAATGTATCTATGCTGAGGAAGTATGTGCCAGACCCATCGCACATGCCAGAACAGATTCCAGGAGAGTTATAGCCTGATATGACATTTGAGAAGAGACCTCTGCATATACTGGATGAGGAAGTCAACGAGTTGAGGACTAAAACTATTTCATTAGTCAAAGTCCTTATGCAGCATCATTCACTGCAGGAGGACACATGGGAGACATAAGATGAGATGAGGAGGATCCACCCAGGTTATTTACATAAAGGTATGTACTGAAATTTTGAGGACAAAATTTTTATGAGGGAAGGATGTAACATCCTCAATTTTAAACCCTAAATTATTGACAAAATAAATTAATTAAATTAAAACTTTTATGCATGAAATTTGATTTTGAAACCACTTAAACTAGAAAGTATACATTGATAGGAATTGAAGGTATAAAGAACGTCGAAAACGGAGTTTGGATGAGTGAGAAATGACCATTTTAAGTTACTAGGGTAATTTGGTAAATTGTCAGGGACAAGAATTAAAGGGGGTCATTTTGATAGCGACACCCCTTTCCCGACACCCCTTTCCATTCTCATTATAGATCTAATGGAGGAAGGTGGTGATCTGCCTTTCCTTGCGAGGAAATCAGATCTAAACTTACAAAAACATATTTCCTCTTCATTCCCAGCGCAAAACAACTCTAAGATCGTGCCATCTTCGCTCCTTTCTCCTCTATGCTTGGACCAAACTTTGCATGCACTAGAGGACCCCGATCTCCCATCTCTGGCTCTAATCAGGTAAGCCACACGCACTCTAACTTGTTTTTCATATCATTTCCCAACTTTTCCCTCTCAGATCCAGGCTGGATCTGAGCAGAACGGCCGTTGGATGACTTAGGAAGACAAAACCATGGGGCATGGTTAGACCCACGTTAAAGACACCTCCAATGAGAGATCTAAAATGTTCATTATGATCTTTAGACCCAAAAACCCTAAGAACGATGAAAACGGATAAAAAAATTAGAGCATCGAGGGCTTTGATCAAGCCAAAAGAAGATGGACGGTTGAGGTTCATCATTCCCAATGGACGGTGCACCCAAGATGTCGACCGGGACGCACAGGGACAGACAGGGCATGCGAGAGCCCATCGAATACCCATGCGCACGGGAGAGCTCACGTGCACTGTCTCGACTGGCTAGAACGTGCGACGCATTCTAGCGTCCATGCGCTCTGAGACATAGGTTTATGCCAGTGTAAACCCATTTTTGCCAGTGCAAACCAGCATAAAATTGATTTTTTTATCTGGAATGGTTTTCTGAGATTTTGGAGACTACAGAAGCCCTATCTTCGATTCGAAAGGTCAATTGGAACCACGTTGATGATGCAGCCATGATGTTAGTATTAGAATCTTGATCTAATCACATCTAGTCAGGTCAAATTCATAAAATAGTACCAAATTACTTATATATGACCAATCAAAGGGTGATTAGGCCCTAGGACTTGAACAACTAGATAATATATGATACTAACTGAGGGTCCTAAGGATCAAATTAGGTGTAATTACTCTATTAATTGATCTAGACCATTGATCTAACCTAGATCTTAGAAAATTATTGATCTAAGGATGATATGATCATCAGATCAAGGTATAAACTTTAGATACACACAAAAATGAGTAGATGAACATGAGATAGAACTGATTAATAACAAGTAACATTGGGATTAAGGATCAAATCATAAATAGAGATCTTAGAGAACGATCCAATAGTTGGATCGCCATAAATTCAATTGAGATGAAATAAATAACACAAAATTATACCGTGATACTGACAAGTACATCAGAGCATGTGAGCTAAGAGGATTACATGCTTGATTTAAGTTACCTCTCATTGAGGTAGGTGACGACATTTAATGTTATTTCTAAAACTTTGCATTATCATAGCATTCATGGTGGATTGTGATTGATTGTCATGTGTTTATTTATTCTGAGATTTTGTGAGGTTCAACATTTTATGCTATGATCGATATTAGATTTCAATAGTATATTGAATGGGTTTTCATGATCGATTGTTTTATGAGATTGATATAGCATATCTTAAGTATGATTAGTAATTATCTTTCCTTATTACATCACTGAGATTGATGGATTTTCATAAAATTGATGGTGGAGGCTTGGTGGCTAATCCTTTGAGAGGCTAAACCCAGGATGAGGGGTGTGCCTTAGGGATTGTGAGCCACGAGTGCTCCTGGTTTTACAAGATACACAATTTTCGTGCTTTGTGATTTATGACAAGTGCTCTCACCTAATGGATGTCATGCTAGGAGGGAGTAGTGTCAGCCACCCACCCTCTGAAATTGTGATGTGATAGACACCTTCTCACAGATGGTTTTCGGTAGGGGTTTGGTAACATGGATAGTCCACACTACCTGTCTGGGCCTTTCCATGGGGAAGGATGTTAAGTCTCCCGTTATGGTATTGATGGGGAGCGGCGGTGGTTGAGACCTTGGAGGCGTTGCCATTGCTACATGATGATCCATAGTCTTGTTTTATATGCTTGCATAATTAGCATGGAGATGTTATTATATGCCTAGGTGTGACGATACTCAAAGGATTGATATGTTGTACGAGTGTATGGGACACTTATGGGACTCACGTACCTTGGATGCCCTGTTTGTTATTGTATGCTCATTGATATTAGATCATATCATGTTTACATCCATGAGGTGCATGTTTTATCGCATACAATGTTTTAAGACTATATTGACATTGCTTATGATACTTATATTTTCATGGATAATTGACCGACACATTATATCAACATTGTTATTGGATTTTGTTTTCCTTGTTATTACATTAAATGCCTATGCACCTACACAAGCAATAGCTTACTGAGGCATTGCTTTGTTTTACAATGCCTCAAATACCAAGCACAACAGTAGGAAGGGCAAGGCCATTGAGGGACAGTGACAGCAGTGGTGACCACTTTGATTTGGCTAATAGATAGCTCGATGTGAGTGTTTAGATGGATTAAAATTTGAACCTATTTTATGGATTGTATATCTTTATTAGATGGATTTGATTATGACCTTATATATTATGGACATGTATTTAAGTATGGGGGAATATTATGATGGATAGACCCTGGACCACATTATTATGTTTTTGGATATTATTGTTTTAAAAATAAAGGTGCCATTGATTTTGACATTGGATTTTATATTAATATTATCTTAAATTATTACTATGTACTTATATTATCTTTAAATCATGGTCATGATGTTTTTAGAAAAAGGAGATGACACCTAGAGGTTTTTAAGTAAATGTTCTAATACAATAATTAATAGAATCTTTTGATTTTGGGATCCTAACTATAATTATTATAAATAAAAAATGTTTTAAAAACCCAGGGTGTTACACTACATCTTTGATTCTTTCTAGTATTTCAAAAGGCTATATAAACCTTGGACTCAATTTTCTTTTTCTTTTAAACCTTATAAAGTCTTTTGTAGATGACACCTTTAAAAATAACTAATCTTCTACTTCAAACTCTAACTCTCTTCAACAATTTTCTGCATAACTTTTCTATGTACTCTGTGCTATTTTAACTCACTTATGGATCAACTTGATTTTGTCAATTGTTTGTTCAACTATGTGACACCCCGAGGTTTTATCAACAATATAATAACAATTTATAAAAAACAGTCGGGGTCCCTGTTTTAAAAACTTTGATTTTTAAAGTGACCAAAAATAAAACTTGAATAAAAGCATTTATTTCAAAGTCCAGCAAGTCATACAACCACAAATTTAACATCGAAATGAAATCTCATTCCTACAAAAAATCTGGCAGAGTCTCCTCTGTATTTTGGACCATTGCACAGAACACATGCAATACAAAAATCACCTGATAACACTAGATAAGATATGACACATGGGAGACTCAGTCTCCAGGCTCATCCATCCAAATCAGACACAATTTTCAATAAAAATGTGTACTTCAATAGTGGACAAGAAAATCAAGTCATAACAAAATACCCAGGGTCCCTCCATACAGCCATCACATCCGACATGAATTCATATCCTCACTTCTAGGTCAAATTGCAATTTACATTAAAGTATAGTTCATAAACAATAACTAAACTAAGGTCCTAAACAAACCTTATCATCTCTATAACGTCTTCAATGCTTCACTAGGAACCGTCATCACTTTTGCTTGCTCTATCAGCTCATCCACCTATTGCAACTCTCTATATTTGAGACATTGCAAACAAAGCAATGCCTCAACAAGCTATGATTGGGTCGGTGATTCACATTCAATAACAATGCGATAAAATCATATAGCGTAGAGTATCAAGATCATGGTAAATCTCATAAGATGAATATATACAAAGCCCACAAAACATCAGACATCCATGATGAATGAAACAAGAGAATCATAATCTAAACAATCGATATTAATCCTGAGCATCATGGCATACAAAGCTTGAGATAAATACATGTATATACATCCATGAAAATAATGAAAATATGTGCCCACAGAATGATATAATGCATTTTAAAATCAACAGAACATCATGCACAGTCAAGCCCTATTAGTGTCTCAAGTACACTCATGGCAACATGGTCCTGACTCTTAGTACTTTCCGCTTTCACGCTTTCACCCATGATGAGACACTTAAGCACTCATGGAAAGACACATTCTAATCCCACTTTCACCCACATAGGCACTCACGAAAAGACAAGTTCTAATCCCGTTTTCACCCTTTCACCCACACGAGGCACTCAGGCACTCACAAAAGATGCATTCCAAACCTATTTTCACCCTTTAACCCACACGGGGCACTCAGGAACTCATGCACTCACGGGAAGATGCAGTCTAATCCCATTTTTACCCTTTCACCCACACGAGGCACTCAAGCACTCATCAAGGGGGGGGGATGCATCCCATCACAACCTTAATTATTCCAATATACAAAGCATAGAAACTCCAATAAGTGACCATCTCTATAAGATCTAGTCCAAGACAATGGTAGTCCAATATCAGTCATACAGTGAAATATAGGGCTAAATCATGTAATCAAAATATCGTAATATCAACCATGTATGATAAAGAAATTTTCATGAAAACATGATAATGCATAAAACTCATGCTTCAAAGTTCCCAAATAATATGTCATGATCCATGAAATCATGGAAAACTCTCATATAAAATAACCTCAATAAGTATGATCAAAGCCCATGATAAAGCATAATCCATCACATGTAAAACATGGTTATTCGTAAAATTGAATGTCATGCTATCAACAAGAAGTAGGGAACACATTTATGTAAATATGGTAAGACGTAAAACACATGCCTCAAGAACTTTAAACAACAGGTCATGATCAATGAAATCACAGAGAAATTCATAATGAAATCACCTACCTCAGATGACGTACTACACGTCTATACCTCCCAATTTAGTTGAACCCATCTCTTGTGCGATCCACCATAATTCCATCACCTGAATACATATCACATCCAGTCATACTCAAAATCCACTTTATCTAACTTGGATTCTTAATTACACATCATTATACTTTTGTTATTCCAATATATAGTGTTCACAATAATCCAATGACTCCCAGCCCTAGAATCTAAAGGTGGCGCCTGCCCTAATTGGCTAACAATTCAATTCATACATAATAGGGGTCCACTCATAACCTTTTGGTCCTTCTTAATCATATCATTGCACATATCAAGTTACTAAACTCAGATCATATCAATCTTAGTTATTTTATCATTTAAATCAATTAATCGGGCATTATTATATGACTCTCATACTCAATCGTATCAAATCACAATCAGATCAGCCAATCAAATGGTTAAGATAGTAATCTTACCTCTGCTAGTCACTGAATAACATTTAGCTATCTGCTTGGTCGAATCGTCCATTGATCGCCTCAATTGTGCCCGATCATCAGATATCCATGCTGATCTCATCAGAGATCTTCACCTTATCACCCCAAATCACATAACAACTTAGTAATTCTAGTCAATTAATCCAATTAAGAATTCTAAACGATTCAAATTATCAAACTGGATCCAATTTCATACTTGGATTTTTAGTTAATCTCAACCATTGATTAGATCAACTAAATCCTCTCCATAAACCCTTCAGAACCAAAATTCTTGTATAGATCCCTTTTCTACACTTTATGAGAATTACTACAGACTACTTGATAAGAAAAACGCAGTCAAATAATCACAAATCAAATTATCTAACCTCTGATCAAAGGTATGTAAAATCAGCGATCGAATCTTCCCTAATCAAGAAATGGGAAGATGGGTTTTGTTCCCCATATTGCCATGATCACGGAGGTACTCTCAGATCTTCGAGATTCTTCTTGGATTGGTCATAATCAAGGTTCAAAGTTCAAGGTAAAATAGGGGTCATTAGGTCAACTCAGACCCTTCCCAAATGAGTCAGTGTGAGTTGACTCGGTGAGTCAACTCAACCCCAACTTGCTAGAATCAATGGAGGTAGGGGAAGATGGAAAATGGTGGTGATCACGTGGCTTCCAGTTCCAATCATTGCCTGATCCATACTGGAAGGAGTAAGACAATGGGGAACTAGGTCCTGGCTCACCAACCGTCCTAGGGTTGGCTGAGTCAGTGATGGGAAAGCAAGGGGGGGAAAGAGAAATTGGTGTGGCCGACTTGAGCGCATCGGTGATTCAGGCTAGCTGCAGAGGGGAGATCGTGGTAGAAGAGGAAAGTTTGAATGCATGGCCAGAGAGAAACCCAGTCCAAGCTCCCTCTCATCGCCACAAAAATGCCCTGCCAAAGCCTGGGAAGGGAGTTTTGCCAGGGGAGGGGGCTACATGCCGGTAACTGGAAAATTCAGGGAGGGGAGAGGGTTTTGAGAACCTATTTGTTTAATTAGGTGGTGAGGGGGGTGCCGACATCAATTTGGCCCCCTCCTATAATAATATGTTTTACATACTCTCTCTCTCTCTCTCTCTCTCTCTCTCTCTCTCTCTCTCTCTCTCTCTCTCTCTCTCTCTCTCTCTCTCTCTCTCTCTCTCTCTCTCTTAATAGGATGTTACAAACTAAGTCTAGTCCAAGTAATCTCTTTTCACCCACTTTAGCATAATATACTAGTGATATACATTTTCTTCCATACAAAGCTTCATAAGGTGACATCTAAATACTTGATTGTGGCTATTATTATAAGCAAACTCTACTAAAGCTAAATGATTATCCTATTTGGCTTTCAAGTCCATAACACAAGCCCTTAGATATGCTCCAATATTTGTATAGCTCTTTCTAATTGTCTATTTTTCTAAGGATGAAATTTTATACTATAAGGTAGTTGTGTACACAGTGCTTCTTGTAAGCTTATTGAAAACGGAAATGTGAATCTTAAGATTATGTCTGATGCAATAGTTGCTCATTTTTTGTATAGTCTCACTATCTCTTGAATATAAAGCTTCCCAAGAAATCGAAAGAGCCTAGGGGTGTGCAAAAACTGGCTGGACCAAGCCATTGAGTTTTTAGTCAATAAGAGCACTCCATTGATCCGATTTGGTTCAACATATGCAAGACCAAAAACATTTGGTCTAGTGTTGATCCTACAGTTCAACCGACTAAACTAGACCAAAATCAGTCATATATAAAGCCTTTTTTTTTCCTCTAACACTTACTTCAGCCTTACTCTTCAACCCAGCATGTCTCTCTCATTCTCTCTCGATCTATCACTCTCTAGATCATCGCCAGTAAATCATCCCACCCCAACATTTTTTAAAATTTCCCATCCTACTCAAACCAAACCCCAACTAATCTCTCTCTCTCTCTCTCTCTCTCTCTCTCTCTCTCTCTCTCTCTCTCTCTCTCTCTCTCTCTCTCTCTCTCTCTCTCACACACACACACACACACACACACATCAACCGAAAAAGCTTAGATCCCTCTTTCTTCATTGGGGCCTAGCTTGAAGCCAACATGAGTGTCTCCCTCCTTTATTGGTGGCTGCAGAGAGACCAGTGTGGGGTAAAAAACCCATGATTTAACTGGTCTTTTCTTTCATAATAATTTCTACTTATTTTGCTATAATCTAGGCCTTCCATTCAGGTGTTTCTAACTAATTTTTTTATAGGATGGGTGCATTACTCTTTTCCTTTTTATATATTATACATTACATTTATTGGGTCAAACTCCACCAATATCGATCCCATGCCCAGATAAAAAGGAGGACAGTTTTGCATTAGGTGCAAGCCAGCAAGTAAAAGCTTTTCAAGAAGTTGAAGATTATTTCATTATTTTTTCTTCTTAATTACAAATAAATATACATATGTATATATGTTTGTAAGTAAGAACAGAAAAATAATGAAAATCCCCTTCAACTTCTTCACTTATGTCAAACCTATTATGACATAATCAATCATTGGCATCCCCTCAAGCTAGGGCATCCCCCTTAAGCGATATGTTGCATCAGATCCTCGATGCAACGTAAAATGAGCAATGGATGCTAGGGCCTTCCCCCAGAAGCAACACACTACATTGAATCCCAGGTATAGTGAGAAATGGGCAATAACTATTAAAGCATTCCCTCAGAAGTGATGTGCTGCATCAGAACCCAGGTACAGTGGAGAGTAGGCATGGGTTCATGTCATGGGGGCTGAGAAGTGCAATGGTAAATAGGCTAACTTTGGAGAATAAGATTCGTATAACCACATAGAATATAGACACATTGACAGGTAAGAGTCTGGAGTTAGTAGATACAATAAAATGTAAGAGAGTTAATATCACTTATTTTACCTATTGAGGTTGCCTGTTCCAAACATATGATGCTTTAACCTCTGAGTATTCTCATATAATGAAGAATTGAGATAAAAAAAAAGGGGGGGATGATATTATATTTTCTATAAAGTATAGATATATTGATTACAACCTACCAGCTGTTACAATGTCATATTTGTTAGTAGTGAACCTTCATCCCTTGCCCATGTTATCAAAGTTGTTTTTGGGGCTTGGCTTAGGGCATTGGTCAGAGTCTCTGTATATTGTATGTAAATGATTAAAAGTGGTAGATGATATGCCACAAAATGCTCTCTTAAGGGTGATGGGATAAAGAATTTGTGGTAAAACCCTTAAAGTTTTATTTCACTTGTTGAATACATTTTTCATTGAGTATGCATGCTTAAAGATGCATTTGTGTTAGCTTTATGTCTTGATCTCACGACTATCTGTCATCAATGATAGCTTCATTTAGATAATGCCTGTAACCTTCTCAATTTCATCAACAAAGGATAGTGACTCTGAGGAGGAACTTAAGGAGGCATTCAAGATCTTTGACGAGGATCAAAATGGTTTTATTTATGTTGCAAAGGTAAGCTATTAGCCTATGCTTGAGTGCACACCCTTTGTGCTCCCCCTTTCCCTCTTTTACTTGAGAGATGCACTTTGGGGTTACAAGTAAAGCAACTAGTTTTGGTACAGATTTAAGACCAACCTGTCAATATTCAGCCAACCCAAATCAGTTTGGTTTGGTCTCGGTCCTCATGGCAGCAGTCTAAAAAATTTTTGTTTAGTCCACTTTGAACCCTAATAGATCGAACTAAACCATGCACACCCCTAAAGGAATTGATCATTTAAATAGCCAAAAAGTGAGATAACTTGGTCAACCTATCCGTAATAGCCCAATTATCATCGTGGATATTCCTGGTTTGTTGTAGTCCTGTGATAAAGTCCATTATGATGTGCCCCCATTTCCATTCCAGGATTAGCAATGGTTGTAACATTCTTGTCGATTTTTTATGTTCTATCTTAATTTGTTGGATTACAAAACATATAGATACAATTTGTGTAATTTCTCCCTTATGATGATTAGATCCTAATCTTTCACCTTTTCCAACAATTGTCAAGAATGACATCACAATCTTATATTTCTAACAAAATCAAATCTTATAGTAATTCCTTCTCTCTTAATTGAACCATGCAACCTTTGTGTATTATATATATGGTCAATGTATCTCCCATAGGTGTAGCTCTTGTGGGTTCATATTCTAACAGTTTTAATCCTTTTTTTAAGTTGCATAAAAAGTTTAGAGATATAAATGAATGTGTAGAACTAGTATGAATCAAAACTTTAGCAATATTCTTGGAGATATGAAGTGTACCTTTGATGAATGACTCAAATACTTGAACATCTTGTTGATTGATGGAGTAAACCTCCCTTGAACTTTGAGTTCTTTGGGTTTTGAGGGTTATTATTGTTCATGCTTGTCAGTCAATCTTTTTTATCATGTCGCCAATCTTGCCACATCCAGAGCCAGCACCTATTGCTTGGTAACACGGTCCTAATCCATGGAAATTTTCACACCTTTGACACTATTCTATCACTCTCGTATGTGTATTGGTATCAAATCTTCTTTCATTTTTCTATTCTAACCTCTTCTATAAACTGGTAATGTTTTTAACTCTCAATTTCTTATTTTTTACCTTTTTGGAACTCTTCACAATCCCTTTTAATGATCTGAGCCCTGTCAACCACCTCACTATATTTTTGCAACTTTAGAGCTAAGATTCTGCCCTGAAAGTTAGGTCGTAGGCCTCTCTCAAACTTTTAAGCACTTTTCACTTTATCCTCCTCCAAATGGGGTGAGAACTTGGACAACTATACAAATTTATTTTTGTATTACACCATATTGTTGTATTCTACCACTATCCAGTTTCCTTGGATTAACTCCATAAATTCAATTTCTTTCTTATCTCTAACAATTTAGGAATGTACTTTTCATAGAATGGTTTTTTATGGTGTCATTTTCTTAAACAATCATTCTCTTGAAGATATCCTAAGGAGGAGAAAAGGATTTCAAAAGGAGATCAACTCATTATCCCCATCCATCTCTCCCCCTTTGTCATTCCATGCATCATATCACCCCATTCTCTTTCTCCCTCTCTTACTTCAACTGCAACATCTCCTACTACCTCTCTATACATCCACAAATGATCCATTCCTATTTTCTCTCCCTTTCAACACAATCTCCACCCCCACTCTCTCTTATCTCTCTAGCATCTTATTTCCCCACTTTCCCATCCTTCAGTGTAACAAAACCATCTCCCTCTTAAACTTTGTGCTTCACATGAGAGGCATGGAAGGATTCTAAAGTAAGGCAGCCCACACGTTGTTTTATTCAAGCACCTACTCAACACACATTATAAATGATTAAAACACATTATAAATGATAAGCAACATTTTAGGCTAAACAATACAATCTACATTATGCAAAACTTTCGAAAAACTACATGATATTAATTAATATGTCATGTGCCTACATGTAGAAAACTTGATTTTCCACTTCTTAAAAGAAAGCATGAAATTAAACACATAATGAAAATCTCTCATTTTGGAAATTAACCTATTTAGATAAGTTCCTACAGCCTTTACCTCTTTGAAGCAAAACTAATATTCTATGGTCTTCTTTTTCAAAATGCAAGGTTGAGATAATCCTTGATGCAACCTTATACTCTCTCTCTCTCTCTCTCTCTCTCTCTCTCTCTCTCTAGCCCACGAGATCATACACTATAAGGGACGTCTTGGATAGTTGACAAATGACTTTGGTCTAACCATTTTATTCTATCTCAGATCCTCCTAGGCTTGCCTTTCCTATAGTATATTATTTCATATTCTAATCTCATTACATCTCCTATTTAATGTCCTGATCCTTATCATCTTAACCCTTCATCTTGATCCTTAAATCTTGTTATCTTCTAGATTTGAATATCTTTCTATTCGATGTTGGCTTTCCTAATCTCTAGAGATTCCAAGGATTCTCATCTACTAACTTATATACACTTGCCTATCCTTTTTAAATCATAATTTTTCTAGGATTCTAATTAAGAAAAAATACCAATTTCCTGGGGTTTAATGTATCTTGACATCCCATGGTGTGTGGACCAAATTTCTATTAAAAAACTATTTATTTGCTAATAGAAAGACTTGAACTCGAGGCCAAGGAAATCCAAATCCACTATGTAATCAGTTGAGTTGACTTGTTTTTATTGTCAATTACATGCAAAAATAAATATTTACCCTATGAAAATTCAAGTTTTTCAATTCTACCATCCTTATAAAAAATTTATCCTTCCAATTTCAAGGTAGCTCCATGAAGAACTCAAGGTATTCTTTTCTCATCCCACTTTCTACTTCTCAGGTGGCTTCTTCTATCAAGTGATGTTGCTATGACTAATGGAATAGTCTTGCTCCATAGAATCTTTTTTTTTTTTCGATCCAAGATCAATATTGTTTTAGTCTCAAAGGTCAATTCAAGTTGCAATTCCACTAACATTTGCTCGAGTGCATAAGTAGGAATAGGGATATACTTCCTTAACATTAACATGTGAAACACATTTTGCACCTTCAATAACCGTGGTGGCAATGCAAGTAGGTGTGCAACCTGTTTGCTTCTCTTCAAGGTCTCAAATAGACCCATAAATCATAGACTTAACTTCCTCTTGATTCCAATTCTCATCACCCTTTTCTCAGTGAGACTTTTAGAAACACATGGTCTCTAGTTGCAAATTTTATTTTATCTCTATGCCTCTTATCTACGTAACTCTTTGTCTACTATGGGATGTTAGTAACTATTTCTAAATAGGTCATACATTTTCTTCAAATTACTCAATTAGTTTTGACTTCATAAAATGTCACCCTCCAACATGGCTCCAACATGTCGGTGTTTGACATGGTCTTCCATATAGTGTCTCTTATGATGCTATGCTGATGCTAGAGTGTTAATTATTATTATTATAAGCAAATTTGATTAGTGGGAGGTGTTCATCCTAATTACCCTTCTAGTCCAATGTACAAGCCCTTATCATATCTCCACATGTCTAAATGGTTCTTTATGATTTCCCATCCATATGTAGGTGGAAAGCAGTATTGAATCTCTACAAAGTACCAAGTCCTTACACTCTACTAGAAGTGTTAGGTGAACCTGCTATTCCTGTCTAATATGATGGTCAATGGTACTCCATCCAAACTCACAATATCCTTAATATCCTTAATCTACAACCTAGCAAAACTTTCTAGTGACTGGTTCTACCAAATTGGAAGGAAGTGCATAAACTTAGTCAACCAGTGTACAATTATACAAATCATATTATGCCCACTATATGTTTGTTATAATCCAACTATAAGGTCCATGGTAATGTGACCCCATTTCCATTCTGGTAGCTCCAAGGTCTACAATAACCTTGCAAGCCTTTCATGTTCTACTTTCACGCTTTGATATTTTAGACATTGCCCCACACAATCACTAATGTCTCGTGTCACACCGCATCGCTAGGAGTTCCTCCTTAAGTCATGGTATATTTTGTGCCCCTAGGATTATGGTGTGCATCAAATAATGTGCCTCCTATAATAAATCTTGTCTTAGCCCTTTGGCTACTAATGCTACTAGTCTACCCCAAAATTGTACTACTCCATTGGTGTTTATAGATAAACTAGTATTGCTTCTCATACGTTGAGTCTCTTTACACTCTTTCTAAGCTTGCAAAATTTGATCTATAAAGGCTAATCTTATTATCACATTTGCTATCATTCTTTTCATCTTAGATAATCTATTAAGACATTCACCTTTCTAGGGTGGCATTGGATAGTGAAATCGTAGTCTTTCAAGTATTCCTTTCAATGCCACTATTTCATATAAAGATCACTCTAAGAGAAAATGTACTTAAGGCTTTTGCAGTCTATAAAGACTTTAGACTTTTCACTGTATAAATAATGTCTCTATATCATTAAAGAAAAGACCACAGTAGCCAACTCCAAATCATGCATGAGATAGTTCACATAATGATTCTCCAACTATTTGGATGTATAAGCAATCACCTTACCATGCTGCATTAGTACACTTCTAAGTCCCTTGCATGTGGAATCACTGTATATCACAAATTCTCCCCTAACCATTGGCAAGGTAATAATAGCTACTATGGTAAAGTCTCCTTTTTTATTCTTAGATACTCCTTTCACACTCATCTATCCACTCAAATATTGTCTCTATTTTAGTCAACCGGGTCATAGGCTACACAATATAGGAAAATCCCTCTATAAATCTCCTGTAATACCCTACCAACATGAGAAAATTGCAAATCTCCATCATTGTCTTAGGTCTCCCCCAATTCATGATTGCTTCTATTCTTGGGAACAACAACAGTACCGTCTACCAAGATAACATGACCAACAAATTGAACTTGGTCAAGCCAAAACTCACACTTAGAAATTTTTGCATATAATTGATGAGTTTGGAGAGTTTTTAATACAATCAACAAATGTTCTTGATGTTCTTCTCCACTAGGTATATGAGGACATCATCAATGAATACAATGATGAATTTGTTAAGATACTTTCAGAACACCTAGTTCATAAAGTTTGTAAAAGCTATGGGATGCATTTGTCAATCCAAATAGCATTATTCATAATTCATATTGGCCCAAATGGATTAGGAATACAATAAATGGAATATTCATCTTGACCTTTCAATTGATGACATCCACACCTCAGATTAATCTTGACAAATACCTAGTGAGATGGCAATTGACCAAAGAGATCATCGGTACCAATCAATGGTTATTTGGTCTTTCTAGTAACTCCATTCAATAATCTATAGTTGATTTTTAATAATAATCATTCGTCCTTCTTCTAGTCAGATAATACTAGGCCCTATAGGTTGAGACACTTGGTCAACTAAATCCTTGCTCTATTTACTCTATCAATTCTACTAGGATCATGGGTGTTTTATTGGTAGAAGGCATGTTTAATATCAAGTTCATCTACTCATAGGTAGTAATCTGAGTAGCACTTCAACAAATTCATTAGAAGTTTTTGGTCAATCTACATATTTTCTCGAAATGTTAAAGTTAATTCTTCCCAATGGATGTCAACTTTTGTCCAATGTAACATTAGTCAATCCATTCCAAAGGATACCTTACAAAGTCTATAAAATTTAAAATGACTAAACATGTAATCATTTGTTCATTCTTAAGCGCTATGATGATATCCTAGAAGAGTTTTCTGTGTTCCTGGAGACTTGATCAAAGAAATCATAGTTTATGCATAAAATCATGCCCTCTAAACCTTTGGACAAACTATCCATAATATAAAATCGTAATGAAATGAATATATGCATAGATTGATGATTAAATGTATTTCATCAAGTCATTTGAAAACTAGAAGCATACTTTCTATGATCATGTTCAAAATTTGAGCCATTCCAATTTTCATTGCAAAGGTTTTCCTTTGACTTTATTCCTTCAATTCTTGTCCAGGTGAATCATTCTTCCCCTTTTGGGGAAGTTATGAAGAATATATCCTTGCTCACTAGTAAACACAACGATGTTCCTTAATGTGACAGGCTTGCTTGGATGATAATTCTTGCAATTTGGACACACATCATCTTTTTCCTTCTTCTTCTCTTCTGGATAGTTATGAAGAAAATGACCCTTTTTGCCAAAGTGAAACACGGCTTCTGCTTAACATAGCAGGCTTTTTCGAGGTGAAAATTCTTGCAACTTAGACAACACTTGCTGATCCCCTTCCTTCCATAGGAATTTATAGATGTTGGTCCTGGACCTCGTAATTGTTTTGTCAGTCTCAATTAGCACATTTGCGATGTCCTTTCGAGTTTGTTTGTTATTGAAAGTATTGTCATATGAATGCTTTCTCTTTCTCTATTTCTTTGAAGGCATTTGGACTCTCAACAACAAAAGACTTAGTAAGTTTCTATTCTTAAGTTGTCTATTGGACCTAGGACTCATGGTCTCATTGTTGACTCTTATGATTTCCTAGTTGTTTGGTTGTGAGCAGTGTAAACTGTGCTCTGATACTAGCTGTCAACCCCCAATTTTTAGAAATAAATTTTAAATAAGATTAAACATTTCAAAAAGTTATATATATATATATATATAATACTATTTACAAATCACCCTTCTAGCCCAATTTCACTTTAAAAACTTCACATAAAATAACAGTATGAATAAGCACTACTAAGAACTATTGATCACAGCCCAAACAAATAAAATAGATCATAACTCATATTATAAACATTCCATGTTTTATTACATAAATGTTCATAAATGTTCAAATGACAACTAAGATAGATTGTAGAAACTACTTTATTAATCCTCATTGAACTTTTTCAATAGTGGCTCCTCTTGGTCCTCCATGCCAAATCCCATCTATTGTCCAAAAGTTTCACTTGAAAATGTTGTTAGATTCAATACGATCACTCAGTAGGAATATGCTTAAACTAGTTGTTTGAAAACGATGGCAATCATATATGCATAAGTTAAGCAATCAGACAATTAAATATTCGATATTAAAGTCTCATAGTTTCCAAATCTTTTGAAAATCCTGTAAACTACAGATGTACAAATGCATTAGAAATTCAATCATATCATATCATATCAAATTGTATCATGTCATATCATTGAGTGACAGCATCTTGCCACATGTCTAAATAGATGATGGACCATATCCTCGAGGATGATTGATATGTTAGTTCATGTCCTGTAATTAGAGGGTCTATTATTCACGTAGAGGACTGACATTCATTATGCCCCTCTGCGGATGCCAAATGGGCTCCACCATTCCTCATGGGAGCACTGGATCATCTCAAGAGTAGTCTCCCCATAATACATACTCCTAACTGTAGGCCTCCTAAGGCAAGTATCTATATCGGAAGTTAATGACCAACTAATTTTCCTAGCATAGCAACCAGAGTGGTCTTTTAATGCCTCAAGCTAGGCTCAATTATTATGAGTCACATATTTTCTTTTTGCAATCAGAAGGCTCTTATAAATTTCCCTAGGCTAGGCTCAACTCTCATGACTTGCCTATTTTTAAGTCTAGCACAATTCTCCCAAGTCACCTATTTTTAGGCTAGGCTTGATTCTCTTAAGTTGCCTTTTTCTTTTTGTAAAACATTTCACCTTGCACACAAAAATTCATATAAAAGCACCAGTTGACTCCTCACCACGCATCACACAAAATTGTTTACAAAACTATGATTTTACTTGTGCATTTCGTATGCCTCATTTTAAATAGCATGAATCATCAATGGGCTTATTCCAATCTTAGCACATGTACTTTGTATATTCATGGCTCAAAGTTTCCAAAATCATATGTTTGTACCCTACTATGAGGCATGTGGAATCAAGGACTTTATTTCAAATAGTAAAATCACCAAGTAAAAACTATCTCAATTGCAAGTCATTTATGTTTAATATCAATCAGCGACTGAGCACGCATATAAACATATATTCATGGATCAAAACTTCCAAAATCATATGATGCTAAACCAATCAAAACTCTATGTGACTATGCATGCAGTGTGTCCTATGAGCTGTATCCGTGCCCAATGACCAGATCAGTGTGCACTTTGCCTGGTAACTCTGTGCAGTGTGCTGGGGCAGTGCATCGTGCCTGGCCTACGCGCAATCTATCTACAAAGTGTGCACGCCTGAGCTAGTCTGCTCTCATGGGTGCATGCTGTCCTAATCTGGTGCTCTGTGTGCTGAAACAGTGAAATGTGGTTGATCCGGCATTGTCTGCTGGTGAAATGCCATGCCACCCAGGTGCTGAGTTTCATGCTGGCTGCCCAACATGATACCCATGTGCTGGGCGCCATGCCTACTGCCCATGCACCAGGCCTTGTGCACTCAGCTCATACGATCTGTGCAGTGCGTCAAGTGCTAGTGTTGGGCGCTGAGCACACTCCCATGCACCAAGTGTTAAATCATGCCACTCAAATGCATGGAGACATGCACGTTGCCCAAAATAAGGTTCATGCAAAATACTCATGCATGAGGTGTTAATCACGTCAACTATATTCATGCATGAGGTGTTAATCATGTCAACTATATTCATGCATGAGGTGTTAATTGTCACAGCCCCATCGGGCCCCCAGCAAGGATATTGTCCCGTGCGCACGCGCACGGGTTTTGGTCCTTCCCCTGCGTCCAGAGGAAAACGCGTCCTTACTGTGAGAGACCGAAGTCTCGGGCACTCCTGGCCCATCACCTTCCCCCTAGCGGTACCTCCCGTGTTCCTCCTCAGACTATCTTGGGTCCCCTCACAAGGCCAACCCTCAAGCCATCTTGGCACGGTTCGCCGTGTCAGGTTCCAGCTCTGATACCATTTGTCACAACCCCGTCGGGCCCACAGTAACGATATTGTCCCGTGCGCACTCACGTGCCACGGGTTTTGCTCTTCCCCCGCGTCCAGGGGAAAACCGGTCGTTACTGTTAAGGGAGGCATTCCCCCTTATAACTCAGGCCCATCAACCCCCCTAGCCGATGTGGGACTAACTCTCCTGCGTCCCGCCCTCAAACCATCTTGGGTCCCCTCACAAGGCCAACCCTCAGGCCATCTTGGCACGGTAGTCATCTCCCGCCTACGGGACACACGCCCCCGTGTGTCACCACACGAGCGACGGTGCGGCTAGCCATCCACCCTCGGGGTCGGGGTTTGGCTCTGATACCATTTGTCACAGCCCCGTCGGGGCCCCAGCAAGGATATTGTCTCGTGCGCACGCGCACGGGTTTTGGTTCTCCCCCGCGTCCAGGGGAAAAGGCCTTCTTGTTGTGAAGGGAGAGAACCCCCGTTATAACCCACAGACCATCACCCCCCCTAGCCGATGTGGGACTAACTCTCCTGCGTCCCGCCCTCAGACCATCTTGGGTCCCCTCACAAGGCCAACCCTCAGGCCATCTTGGCGCGGTAGCCCACCTTGTCACAACCCCGTCGGGCCCACAGTAACGATATTGTCCCGTGCGCACTCACGTGCCACGGGTTTTGCTCTTCCCCCGCGTCCAGGGGAAAACCGGTCGTTACTGTTAAGGGAGGCAGTCCCCCTTATAACTCAGGCCCATCACCCCCCTAGCCGATGTGGGACTAACTCTCCTGCGTCCCGCCCTCAGACCATCTTGGGTCCCCTCACAAGGCCAACCCTTAGGCCATCTTGGCGCGGTAGCCCACCTTGTCACAACCCCGTCGGGCCCACAGTAACGATATTGTCCCGTGCACACTCACGTGCCACGGGTTTTGCTCTTCCCCCACGTCCAGGGGAAAACCGGTCGTTACTGTTAAGGGAGGCAGTCCCCCTTATAACTCAGGCCCATCACCCTCCCTAGCCGATGTGGGACTAACTCTCCTGCGTCCCGCCCTCAGACCATCTTGGGTCCCCTCACAAGGCCAACCCTCAGGCCATCTTGGCACGGTAGCCATCTCCCGCCTACGGGACACACGCCCCACCCACCGTGGGGTCCACAGTAACAATATTGTCCGCTTTGGGCCGGGGCCCGCACGGCTTTGTTCTCACCCCGGCTTCCCAGGGTAAAACGCGTTGTTACTGTGAGGAGTGTTCCCACTCCTTATCAACCAGCCCAGCTCCCCTCTCCAGGCGGTATGGGACTAACTCTCAACCGTCGCCCCCTCGGCCTTCTCCGCTTCGCCACCCCTCACAAGGCCATGGTACCTCACGGTGCCTGAGCCGGCAAGGCTAGATCTCTCCCCCTTAGGGGACACACGCCCTCGTGTGACCGAGGCACGCATGCGGTTAGCCACCCATCACCACGAGGAGACTGGCTCTGATACCAAATGACACACCCCACCCACCGTGGGGTCCACAGTAACAATATTGTCTGCTTTGGGCCGGGGCCCGCACGGCTTTGTTCTCACCCCGGCTTCCCAGGGTAAAACGCGTTGTTACTGTGAGGAGTGTTCCCACTCCTTATCAACCAGCCCAGCTCCCCTCTCCAGGTGGTATGAGACTAACTCTCAACCGTCGCCCCCTCGGCCTTCTCCGCTTCGCCACCCCTCACAAGGCCATGGTACCTCACGGTGCCTGAGCCGGCAAGGCTAGATCTCTCCCCCTTAGGGGACACACGCCCTCGTGTGACCGAGGCATGCATGCGGTTAGCCACCCATCACCACGAGGAGACTGGCTCTGATACCATTTGTCACAGCCCCGTCGGGCCCCCAGCAAGGATATTGTCCCGTGCACACGCGCACGGGTTTTGGTCCTTCCCCTGCGTCCAGAGGAAAACACGTCGTTCCATTTAAGGTCCAAGATTGTCCACGGTCTTGGGTCTCCCCTCAGAGTATCTTGGGCTATTACTCAGAGTATCTTGGGTCCCCTCACAAGGCCAACCCTCAACCCATCTTGCGCACCCTCAACCCATCTAGGTTCCACCCTCACGGGTTTTGTTCCCTACGAGTGCACAGCAGAAGCAGATGCCTCTCAGGACGCGTCGTTCCATTTAAGGTCCGAGATTGTCCACGGTCTTGGGTCTCCCCTCAGAGTATCTTGGGCTATTGCTCAAAGTATCTTGGGTCCCCTCACAAGGCCAACCCTCAACCCATCTTGCGCACCCTCAACCCATCTTGGTTCCACCCTCATGGGTTTTGTTCCCTACGAGTGCACAGCGGAAGCAGATGCCTCTCAGGACGCGTCGTTGCTGTGAAGGGAGACAACCCCCCTTATAACCAGGCCCATTACCCCCCCTAGCCGATGTGGGACTAACTCTCTGCCCGCTTCACCATCTTGTCCTCACAGGCCACCTCAGGGCCATCTTGCCGCCACATCCGCCTACGGACACACGCCCACATGACGACGGTGCGGCTAGCCATTCCACTCGGGGTCGGGTTTGGCTCGATATCACTTGTCAGCTCTCAAAGAACGATATTGCGCACGGACAATATCGTTGCTGGGGGCCCGACGGGGCTGTGACAAGTGGTATCAGAGCCAAACCCCGACCCCGAGGGTGGATGGCTAGCCGCACCGTCGCTCGTGTGGTGACACAAGGGGGCGTGTGTCCCGTAGGCGGGAGATGGCTACAGCGGCAAGATGGCCTGAGGGTTGGCCTTGTGAGGGGACCCAAGATGGTCTGAGGGCGGGACGCAGGAGAGTTAGTCCCACATCGGCTAGGGGGGGTGATGGTCTGTGGGTTATAAGGGGGGTTCTCTCCCTTCACAACAAGAAGGCCTTTTCCCCTAGACGCGGGGGAGAACCAAAACCCGTGCGCGTGCGCACGGGACAATATCCTTGCTGGGGGCCCGACGGGGCTGTGACATTAATCATGTCAACTAAGTGCTGGAGACTTGTATATTGCCTAAGCTAGGTGTCATGCGTGAGGTGTTAATCATGTCAACTAAGTGCTGGAGACTTGTATATTGCCTAAGCTAGGTGTCATGCAAGATATCCATGCGCTGAAAGCAAAACATGCAGCCCATTCTCTAAGGCCAAGCATGCCACCCAAATCCAAGGTGTCATGGCGTCAATGAGCACATTTAACGTGTAGTCCAAAGGTGGTCACGTGCATGCATGATTAGAAAAGAAAGGCTAAAATTGTATCCATGAACTCAGGAATCCATGCGCCAAATTGTCAAGAAAGGTTATAATATGACATGAGGCATTTCAATAAAAGATAGAACGCCAATCATTTCACAAATCCTTGCACACATGCATAAGATTAGGACGTGTTTGGTGCTATTAAACTGTTATTCACGTATGGGTACTAGTATAGATTCATGCACTATTAATCATAGGATAAAATCTCTATGAAGATTATCTAAGGTCCAAAATGTATATTAAATTTTAAAGTGTCAAAAGTATGATTGGCATGCTTAAATGATCATATGCATAGTCGCTTATCCATATCCATGTTTATATCTTTGTAGAATGAAATTATCATACTTGAATCCATATAAAACAAAACCATCAGTCTCATATCCATATAAAACAAAATCATCATGCTTAGATTTTTAATAAAAGGAATCAAAACATACTATAAATGATAAGCAATATCATGGGCCAAACTTTCCAATGTAAACCGTACAAAACTCTCAAAAGATTACATGCTTTAGTTAATATGTCATGTGCCTATATGCAGAAAACTTGATTTTTCACTTCTTAAAAGAAAGCATGAAATCAAATGCATAATGAAAAGCCCTCATTGTAAAAACAAACTGATTTAGATAAGTTCCTACACTCCGTACCTCCTTGAAGCAAAACCAATCTTCCATAGTCTTCTTTTCCAAAATATAGGGTAGAGATGGTTGTTGGTGCAGCCTTGTTCTCCTCTCTCTCTCTCTCTCTCTCTCTCTCTCTCTCTCTCTCTCTCTCTCTCTCTCTCTCTCTCTCTCTCTCTCTCTCTCTCTCTCTCTCTCTCTCTCTCTCTCTCTCTCTCTCTCTCTCTCTCTCTCTCTCTCTCTCTTATATACACTTTCCTATCCTTTCTAAATCTAAATTTTTCTAAGATTCTAATTAAGGAAAAAAAACATCTTTTTCCTGGGGTCCAATGTATCTAAACATCGCTTAGTGTGTGGAGCAAAATTCTATTAAAAAGACTATTTATTTGCTAATAAAGAGACTTGAACCAGCTAAGCTAACTTGCTTCCATTATCAATTTCATGCAAAACAAATATTTGCATTATGAAAATTCAAGTTGCTACAAACAGCATGATTATTGTAGTTACTAGTAAAATAGTATTGCAAACTTGAAAGCTAAATTTGCTAGGAAGTTTAACATGAAGGATTTGGGGGCCATAAATTAGATGCATAGGATGAAGGTACTTAGAGATAGAAATAATAAGAAATTTGAATAACCTAGAAAGGTTATGTTGAATAGATCCTATGCTGCCTTAACATGTAGGATGCTAAAATAGTGAACACTCTATTTTATGTTGATTGATAGCTACCTCAGTTCAGTCACCTTACACCATAAGAGAGAGATATCACAAGTACCATCTGCGTCTACGGCAGGGAGCCTTACATTCGCTATGGTAGAGAACATTGGATAGATGTGAAGATGTTTGCTATTTGAAGGGTACTTTGTTTATTTTAAATCAAACTCTTGCAAGTATACAAGATCAATTATATTAAGGTAAGTATAAAAGGTTGTTAAACCTTAAGGATGGAGCAAGTTGTCTAACAAAATAAAGAAGTTCTAGTTTTAAGATTATAACTACAATGAAACTACAGCTAGAATGAAAGTAAATTGAAGAAAAGAAAATGATATTGGAGAGTTTAAAAATCAGGAATTGAGCAATTGAATCATACTAATGTCTCACATTACTTAAAATCAAATATGAACTAGAAGCTCTTGGCCCAAGTTAGAACTTCTCTAAAAAAGAAACAAATAATCTCATGGCATAGACTGTATCCATAGGCAATTCTATAAAATATGGCATAACCCATCCAATAAAGTATTCACTCCTACATAAAACTATTCCATGATCATCTTGTCTAAACTACAAGTATTAGAATTGAAGTAAAATAATATCTTAAAAAAATTCTTCAAAGTTGCATGAGAAAATATTAGAACTCATCGCTTTTTTTTATTTCTTAAATTTTGAATTTAACCTAGCATGATAGACGATCCACACAGCACACTTGAAGAACTTTTCATGGTTGATCTTCTTCTTCCTCTTCTTTTATTGGATTTTTTTTAGCCTTTTTTCTCGGTCAAGTAGCAACAACCAACCACCTAAAAAAAGTGGGACATTTTTCCCTTTTATAATGGAACTTGCTATAGATATCATATTGTGGATCACTATAAATGGTTTTCAAGAGCCCACATTTTTGTCCCATGTCAAGAATAGATGCCATTTGATTTTACAAAAGTGGCCCAAAGACCACCAAATTTTTTATTAAAACCCTAAAAATTAAGTTTTTCAAAAGAAATTATTTGTAGACTTCATGATTGTGATGTAGGACTTTACAATCATAAAGTCACCATCTAGATCAATCTCAACACCTTATTTCCTACCAAATTTGGTACATTGCTTTCTGTTGGATGTTTTTAGAAATATGACACCTTACAATTACAAGCTCAAGATGTTAAAAAGTTCACAATCGTAAAGTGGAAAGCCTTAGCAAAGTAGCTATGTAAAGCCACTTTATTATCATAATATTTAGGCATTCAAGACTTTGTGATTGTGAACCTAGAGTAGCAAAAACCTAAAAAATAAAGTTTTCTTATTACCCTTACTTGTGCTTAGTATTATCACTTATGTCACCCCCCTTCTGTATTAATAAGAGGCCACTATCTCATTTGGAGCATGAAAATAGAGAAAATGGAGTAGCAAATCTCATTTTTGATATCTTTCTAGCATATTTATTCTTGCATCTCTCATTCTCTCTCTTTTAGTTAGTTTGAGTGGTTCCTTACATGTAGATTAAGGATTATGGTCTTAATTTGGAGAAACTTTAGTAAAATTTCTAGAGATTTTTCCAAAGCAAGAATACTAATCCCTAAATTACGTTGGACATAAGATTGAATTTTGTAGGGATAGTAAAATATTTGTCCTTGGGAATTAATTCTTACTCCTAGAAGAGAAAACACCTTTGGTTCTATTTTTTAGCCTCTCCTTTTTGTCCTTGGCATTTAGAGGATAGTAGAATTTATCGAGAATTTTCTAACATAATTATCGTTATATTTTCTAAGTTGGGCATAAGAATTCTCTCTTTTCGTCAAGTATAGAGGACTAATGAAATTTCTAATCCTCCCTTGATGAGAAGGATGGGTTCTCAACCCAAGAAGAAAGTGCTCATTTTTCTCAAGATAATTTCAATAGCATAATTTCTTCAATTTCAATTCCTATTTCTTTTCAAATTTTCCCACCCTCTCTTTGAATCCTAAGATAAAACCCTAGGTATCCTAATGGAGAAAATTTGATTTCTAGGATTCTAGCATGATGAATTCAGTGTATGAAAGTTGAAGTTCAAGGATGAAAAATCTTGAATTCCTTAATAGATCCCCTAGAGCTTCCTATCAATTTTTTGCGTTTACTTGAATTTACATTTTCTAAGAGTGGGGCACCAAAGACCCTTTCTCATGGTCTTTCTTTAAAGCAAAAAGCTTTTAAGGGTAAGGAGTAGCATGATGCTTGTAATGACTTTTCCTAAACTAGAAGATAATTTTATTTTTAAAACTCTTTTCTCATTTGATTTTATTTTGAAGAAAGTTCAAGGAAGAGAGATTTTGAAGGGCTATGTGTACAAGAGAATTGGGAGTTCCTATCGTAACGCATGACTACTTAATAGGGGGATTCACTGCAAATACTAGCTTAGATCATTATTGCTGAGACAACAGTCTACTTCTTCACATCCATCGTGTAATGAATGTAGTTATTGATAGACAGAAGAAACATGGTATAAACTTTCATGTACAAGCCAAAGCATAATGTATCCATCACATATGATGAGAAATATCTTCTTTCGAGAACAAACTATACAGAAATCCTCCCTCTCTTTTCTTAAGCATCCTATTGTATCATTTAAAATAATTAAAATCCATACTTTAGTTTTCCATCATCATCATCTACGTTTCATGTTTCTAATATACATTGTATATGATTATTAATTAGATTCATATATCCAATTAACTATTGCATTCAAGTCTCTTGTCTTTCCAATTCATTACCTAATTTCTAGCAAAGCATTCTCATATTTCAATCACATTTGATTCATTCCATGCTTGTTCATGTTTAATGAATTTTTTCGCTTTATTTGCATGTAGTGATTTAGTACTTTGCTTATGTTTGATTCAGGTGTACTTTATGTTTTTTCTACATTCTAGTCTAGAGCATGTTTTTTATTCAAGTCATTGTTTGTATTCTTAGTTCCATCTTCTAGTCCTTCAACATTTGATAGGAAGCTTCTCCCATTTATGCTTCTAATAAAGCTTAATTAGTCTTATTGTGGTTTACTTTTCATTCATGCCTAGTCAAAGATCATATCTCTAGCCCTTTTTAATTTTCATAGATTCTTTTAGAAAACATCATGTAGTTCATTTGTATTCCTTTCATGTTGTAGTGAGACATATTTCTAATCTACATTTGAATGTATCATTGGCCTATAATAGTCAATGTTTCATTTTATATATGATCATTAGGTAGGTGTGAATGTGTATTCAAATTCTATTTGAATGACTTACTTTAAATGTTTGTGTTTATCTTTAGTCCACTCATTCTAAGTTAGTGAAAGGAAAATTCAAACTAAGCTTCAAACCTTGAAGAATAAGGAGGTTTGGTTTGCTCACACTCCTTATTGTTTTAATTCTTGAAGATGTCAAGCTTAGAATTCTGAATTCATGGACCCATTTAAGTCCTTGGGACCTAGGGCACATTTTTATCTTAAGTGGTGACTCCCCCTCATAGTCTACTTAGATTCATGTGATTAAAAACTCCATTAGAATAGATAAAATTAATATTTTAGCTTTTTCCCAAAAAACTACTAAGGTTAATCTAAGCTAAAAGAAACAAAAAGTTCATAAGCCATTTCATTGAACTAAGCCCTTACTTGACATTATAGGGTACTCTGAAGATAGAGGACATGTTCAACTCTTAAGCTTGCACCTATGAATGTATTAGAAAGGGATCAAGTAACCATATACAATTGATACGTGGTATCTAAAAGACCCTTGGGTCACCATTTATGAGGCATACTGGTGAAACATTTGCTAAGGAAACCTAAGCCTTAAGCCCTGTATAACCCTTATGAACGCCATGTTCACATAGTCTACCATAGAAAGCCTTTGGATGTTCCATAATGGTTAGAACATGTGTCATGGTCTTATAGGATGTGCTCTTCCAATGTAAGGATATCACACCTTCAATAAGTATGCCACTTGAAACATCTTAATTGCTTTTGAAGATTTCTCTGATAAAACCATTCAAAGAAATCTTTCCCTAATTTTGAAAAAAAAATTGTAAAATATTTTCTTCTTTCTCCTTGATTTTTTTAAAAACTAGAAAACATTTTCAAATCTTCAAAAAAAAAATGAGAGTTTTCTTCTCATTTAATTTTCAAAAACCATCCTAAAGTAGGAGGAAGAGAGTCTCCTCCCTCTTTGAATTTCTTAAGAAGAAGTTTTCTCTCTTTGATCTCATATCTAGAGTTCCAAAGAAAGAGAATTAAGATTTTCTCTCTCTCTCTCTCTCTCTCTCTCTCTCTCTTTCTTCTATAAAAATAATCCCTAAAGAAAGAGAGATCCTTCACTTCATACAAGAAAATTTCCTTTCAAAATCTAGCTCCCAAGAGAGAAGGAAAAATGGTTCTCTCTCCCCTATGAGTTTTCAAAGAATCATTCATGCTTATGCATTCAACTTTAAATGAACCACTTATTTCCTTCTTCCCTTCTTCTCCTTTCAAACTTAATCAAATGCCTTTCTTTATATATCCAATAGATCTCTATTTAACATTTGTGAGGGAGAAAAAGATGAACATGGGCAGGAGTTTTCATACTATTTTGCCCACAAATCATCAAGTAAATGGCATGTGATGGCATTTTGTTTGAGAATTTAAGGGAAATTATATGGTAGCCCTTGATTGAGTCATTTAAAATAAGGCTAGGATACAACTATGAAATTTTCAAATTTAATGTCCTTAAGCAAGAAAGCTTGTAAATTTTGAGGGCAGAAAAGTGAAATTTCTTTAAAAAAATAAATAAATTTCAAGTGCCTGATTTTATCATACATTATGGATTGAATAGAACATCATATATTCCACACTTCAATATAAATGTAAGCAAGTGAAATTTCAAGGCTAGGGCACGAATTTTCTCAATTAAAATCTTATTGTTTCTCCTAAATTCATTTTTGTCTAGTCCACACATAATTAAATGTCCATCAAAACAAAAATATTTGTTGGAGGATGTAATGCATCCATGGTTGTAGATTCGTGCTCATTGGCTAACATTGTTATACCATCAAATTGGACTATTTCATTATATATCTAAATGCCAATTTTCAAACAAGCAGCCATAGCTAAAGCTAATATCTACATTCATACATTCATACAAACAAACCTATACTTGAAATTTGATGAACAAATATGCCAAAATAGAGTTGCAACTGTAATGAAAATAATAGCCAACTCGACCACCCTCACATGTCTCAGAGAAGGAACTTATAAAGCACCAAGAGACAGTCCAACAAGTAGAACAAACACAATAGAACTTTAAGAGAAATGAACATGATCTAGAGTAGAGGTTCTTTATATTTTTCATTACATGCCTCAATACAAGTGGAAGTCCAAGTGTAGTTTAAACTTTGAAGTGCTCTAAGATGTCAACCATGAACTTTATCAACACAAAAGAAGAAAATGTTTAAGAGCACGAAATTTGCAACAACCTTACAATAGAATCATCCACCAAAGAATGAAAAGAAGAAAGATGAAATCAATTAAATTTGTTTATGATCTATTCACTCTTTTAGGTAAACAACAAAAATTAAAAACTTTGTAGGACATGATATAGATCTTAATAGGAATGCTATTATTATTCATTTATTTTCATATTTGATACTTAAAATGATAAATTTGCCCCTAAATAGTAACATAGTTAAATTAAGCACATTTTAGTTCTAGCAAATTTAGTTATGATGGGATAATCCACGATTTTGGGCCTAAATTTGTATATATATTATAAAACAAAATAGATATTAAAAATCAATTCCAAATCCATTCTACAGATATGATTTTTAATCCATATAACATTTGTTTGTGCTGGCTCAGTTTGGAAAGCAAATAATCCAATCTGACCATCAACCCTATTCACTATTCTAGATAGGAGTTGGAGTCTCTTGAGCATATAAAAAAGATAATGCTCTTTTTTAATATGCTTGGTGAAATTTTTTGAAAGATCTAAGTTGTTCATGTGTTTAAGAATGTCTTAAATAGGCTAGGTGCAAAAATTTATGTTCGTTGGATTCTTTTAACCTATGGTTTTTGAGATGGAAATCTAGACCATTTAATTCTATTAATATTTTCAAAGTCCTCGAGCAAGTGGCAAAAATCATTTGAATGAAACAATGTCTGTCAAATAATCAAACAACTTGGAACTTCCATAAAAGATTTACCTTTCATGTAAAAAGGACATTAACTTCCTTGGACACTCAAGAGTGTTCATCTCTATCAAGACTCTTTCTTTAGAGTCCTATAAGAGTACATGCTCAAGAGGAGAGGAAGAAGTACAAACTTCCTTTTTCATGCATACTAAGACCTTTTTTTCAGGTCTAAGCCATTTATCATATTCAAAATATCAAAGCTAGAATACTCATAAGAAATCAATGCATTTCAAATCTCTTAATTACTTGTTCTGGGTCAATGAATAAATTAATAAAAATGAACGATCATGATTTTTGACTTGAAGAAACATAGTCTAAAACATTTAATGGACGTACAACCTATTCAAGAAACCCCTAACATGATGAATGGGTTACATATTTATAAAAAAGTTCAACCATGCTTGAAAAAGGAAACGTTTAGTATATCTGTATAGTGCGACTCTTTCCCCAGAAAAAGAAAACGAAAGAGGAGAAAAGGGTGATTACAACCGTTATGTTTGGAAATAATTTTGAGTTGGCGATTTCCGTGGTATGACTCTTCGGTAGGGACTTGTAAAGGGTAATTTCCGAAACCTTTCTTTTGAAACGCATTCTTGGCCCTATCAATTGCTTCTTCCATGGCGAGCTCCAGTAGTAATTCTGGAGATACTCTCGTCGGTGACGACGAGGACTATGAAGATCTAGAAGAAGAAGAAGCGGAAGAAGTAGAGGACGAAGATGAGGACTACGTTCCTCTTGTAAGAGGGACAGGACTTCCACAAAATCCTCCTCAAAATTCTGCTCAACCCGCTGCAACAGAAGAATCGGATCAAGATAATGAAGAAGAAGTGGCAATTTCACACAATGCAGAAGAAGAAAAGAAGGAGGCGGCCTCACCGAGAAACGATCATGAAACTTTCTCTTGCTCGATTTGCATGGAACCGTGGTCTTCCCAAGGCCATCATCGTATCTGGTGCGTCCAAGCTCTCTCTCTCTCTCTCTCTCTCTCTCTCTCTCTCTCTCTCTCTCTCTCTCTCTCTCTCTCTCTCTCTCTCCGTGTTCTTTGCTTTTCCCGCCCAATTTCCTGGAATGTGGATTATAATTCGCCTGGATTTTTGGTCTTTAATGAGGCTTTTCAAGATTGATTATTGTTTCTGGTATTTGAAAACATAAAAATCTCACTAATTGAAGTTGTTGTTGGAGCCTCGCAGGACATCTACATGAGTAACCTAGGTTTTACGGGATAACGAACCATTCTTAGCCGGTTGCCCACAATCAAACAATCTAAATACAAATAAATTGACTCCAGGCGGAATTAACCCTGACAAATTATGTCTGAACAATTACGGAAGCATATAGAGAATGAAAATAAGCCTCTCAACCACTGCACAAGAGATAGTCCACTAGTCAGTGGGTGTGGTACCTATCTCCATCAATTGGTTGAAAATGACACTAACAACTCTTTCCTCAATCCGTATGAAAAATCTGTTCGTTGTTCTATTTCCAACCCTGCTCTTCTCTCTGTAGCTGGACAGTTGGACCAACGACCAGAATGGCACCCCCCAGCATTGTCAGTGTCCTTTAAGTTTCTCGCAAGCAAGACAAGAAGAGAAGATGGAAACCTCACATATAAAATAGGATGGTATACTCCTAGCAACAGACGCGTGTAAAAAGAAAGCCCCTCTTTTAAGCGAACCATGGTTTTCTAGTTTGAGTTGCCTCACCAAAATACAACTACTAAGAGGGTCCCTTCTGGGAAATTACCCACTTTCTTATGCCCAAAACAGCAAATTATCTTGGCTTGAAACTTAGAGAAGACAACCTTTGTTCCAACTTGAACCGTCATTTTCGGCATGTCTGCTACATTTCTTTTTTCCCACATTTAACAACCTCACCTTTGCTTTCTTCAATGATCTCATGAATGTAAGAAACTGAACTACGGACTATCTTTTGTCCCTTGTGATAAAATATTCTGTGCTTATAAAGGGCCTGAATGGGAAGTCCTATATAATCTGGTTTGTTGGATTATGATGGATTACTCCATATAAATCTGTGTGGAATAATCTGGCGCAAACCAATAAAACCTGGATTATGTAAATGTCACTCTTCAGGCCCTAATATCATTATTATTATCAGAAAAAAATCAATGGTGTTTAGGATAATTATCAATCTCACTCATAATGCCTCAAAGCCAAACTGCTAGCTTCCTTGCTTCTGCCATGTTCTCAGCCATTTAACATTGTTGCAATTGGATGTTTTATCAACAAGGAAATTGGCCAGTAAGCCAAGTGGAACACATGAGCTTTTTTGACTTCCTCTTGTCCAAGTCATTGGCAATGTGCATCAACCGAACTGTGAATGCCAATGGGAATTTGCTATATGTGATTGAACAACCTATACTCCCATCAAATATCAGAGCGACCACTTAGACACTTCTCAATGATCTGTTCATGGGTTCACTATAAAACTGACTTGAGTAGGAAACTGAGTGAGCAATATCTCGTCAGTACAGACACTGGGAACATGGAAGTTCGAGCAACACTTCTATAAGGGACTTGAACGATCACCTTCTTTTCCTCTTCCTACTTGGGGTTTATTCAAAAGCTAACCAGAAATGAGAAGCCAGTTCTGCCTTTATTGATTTTGCATTCATCATATGCCAAAACTTGTCAATAACCATCTGGAATATATCTCTTTTGCTAGAAGTGATGAAAACCACTTCACATACCCTGCTGAATCTCATTCCTATGGTGTTGACTTTACTTTTCTGAGATTTTTTTTTTCTCAAAATGCTTGTTAAGCAATGCCTTGCGCTCATTGATTCTAGCTTTGTCCTTGCACACCAGGAGCGTGCCAGCAACATGTAAATGGTAAACTCAAATAGGTATCATATTCCAAAGAATTTCAAGCAGGTATAATTAGTCCTTCATATCCATGACTTAACATAAGAGAGTTAAGCTTCTTGTACCATCGTGTTGATGCTTTCTTGAGTCCAAACAAAGAATTTTTTTTACATATAGGATTTTCCTCGCCATTCTCAGAAAAAACTTGAGATTTTTATATGTACTGCAAAAATTCTTTGTTAACCTCTATTTCTTAGGTTCCCAATTATTTCTGGAAGTTGAAACTAATGCAAGTACAAGCAATGGCAACTTGACTACTATTGCAACTTAACCTTGCTTCATATCTTTCAACTTTGCTCTTGACCCTTATCTTGATTTTGTCAGCTCTTTTGCACCCAACCACTTTGTCTCCTTAGGTAGGTCCACCAAATCCTAAGTTAGTTTTTCAAATGAGCTGTTGTTTCCTTGTCCATAGCTTTCTTCCAATATGTTGAAAACTTACCTTAAATGCTTCATTGGATGACTGGGTACCATGACCGTCAAGCTAGTTAGATGGTTTGGACAACCCAATACAGATATTGGCTCTTGCTCAAAAGTATCTTTCATGTTCTTCAACTTTTCCATGATTTTCATTATTAGCTTCTTTTATGGGAATGTCATCTTCGATAATTTGGTTTTCTAGTTCTAATTTAAAAGACCTTATATCATGTAGAGTTCTTTATTATTACCTTTTTCTGAAGCCTTTTCCAAGCACCCGAATCAGCACAATGGATAATCTAGCGAGCTACCTCGTCCTGCAAACAAGATTCTTTGACATCCTTTAGATAGACTCAATATTTACTTTGGTCCAACTTGTTTCTTTGGCAACTACAATTCAACGCCTGTGCTTCACAACCAAATATCTATAAACATCGCTAGTTCTTGTCAGTATCTGTTTAGGTGTTTCTTCGTCTTGTGCCATTAAAGTGACACATTGGTGAGGAACTGCTTTTGCTAATAGTTCTTGTTCCAACTTTGGATTGCTCAATATACTCTGAAAATGCTCCTTGGTTCTCTCCTTCATTCTGTTAGACACATCATTTTGTTTGTGGATTGTAAACTATAGATGTCGAAAGCTAAATTCTTGTCGCTTCCAAACAGAATCTGGCTTCCTACATGCTTCCCCTTTCATTTAAATTTCCTAGTTAAACGATAATCATTCTCAAGGTTGTTGTTCCCTTGAGGTAATACCTAAAAACTTGCCCTAAAACTTATATACCCATAAACCTACATTGGGAATATATTCATAACTTCAGTTGTCATTTAAAGTTTCAAAAATTTTCTTCTATAGAATTTTTTACAACTAATGTTGCATGTAGTGTCTAGAAATTGAACTTGTAACATTATAATCACAACACCTAGCCTAATTAATCATTAACTTGAACCTACGTTAATCCTTCTTCCTTGAGCTGCTACTGTAAGTATCTCCTGTTTTAGAAACCTCCTTCGCACCCTATTAGATCATTTCTTCCATCAATGCTAATACTTAAGTAGATCTGCTATACTCTTCATGTTGATTCTCCCATTGTTCTTCATATATTTCCTTTTTGCTTTCTCATCACCATCATAGTGATTATTGCTTCCACTTCCTCTATAATTTAGAACCCTTGCTTCTCTTCCACCTGCAGCATTGCTTCTTGCATGTGCTTCTAGCTTGCATCTATACCACGATAGCAAAATGTGGAATGGAATTTCTTTAAAACCATGTTTACGCGGTTTGATGCGTACAAAACTTGGTTGACATGGCAAAAGAGGGTGAACTTTGAACTTTTTGATCCTTTACCAGCGATTCTTCTTCGCAAGCAAAGCTCTTTTCTTTGATGGTGAAGATGTGGGCCAAATTGTGGTTCCAAAATCAGTGACTTCCACGTCCACGTGCCTCATTTTTCCATGATGATCTATGCTTTGAACTAACAAAACTATTTCTTTCTGATGATGTCCTTATTATGAAGTTTCTTTCTTCATAATTTCAACTTGGGAAGCTAGATTCAAATAAATTGATTTTATATTTGAGGGTTGCAGTGTTCTTGTTTGCGGACACTTATATGGTAGGTCCTGCATAGAGAGATGGATTCGGCAGTGCCAGAAAAATACTGGGAAGGTATTTTTCTTTCTTGTGGCTTCTAGTTCTTGGCTGATTATTTTCTATTTATACTTGGAGAAGAAATCTCATATGTGCATCTTTATTTTTCTATTTTTTGTTTTACAGTGTCCTCAATGCAACGAGAAGTGTAAGTTAAAGGATATTATAGATATTTATGCACCGCGAGTAGCTGTGGTAGACGATGATCTTCAGAAGGTTACATTCTGTTGTACACAATGATTTGATAAATATCAGGCTAGATGTTTTTATTGATGGTCTTGCTTCATCTGCAGGAAGTTATTTCTCTTCGGGCTGAAAATGATTTTCTTAAGATGGAGGTAAGTTAACAGTTGGCAAAAACTACTGTTCTCTTCTTCCTTTGTCAATTAATTGGTCATTTGATATGGGTTCTTGGTCGGGATTCTATTGTGTGGTTCAGTTGCAATCATTTCAATGTGATAGATGGATAACCTACAAAGTAAACTGTAGCTAGTATTTTCAAACTGTTTTTTTTTGTTTTGTTTTGTTTTTTGTTTTTTGCTATTTTTTTTTTTTTTTCAATTGTTTTCAAAATTTTTATTATATTTTTGTGAACTCTAACTAGAAAAATAATTTTCCTTGAGATATTGTTGGCATATTAGTAAAGAAAACTTGTGTCGTTTGGTAGTCTAGACTCCAAAAACCAAAAATAGAACAAGGGAAAGTATATTATGAAGCTTTGTTCCTTACAATTTAGAGATTTTCTCAGACAAGTATAGTTGATACATCCATGTAAATATACATCTGGATTATCACTAAGATTAGGTAGTGCAGTAGTTATCTTGCACATTATAGGTAAGGCATAGAGTGAAAGTGTTAGAAAATTTTGATGTTTGCAACACTCTGGCTCCTGTGGAAGGAGTGTCACAATAAAATATGCTGAGATACACGGAAGTGCTTAAAGTATACATGTGACAATAAAGATGAATTCTAAAATATTAGTACATAGATGGGAAGAACAAGGGAGTGTGGGTGAATGAACATTCTAGTAATTTCTTAGCATTGATAAGGCGATGTGCCATTTTAGCTCTTTGAGGCTTTTCTTGTCCTTTCATGGGTTTTATAACTATATCTTAAATTCTTTTATGTATAACAACTCCCCTCTTGATCTCCATGTATGTCTTGCTTTTACTGCTGAAGAGAGATGGTTGGTAGAACTACTGGAGAAACCATCCCAAAATTCTAGTAATTTCTCAGCATTGACAAGGTGAAGCAGGGCTTAGCTCTTTGAGGCTTCTCTTCCTTTTCCATCTGTTGTGAAACTCTGCCTTAGATGTTCTTACAGCTCCCCTCTTGATCTCCCATCTACATCTTACTTGAATTATCCCAAGTGAGATTGTTGGTCGGGGTTGTAGGACTGTTGGAGAAGTCTCCTTATACTCTCTTACCACCTATGTTGCCACGTCAAGCTAAATTGATACTTGATGTGACACAATAGAATTTGCTTTTCTCTATCATAACAAATATGAGATGTTTTGTGAAGCCAGGTGCAAATCCTTAATAAGAAATATATATGTCATTTGAACTGACTCATTCTAATTCAGTTGAGCCAATCATGTGTTGTTAGTTTCTGCTCTAAATTTCTTATTATGGTTGGGGCTTTCATTTTCCCAAGGATATGGATACAATATCTGTCCATCTTATGCACCGGGCTTACTGGTTGAATATCTAAAATAAGAGACCCTACCCTTTAACTCAGAAATGCACTAGACCCTCAGCTGGAAGATTTTGTTATATTGCCAGATGTTTCTAGTTTATCTGCTGCAGAGTCCTGAATCAAGAGTAGTTGTGAAGTTTCATGCAATGTCTTCAGATTGATTAAGAGCTTTTTCTCCCACCTTTCTGCTGCCACACCCGATTTCATCTTGTTTAAGGTTTCAGACATCTGTAACTTCCAGATGAACTCCAGTTCAGGCTTCAAACTGTTTGAGTTTTATCTTGTACTTGTTTCTGATGTTGTGATTCTGTCTTTTGCTTGACATCCTTCCACAGTTGCAACCACTTTTTTTATGAGTAATTTCATGAATTTTCTTGCACTCTTCACAGACCCCTCACAGGGATTGTGTTCTGGTGATCAATTCAATGTCCTTGAGGATCTTTGAAATGTTGGTTCATGTAGTTAATGCAGCAGGTTGATGAACAGGGTCTCTGTCTCACTCAACCAATAAAAG
The DNA here is from genome assembly GCA_035236585.1 of Warburgia ugandensis. Taxonomy (NCBI): domain Eukaryota; kingdom Viridiplantae; phylum Streptophyta; class Magnoliopsida; order Canellales; family Canellaceae; genus Warburgia; species Warburgia ugandensis. The sequence goes on from CP141135.1 coordinate 23,005,012, forward strand.
ATGTTAATTTTCCAGTGTCAGAGTTGGATTATATACTTCTACAGCATCAATGTTACATCTTTTGATTTTGATATTTGCATTTATATTTTATTAAAGCCTTTAGTAGTGTCTTCTGGTTTTGATAAGTGTACCATCTGAGTTCATGCCAGTCCTTCACTTGGAACTGCTGCTTCACTTTTCTTGTTATGTTTTTATTTATTTTATGTAAACGATTTGATTGTTTTATGTAAATTGTAGGAAGTAGTTGGCTAATTAATACCAAATGAATATAGATTACCAAACTGAATTGCGAGTCTCAAGTTCCTGTTGGATCATGAAATTTAACCATTTATATATCCGAGTGGAGACTCTTACTGTATCAGTAGTTCATAATTCTGTCATTGTTATTGTTTAAAAGCTCTGGCAAGTTGATAATGCCTTCCATTTTTTTCCCCCCTTTTGCAGAGAGCTTCCTTGCTTGAGGAAATACGCCTTAACAAGGTATTTTGAAATGGTGTTCTCTGTCTCAAGACCTAATTTCTTTGTCCTGCGACTATGCATATCTGGCTTCATTTTTTTTTTCTCTGAGGAATGATAAAGTGCTCTACCTGATCAACACCCCAGATGTATTTATTGTGAAGCATTTAGTGTTGTATCATGGGGATTTGTCGAGCTAAGATGATGGAAACTCCAAACGGGTTTTGTCTCACATGGAGGGATTGATGTAGCGCATGTGGACAAGGAGTTCTTGCATATATGCAAGAACATCCAAAGAAATCAACTGGGATGTCCTAGGCATAGGAGGGGCCACACGAATCCCTTCTTTAGTTCTCTTATTTGCTTTGCTTTGCTTATTAATTCACTTAAGTAAGGGCATTTAAGCCTTTTTCTTCCAAATAATGTTTATTTATAACATAGTCCTTAGATTGGATTAGAAATAAAGGGCTGTGACTGGGTTTTTCTTATGTAATCCTAGGCTATAATTCAAGGGGCGTCCAGCCTTCAAAGAAGCAGTTTTGGATGTGTTAAATGAAGTATTTTGGAAACTCTGTTACTCGTTTCCTACCAGCTTGTTTGAGGAACCTTTAGGCAAGCCTTTGCTTGTAATCTCTTTGATTTTAAGACTTTAAAGCATTGGATTTGACTTCTTGATTTCCACTCTTTTCCTTCAATTATTCATATAGCTTGACTACATAATAAGCTGAACACCATGACTAACTATTGAAGTAATCCTTCATGTGTCTTGAATTTTCATATTCCATTGATCATTATGTCGGATGCAAATTTGATGATATTCACTTTTAAGATCTATCTTTGAAAACATTGTTGGTCAAGCATATTGTCTAGCTACAGAATTCGAAAACGATACTTGATATTGATTTTTTTAGGCCATGGCTACCAATATACATCCTCCTTAATATGTTCATCTTAAGAACAAGTACAGCTAGAATAATGCAAGGGCTTGTACTGTTCCACACACACCCTTTGTCAAGTAGCTCCTAAACTTGTTGGTGCAACTCCTCACATTCCTTTATGGACTTGAGAAAATGAGGGCCATTAGGAAGAGGAAGGGTCCCATGGGGAATAAGATCAAGGTGGTCTTGGATTCTTTTCCTTAGAGGCAAACCGTGAGGCATATACTTTGGAAAAAACATCCCAAAACTTGTCCATAAGTGGTGAAGCATGGGCGGATAAGTACTTAGTACCTTGATGCTTGGAACTATGGCCAATGGAGACTAGTGCAAACAAAACACTTGTCTTTCCATAAAGGGGTTGCTTTCCTTAAAGTGTAAAACTAAAATACAGATACACTCGTACACTCTTTTCCTTGGCATTAACCTAAGTTGGGGTGTCTCATTAAGTTCGCTGCCTAAAAAGATAGAATTAGATCTATCTCTCTCTTCCTTAAAAGTTGTGCCTCCACAAAACATGTTAAGGTTTAAAGTCTTCTTCTATGTGTTCTCCTGCTTCTTGTGTGAACAACCTTGTGGAACTTATGACTGGCCTTTAGAACATCAGTGTTTTTTTGAATGGAATTAAGTGTTCTTTTGGAATGATCCTTAGAAGTGATCTTTCATGAACTGTGGATTATAGACTTTGAACAGTGAACATTTGATATAAGATATGAGTTATACTCTATAAGTTAATTTTTTGCTAAAATGACCATGATAAGCTGAAGTCATGAAAATAAATCAGTGGTGATCTTTGATTGTTCAAAGATGTAAATAATGGCAATATTGCTGAGATGAAAAAATCCCATTATTGTTTGATTATTAATATCCTCTTAAGGATGAATTTGTATCATTTTCTTTTATGAGCACTGTTTCCTGCTCTACAAATTAGATAAAATGCTAACCATTTCTTCAGGCATCACATCAGAAATGGTCCATGTTACCCTCTTAGAGGTCTTGGCGGTCTCAATCTCCTTTGCATAGACTGACTAAAAAAAGTCAGCTAGGGAGGTTGCACTAGGTATATGTAATTTCTATTAAGCCAATCCCTGTTTATGTTTTATAGAATGATTCTAGAAGCCAATTTAATATAAGATATAGATGGTTTACGTTATGAAAGAACCACATGTCTATGATATTAGATATTCACTAGTTATATATGCACTATGATATAATTATTTCCCATCCCACGAAGTTAGATGATTCCAATGGGAGCTTCTTCCATTTAACTTTAGACCGTTGATGGAATGAATAAGTAGTTGAAGTTAAGGATATAGAAAAATCAAAAGAATGGTTAGGAACAAATAAAGGGAAGAATTAGAATCTTATGGCTTAACAGAGACAGTGGATAGGAATAAAAATTGAAATATTAAGGTAGTTCTGATAGTTTCTCTGTACCTGTAAATTTTTGTGAACCACTTTGAAGTAAATCATTTGGTGCTCCAACTACAAGCCGTGTGTAGCCAAAGCATGTTGTGACCCACTTGGTGGACAAGTTGAAAATCTTGGGTTAGCCAAAATGAGTTTCAGCAATTGGTGAATGAACAAAAATTCGTGATCCAAAAAGTGGTGTGCAGTGGAGCATTTGGTGGCAGATTGAGATCTGTGCATGGACCTTAGTGCTTTTGTTCACACTTGCTAGTCAACCAATGTTCATGGAATAACCAGTGTCTTGTGCATAGGATGTAACCTGATCTGCACAAGAATGAGTAGGTATAGGTTGTGTGTGGGACTGACACCGTCTGCACGGATTGAGGAGCCACCTTAGATCTTTTAGTGGCCTTTCAGTATGCCCTAGTCTTCTTGTTAGAAGGAACTACCTTGATGCCAGAGTCTGATGAATTTGAGTTTGATAACATGGTGAGCACAATGGCTACTGGCTCTTGTGGAAGCATGCGAGTCAAAAATAATAAGCATGTCCCCACATTAGTAGTAGCAAGCACGAATCACGTGTCCTCCATTCCCGTAGGTTGGGTCTTTGAGCTTCATTGGGTGTTCTTGCAGTTGCAAAAACTCTCTCTATATGTATTGCATTACCTAACCTCTTATAGTCTACTAACAGTTCCTTTAACACTCACAACTTATCTCCTGCCTTTCAAACAACACTCTTTCCTTTAAATAGTCCATTGATCATTAGCGAGTAATTCCTTTCATTCTTTCTAACCTTCTTCCCAACTTACTGATTATTGAATCATGTTTAATCCAGTTCCTTTTTAGATGGCCTATTAGCCACGCCCCATATGGATGTATGGCAGTGTTGTCAACATTGTCCTGTATCAGTTGATACTCTGGTATAAGCCATAATGTTTGAGAAAAGGGTACAGTAAGACCCAAAATACCATTCTGGTCAAATACCAGAATACTGGCTGGTATTTGAATACCTGTTAAAAAAAACCTTACAGACCAGTAAGCTTTTACCCATTTTAGTGCAAAAACCTAATTTACATCCATGGCTGATTATCCAGATTTCTAGAAATAACTTTCCCATATGAGATTAAGTTTCTTGTTTGATTTCTCTATTGTTAAGGTGTTTAAAGTTGACTTTCAAATAGCATGTGTTGTATGAGAAAGATGGATAGAGGGTTTCTAACCAAAAAAAATTTGGGTTGAAAACTCACAATTGAAGAGGGATTAGAAATGCAGATCACAAGGGGAAATGTAGTGATGACATTGGTTAGGCAAGAGGGTTTCTGACATAGAAGGCTTTTGAGATGAGTCTTGAATTAGGTGGGTTTCTAAGACGAAGTCTCCCTCAAAGTGGGTTTCTAAGAAGAGTTGCTTCTCCTTTTCCTCATTGATACTCTTAGATTAGAGGTTTCTAAAGGACAGAAGATTAGAGAAAAGGCATGGTGAAAAAACCTCTTCAAAGAGAAGGGCCAATATCATTTTTAACTTAGATAAAGCAAAACAATCAGGTTGGAAAACTAGAAATGTGAGAAACAGGTGCCAATATGACTTTGAAGAGGAGAAAAAGTAACAAGATAGGTTAGAAACTTAATATATTGGTGAGGACAACCATTTTGAACAACCATTCTTTTGTATACATGTCACTTTAGAAGTGTTATTATATATTTAATGCATACATCTAATATTGGCTGGTCGATATATGCTGCCGATATGTACCATGGTGGCCTTAAACCAATATGGGATCTAGTATGATATTGACTACAGTATCAAATTTGGATTCACTATCAGCCAATCATTTATGAGATGTAGATCAATTGTGAGGAAACCTATAATTGGTCCTAGTTGAAGAGGGTGTTTGTATCAAATCTTTTTACCCTTCAACATCTCATCCATCAAAAGTGTGAAAATTTTGATGCCAACAATTAGTGAAGAGAATAAGCTGGTTTTCGAGCCTTAGCGCAACGGTAAAAGTTGTCGTCATGTGACCTCGAGGTCATGGGTTCAAGGCGTGGAATCAGCCTCTTGCAAAATGCAAGGTAAGGCTGCCTACTATAGGTCCTTGTGGTCCGCCCCTTCGCCAGACCCCGCGTAGGCGGGAGCTTCGTGCACCGGGGCTGCCCCTTTATTAAGCTGGTTTTCAAGATCTCTTCAAAACTCAAGGTTTTCTTCCTTGCAAAACTTCAAACTTCATCTCTGTTGGAATTTTTCTATTCGTAGTTTTGATTGACAAGACAAAGGAGGGCATAAACACAAAGCTAGAGTTATGAAGAGATGCATTAGAATTTAAAGGATTTAAAATTAGTTGAGCTAAGACAGAGTATATGAAAAGCAATTTTAGCAAGGAGGGGGGCAGGAGTGGAGCACCAATAAAGATTGATAACCAAGAAGACCTCTTAAAAGAATACATCCGATACATGGAATCAATAATTCGTGACAGCAGAGAGATTGAGAAAGAGGTTACCCAAAAATCCAAGCAGGTTGGAACAAATGGAGATGTGCCTTTAAGAGTTTTGTGTGATCGGCGGGTGCCACTCAAACTGTAAGGAAAATTCTATTGAATGACTGTAAGGCCAGTCATGCTCTATGGATTAGAGTGTTGGGTAGTTAAAGGAACAACATGTACATAGGATGAGGGTCATCGAAATGTGGATGTTGAGATGAATGAGAGGCAAGACAAGAAAGGATAGAAATAGAAATGAAAACGTTAGAGGAAACTTAGGAGTAGCATCAATAGGTAACAAAATGAGGGAGATTAGGCTTAGTTGGTTTGGATATGTCCAACGGAGACTAAAAATGACACCAGTTAGAAGTGAGGGATCCAAGTTGAAGGTTCTAAAAGGGCAAGGGGAAGGCCCAAAAGAACGTGGATAAAAGTGGTGAGAAAAGATTTAAAAACTTTTGGACTAAATGAAGCCATGAAACTTAATAGAGGGGAATGGAGGAACAAGATTCATGTGACTGACCCCTAATCGGGATAAAGTCTTGATGATGATGATGACTTAATTGCATCAAAGTTTCAAGTGTGAATCATTCTTCTAATGTGCCAAGTTTGGCATCAAAGCAGGAGCAGGTTTGGTCCTAGTGCTTCTTTTCCCAAAAATTTGAGCACCTTAGAAATCTAGTATCCTTAGTTACCCATATTTCTAGAACCCTCAAAACCCATTACCAAAGTACTGTTCGCATATTGTACTGGTCATGTGAACTTCAGAGCCTACCACTTGCTCTTTTGTCAACCAGAAAATCTATCTATTAAACCTTTTCTCCAGCTTTTGCAACCAAAACCCTTCCAACCTCAACTGGGCCTCTGGTAGTTTTGTCAAAAAAGTTTTCATTAGTTTTTGGTCGGTTTTTCATACAAGTTCCAATAACTACCTCTATTTCCTTTTCTTAATGCCTCCAAAAGATCAGAAAAACTTCATAAAAAAAGAAATCACTGAAATAGTTATTCAGGTCTTGGACAAAAGGGCACAACAACATGAAGCTCGAATAGATGCAGCCATTCAGTGAAAAGATGAGCATTTTAATACATTTCAGCAACAATTCTCTGCTCAAATGGCGGAGCACATTCCAGTGCAGATCCAGACTATTATTGCTGCCTAGTTTCAAGCACTTAATCTTCAACTTGGAGATAATTCGAATCAAGCAAAACAGCTTGAAGAATGGAACAAACAACATAACTCTGAAGGACATATTTTTCAAAATCAAGAAGAAGGACATGTCCTTCTAGGGGCTCATGATAATAACAAATGCCATGGACCTCAGCTTCAAAATCAAGCATATCGAATGCAAGCAGATCCTTGTTATGATGGAGGTTTGAAGGTGGAAATTCCTGAATTTACAAGAGAACTAGAGCCCGAAGATTTCTTAGATTGGGTTGGAATTGTTGAAGATATCTTTTGGCGTAAACATGTACCTGTGGTAAAGAAGGTTGATTCAGTCGTAATCCAATTGCAAGGGCATGCAGCTACTTGGTCGCAATCAATCCAAGTTGAACAAGATCAAAATGTTGAACCAACTTTGACTAATTGGGATTTATTCAAGAGAGATGCATTGAGAGTTTCTTCCCTATTACTATGGACACACTTTATTTGAGAAGTTACAATATACATCTCAAGGTTCCAAGTTTGTTAATCAATATACCATAGAGTTCCATCGGCTTTTGGCACAAAATTGTTTCGTGAGAGTCTAGAAGTCATTATCTCAAAATTTTATTGGCTTAATTTCCAATGCTTTGCACATTCAAACCATTCCAGATGTCTCAATGGCTCATGCTAAAGCTTTGGTATTGGAAGGAATTAAAAAAGAAGTTTTTTATTCCACCTTTCAGCCTAATAGTACTTGACCAGCCACCAATGTGTGACTACAAATTCCAGGCCAAACTTCTAGTCTGTCAATCACCACTCAGCAAATGGGTGGAGCTATTCCTGCGCATCCCCAAGGTGGAACATTATGTTTGCAATGTGGTGAAGTTGGTCATATTGCTTCTGTGTGCCCTCAGTTACAGCAAAAATTACTTTCCCATGATGAGGAGAATGGCCTTGTTGACGGCCAAAATATCATAGATGACACTAATAGTTCAACCATAGAAGAGGACTACAGTTCAAGCATTCCATATGAAGACGACGTGGGACCTCTTGTAATAAATTGCTTCTTATTACCTCCCCCATGAGCAGCAGAAAAGCATTGGCAGTGAAATAAATTCATTTCTACAAGATCAACAATTGCAGGTCATCATGCTAATTTGATCATTGATTCTAGCAATAGTAGTGTTGTCGTCATGTGACTAGTAGATAACATGTTCGAGGCATGCTCTTGCAAAAGTGCATGGTTAGGCTGCATGCTAGAGACGTTTGTGGTCCACCCCCTCCCCAGACCCCGCATACATGACAGCTTCATGCCTTGGGCTGCCCTTGTATTATGGCCAAGTGAGAAAGTCATCTCGCAAGATATTGTTTCGAAACTTATATTGCAAGCAAACCTCATTTGCATCTGTATACACTAGCCTAGCTCATTAAAGATCATGAGGTACGGGCCACTGAACAGTGTTTTGTTTCATTTTCTATTGGGAAGCATTATAAAGATAGTTTGTGGTGTGATGTTTTCCCCATGGATGCATGTCATATACTCTGAGAATGGCCTTGGGAATATGACCGCTGTACTATTCATGATGGGCAGGCAAGTAGCTATATATTTGTCAAAGATGGGAGGAAATTTGTGCTTATACCTTCTAAATTTCCTTCACAAACTAAAGAGACCATCATTCTTCATCTATCACAAAGTGCCTTTGGAGGCAAACTTGAAAAAATCATATTTGTTTTTCCTTGGTTTCAAAAGGCTTTGTGGGTGCTTCTAGCATAAATGCATCTTCTTAGTCCAAGCCCTTTTGACGAATTCCAAGATGTGTTCATTAATGCGTTACCCATAACCCTTCCAATATCACTGAAAGTACAACATCGCACTGAGTTAATGCCAGATGCTATTCTTACTAACTGCCCACATTACAGGATGTTTCCCAAGGAACATGAGGAACTTTTGGGCTGCAGATTTATTAGAGAATGTACTAGCCCATGTGATGTCCATGCATTATTAGTTCCTAAAAAACATGTGTCATGGCACATGCCATGCTATCAATATGCTCACAGTCGAATATCGATTTCCAATACTGGGCTAGATGATATACTCGATCAATTGAGTGGGGCTATAGTCATTTCCAAGATCGATTTGAAAAGTGAACATCACCAAGTCCAAATTCAACCAGGAGACAAATGGAAGACTGCATTTAAAACTCATGATGGCCTATATGAATGGCTTGTCATGCTATTTGGGATCCAACCACCCTAGCACCATCATGAGAGTCATGAATGAAGTTCTTAGTCCCTTTATTGGACAGTTTGCGATTGTTTACTTTGATAATATCTTAGTTTGTCATGACGTTCCTACACATCTATGACATTTGAGGGAGCAATGTTCTAATCAGCTATATGCTCAGGGCAGTCCTAGTGCACGAAGCTCCCACCTATACGGGGTCCAGGGAAGGGGCGGGTCACAAGGGCCTATAGTAGGCAGCCTTACCTTGCATTTGCAAGAGGCTGATTCCACGCCTTGAACCCGTGACGTCAAGGTCACATGATGACAACTTTTACCGTTGCGCCAAGGCTCCCCTTCTAATCAGCTATATGCTAATCTTAAAAATTGTTTTCTGTTGATGTTCTCAATGGTATCTATAGACATGAGGTTAATGCAACAGGTCCTCATCCTGAAACCACAAATGTTGAAGCTATTCAAAACTGGCCAGCACCTATTAATATCAGTGAAGCTTGATCTTTTCATGGTTTTGGTTGTAGATTCATCAAGAATTTCAGCTTTATCATGGCACAGTCACTAACTTGCTGAAATCTATCAACTTTGAGTGAACTTCTCAAGCTCAACAAGTCTTTGAATCTATTAAAATTTGTCTCATTATAGCCCCATGCCTTGCATTGCGTGACTTAGTTGTTTGACTTAGATTGTGATGCTTCAGAAGTGTGAGTTGGAGTGGTCCTTAGTCAAAACAAAGAACCAACCAGGTTTTTCAGTGAGAACTCATGCCATCCTTAAATACTCCATTGATGATCTTCAATTTTATACCATTATTAAATCTTATTTTTTTGGTGTCATTACTTGATCCAGAAGGATTTTGTGCTCTACTGACCAAGAAGCTTTTAACTATATGAATGGGCAGTACAATTTAAATATTAGGCATGCCAAATGGCTGGTGTATATACAGAAATTCTCCTTTTATATTCAGTACAAGGCGAGAGAACTTAGTTGTGTTGTCAATGCTTTAAGTAGGCATCCATTGTTAACTTGCTTACAATTGCATGTGCATGGGTTTGCTTTACTTTGGGCACAAATTCTTCATGATGACAAATTTGGGCCAATTGTTGTTGACTTCCTCATGTTGAATTTTCTAATTTTATTATGGTTGAGGGTCATCTTTTCAGAGGGAAATGTCTGTGTATCCCAAATACATCATTATGCCAACTGATAACTACCTCCTGTAGACAAAGTAGGTTCTTGCTATTACTTATGTAAAAGGTCTTTTGTATCATTGACTTGGTATTTCTATTTTACATGAAGAGAAAATTCCTGTTTACAAGCTTGCCTTAACATACCAAACATCCTATGTGGCTGAAATCCAGACTCTGGTCCTTGAAGTAATTGCTCTAATTCACAACGCCTCTTTAACTGTGCTATGAAAAACATAGATGACACCTTCTAGCAACAATACGATGCCCACATTATGCGGCTTCATTGATCTTGAACTTGACTAGAGTATCTTTAGCACATTGATGCCAACCCAATTAGAATCTCTAAACTCATCCAATCTTCAGATATTTTATTGTATAGTATGTTGGACTTCTTTCCTCCTCTAGGATATCCCCAAACTAGGACATTCTCCTTGGTTCCTCAAAATATCTTCAAAAGCTCTTTATATTGTTTGTTCATCACAGTTTGGAGTCATCATGGAGGATTTGGACATGGTTGTGGTTGAGTAAAGTTTTTTTTATAGTCATTTAACCTTGAACTGGGCTTATAATAAATATAATGTCGTCTGATGTAGTTGTACTGTTGTAGTTAAGTATTATAAAGTTAGATAGGCAAGAACCTTACCTGAAGAAGTATTTTTGCAATAGGCAAGAACCTTATCTGAAGAAATAGTTTGTAAGGAGTCTTATTTTCCCAAAGGTTCTTAGAAAAGCAGTAACCACAAAAGTATTTTTACAGTTGAACGGGTTTCTTACTCAAGAAATTCTTTGCTTCAAGACTCTTTTCTACAACTTGTCACAGTAAAGAATTTTTGTGACTGAATGAAACCCCATTCTAAAAGGACTACTCAGAGAAGAATTCTCCACAATACAACGTTCTCCCTTAAAGGGGATCTTTGTTTCTTGATGAATAAAGTAGGACTTCTTTTCTAGGGTATTTTTAATGATTTGCAGAGATTCTTTTGGGGGGGTTCATAATCAAGTTATAGAATTTCTTTCAGAGCAAAGAAAGGATTTTGAACTTATAACAACCTATTTTCTTTAAATTCTCAATATTTTGTTAGGAACCTCTCGATGGATTTCGTTATGATTTAAGAATTTAACTGATAATTAGATCCATTTGTTCAAGGTTCCTAGAGACTAATAAAATCTCTTCACAAGAAGATAAATATAAAATCAATACATTGTCTGTACCACTACATGATTGCTGATTAGCAATGCCTATTTTCATTCTTTTGCCATTGTTCTTTCTTCTAAAATATATTGGCTAGTAATTGATTTAAATTTCTGTTTATTTATATTACACATTGTAATGTTCATTTTTATTGTTTTTGTTCTGCAAATTTCAAGAAATGAGTTAAGTACTCCTACTTGAATATTTTTTCAAGATTTTACTGGGTCTGTTGTGTTTCTTGTAGAAGCGTGTAATTGCTGGAGGACCTTGTGAAAAGCAGGTGCAATTGACATAAACTCTTTTGATATAAATCACATAATGTGATGATACTTATATTATTTAACACAGATGTTCAATTTTCTGCTCTTTTAACTTGGAAGTTATGTTTGGCTTTATAGAAATCAGCACGTCTTGGTCATGTATCCTTTGGAGGAGAACACTGGAGGCCATCTGAATATGTTGATGAGATAAGGGGTTCCCAAGAACCAATGACCTTGGGTAATCTTTCTGCCAGATGAAACAAATCTATTCCTCTATTACTATGTATCAGCTATGTGATGTTTGCTTATTCAGCTTCCTTTTGTGCATAATTAGGTCTTTTTGTCGTCATACATGGAGCTAGGACTTTATGTTTCAAATGAATTTTTGCTTGACCATTGGAAATCATTGTTTAGCCTTGCTTATTTGTGGTCATAGTTGTGGAGTTTCTGGAACTGCTATGCCATAACCTCTTTGAATTTGTGCTTCAGAACATATCTTGAGCTCTCAAAACTCTAGCAGAAGGGGGTCCTCAACTTCTGGCTTTCTTTTAAAGGTATGTGGTCCAGTACCTTCCTCTTTGATGATATATACATTCTTCTTTAGCAGTTTTTACTTTAAAGAAACAGTGAGAGAAGTAATTTCGAAGAATTTTGATCTGTTCTTCAATGTTTAATGCTTGTTCTCCGTATGCAATGGGCTTCTAAGTGCTAATATTCTTAATGAAAAAAGGTTCTGCTAGTTATTCAATTATAGAGTTATTACTTTTCTCTCTGCTATTTGTCCAAAATGTCACCACTGTATCTTGTACACAAGTTCATGTACTTTGCATAATCTATGTTTCAAGAATGCACCTGGGAAAAATGTTTGGGTCTCACTAGATGCAATATCTATTAACCTGGTCCCGTTCTCTTCATGACTTCCTTGCGGCTGTCCTCAGTTAACCAATTCCTTGTTCTTGGTTTTCCATAGTCTGATTAGAAGAAACTTGGCACAGTAGGAAGATTCACTCTTGAAACTTGAATGCTATAGCAACGAAGAGGAAACTTCCAACATAAATAAAGTTCACAGTTTTCCAGGGGAAGAAAACTGTGGGAAGAGATCCTGGAACCTAGCATATTCTACTCACTAATCCAAGCTTTCATTGGACTTTCTCCAAGTAATCAAAGGCAATAACCAGGAAAAACGTGAATAATAGTAAAAAGAAAAGAAAAGAAAAGGAAACTATAATATTCAATACAAAATTGCTCATGTAAATGCTTTACAGTGCTTATATAGACCTCTCTTTCCTGTTTCTAGACTCTAACTAGGAAACAAACTCAAAATTTAACTTCTATTTAATATTTACTCTCTAAATTTGACTATTCTAACAAAACCTGGACAACGAGCAAAAACCCCCACTTTTCTAACAAAACTTGGATAGTAAGCAAAACTCATATATATACTGTTCACGTGAATAGTAACATGTGATCTGTACTGTGGTCACTGTTCATGTGAATAGTGTTTCTATATATTTTCTTATTCTTGTCCTTTATTGATCCCGGCTTTAGCTTTCTTTTTTCGCACATAAACTTTGGTAATCTTCAGATGTTTAACTCTCTTCCAGAATTCTTCTTCTACGTTCTTAGATGCTCCCTCATCAAACCTCAGGTGAAAAAGAACTCGACTCCAAGTTCTCAATATTGTGTTCTCCATAGTATGGGTACAAATGCTTGATGTTTAAGATGTGGCCAATATTGAATTATGCAGGAAGTTCCACTTGATCCACATTATTGCTAATTCTTGCCAATAACTTGCAAGGCCTGATTTTCTTTGGATTGAGCTTGTAATATTCTCTACTTGGGCGCTTTTTTGGATAAACAAACTCAAACCTCATTGCCTTCCTCAAATACTTGTTGACAACAGTGTCTATCAGCTTGATTGTTGTACCTTGCATAACTGTTCTCAATTTTGGGATGTGCTAGCTCACAAATAGATTCCAACTGTTGTATCAAAACCTCGGCACTCTTTGATATGCCCGCAGTTATAGGAAGTGGAATAAGGTCTAATGGTACTTGAGGATTCTTCCCAAAAACAACTTGGAATGAAGAAAACCCAGTAGTTCTATTGGTGGAATAACTGCACTTGAATTTGATCCTGGCTAATCTTAAATCCTAGCTGCCCTGGACATTGACTTGTGCCCAGAATATATTGTTGAGAGAACAAAGCACCTCAGTGTGGCCATCTCTTTGAGGATGAGCTCATGAGCTAAACTTTAAAATGTTCCCAAGTTCTTCCACAAACAACTCCAAAAACTGCTCAAAAACTTGGTATCACTATTAGAGACTATGGATTTTGGTAGATCATGAAAGTGGACATTTTTGAACAGATCGGCAATTTTGCTTGCAGCATGAGTCATTCAATAGGGTATATAAAGCGTGTCATCTTGGAAAAACAATCTACCACGACCGAAATGCTATATTCTTTGAAAGTGGACAATTTCAAATAGATCAGCAATTTTGCTTGCATTGTGAGTCACTCTACAAAGTATAAAGTGTGTCATCTTGGAAAAACGATCTACCATGACGAAAATGCTATCTCCTTCTTGAGTCATCCTTGGTAGATCAAGAATGAAATCTAAAGATATATCTTAAACATGATTCAATAATTATTTGGAGGATATCCAATTGAGGTAAATCCAATATAGATGGACCTAACCTTTGTCCTTGATTTATGATTGTGCATATCAGGTGGGCCCATCACAATTTGAGTAATAGCCTAAGCCATTCATGCATAATCGTAAGCTTCCAACGATATTATATATGTTGCTTGAAAAGAGTCCATGTAAGGACAAAACATGGGAGAAGGAGGTCATATATAGTTACCTATGTGAGATCCCTCCCTCATTTTCCCTTTTAAAGTGCAACACAAAAGAAAGGGGCCCATCATCTCTCTTTTCTCACTTTTTCTATTGAATAATGCGTAGAAGAGAGAAAGAAAGGGTGATGCCTCTCTTTCCTTCAAAGAATAGGGCAACATAAGCAGGGTATCCCTTTCATTTAAATATTCCTCTCTCTCTCTCTCTCTCTCTCTCTCTCTCTCTCTCTCTCTCTCTCTCTCTCTCTCTCTCTCTCTCTCTTCCACCACATTTTCTTTTCTTTCTTATCTTCTTTCTACTTTCCCTAAAAACTAACATAACGAAGTGTAATGACTGGGGTCCCAACAGTACATATATTGTCTGCTTTGGCCAAAGCCTCATGGTTTTTCTCTTCCTCGTAGGGAAAATGCATATGTATTGAAAAGGATACACAAGCCTTATAACTATCCTAGACTTCTTTTCCCTAGGCAATGTGGGACCAAACTCTCAAGATCACCTAGAGCCTGCCATCCTGTAGCTCGATATCCTTCGAACTGCCCACTAAGACCCCCTCTGGGCTCCTTGATCCTCCCTTAGGGAACACGCATCCCCGCGTGCGACCATTCTTTGGGTCCACTGAGTGACCATGTGCGGTCTAGGCCCACCATCACGAGGGTGTCCAGCTATGATACCATTATAATAGCCAAGGTTCTAGTAGCACATATATTGTTTGCTTTGGCCTTACAGCTTCACGGTTTTGCTCTTCCCTATATGGAAAACACATACACACTGAAAGATACTTTGAACCCTTATAACTAGCGTAGCTTACTTCTCCTCAGGATTCGTGGGACTAAACTCTCAAGATCATCTAAAGCCTGCCATCTTGTAGCTCGACATCCTTCCCTTGGGACCGCTCACTAAGACTGTCCTCTGGGCTCCCTCACGCCTATTGGGCTTGACTGGACTGGTTTTTTCGGCTTGTGGAGTTTCATTGGGGAAAACCTACTTAGCTGGAAAAACCCAGTTCAAGAAGAGCCCAGACGGATGATCTGAGCTGTCTGACAGATTTTTTGGACCCTCAAAACCTTTGGGATTGTTGAAATCATCATGAATTGAGAAATTTGAACCCTAGATTTAGGAAAAAGAATGAACAGTCTGGGTGCGTCGCCCGTAATGGATGCTAGGACGCACTAGGCAGACGCGTGCTGCTGGGCGTGACCATGCGCGTGTGAGCGCCCTGTGCAACATTCGCCAAGCAGCATGGGATGCCAGCACATCCTGGTGATCGAGATGCAACCCCAGTGCATCTTGGCTGCCATGACAACCTTGGATGCATTGGGGATGTGCATCATGGACGCAGTTTGTCCTGATGACGCCATTTTATCTTGTTTTAGATCTTGATTTTGATAGAGACAGTTAATTTTGACTTGAAACGCAAAATCTCTAAATCACGAGGTTATATAAGTCCAAATTTTGATCCGAGACGTGTTGGATTCGTCTCAATGACGTGGACTCAATTATGTAATGAAAATTTAGATATGGTGACATTTTAACTTAATTAAAACAAGTGAATCATTGGATTACCCAGATCATCCTTATTACAGAGTGGTCAGGCCTTGAAAATTGATCAATTAGATGATCTAATGAGTGAATTGAGGGATCTAACTGTTAGATCATCTAAATAGGCTTAGATTATTTTCTTGATCGTTGAATGAGACAAGAACTACAGATTTGATCTATCAGGGGATGATTTGACTATCACATCAGTAGATTGATTATTAATACATACACAGATCTTAGAAAACACTATAAATATGATGAATTGAGGTATATGGCATACCCAAGGAAGTATTGAGAACTATTTGATTGTTGGATCATCCCAGAAACTACAGATTATGAAAAATTAGAACTTAGAAGTCATCAAAACTATTGATCGAATCGATCAAGATCAGATCTAAACATTTGATTGTTGGATTAACTATGGAAATGGGAGAAAGACTAGCTACAGGATATTGATCATTGTGAATTATGGAGAAATCAAGTGATCTAGATAGGAGATTAAGGGAATCAGACTTTAATTAATGATGAATAAACACCAAACCAACTAGATCATGGAGGATCTAGAGTTATATGAGTAGAAATAATGAATGTTGAGCAGTGATGCCATATAGTACATGTCTGATCTCTAGGGAGCCTAGAAGGTGGTGTTGGTGGGCGTTCCTGAAGGAAGGATGTCGAACTATAAGATGGCATGCTTTAGGTGATCTGAGAGTTTAGTCCGACATTGCCTAGGAAAAAGAAGTCTAGGCTAGTTACAAGGCTTGTGTATCCCTTTCAATACATACACGTTTTCCCTATGAGGAAAAGCAAAAACATGAGGCTCCAACTAAAGTGAAAAGTATGTGTACTATTGGGACTCGGGTTGTTACAATTGGTATCATAGCCAGACCCCCTCATGATGGTGGGCCTAGACAATCCACGAATCAGTGAAACCATCGTTCTTGGTAGGCGGTCCCAAAGGTAGGATGTCGAGTTACAGGATGACAGGCTTTGGATGATCCTGAAAGTTTAGTTCCATATTGCCTGGGGAAAAGAAGCCTGGGCTAGTTATAAGGCTTGTGTATGCCTTTCAGTACATATGTGTTTTCCCTATGGGAAAGAGCAAAATTGTGAGGCTTCGGCCAAAGTGTACAATATATGTATTGTTGGGACTTGGGTTGTTACAATTGGTATCAGAGCCAGAACCCCTTGTGATGGTAGGCCTAGGCAACGTGCGGTTCTCTTAGTGGAACCAAAGAGTGGTCGCACGTGGGGACGCGTGTTTCCTAGGGAGAAGAGGGAGCCTAGAGGGCGGTCTTGGTGGGTGGTTTCAAAGGGAGAATGTCAAGTTACAGGATGGCAGGCTACAGGTGATCCTGAGAGAGAGGTGGCACCCTCCTTGTTGCTTCTATTCTCTCTTTTATTTCTAACTCCCTCTCTCATCGTATAAACAAGGGCAACACACAAAATATGAGAGAGAGAGAGAGAGAGAGAGAGAGAGAGAGAGAGAGAGAGAGAGAGAGAGAGAGAGAGATCTTGTTCTTTAGGTTTCTCTCAACTTCCCCTAGAAACTAGGGCAACCAATGGAAGAAGGAAGTTGATCAATTGCCGTGTCTTCCCATATAAAAGCCTCTTCTTAACTAGATAAAATAAGAAGAAAAGATGTAGGGCGAGATACAAAAGAAAAGAAAAGGATGGAGAGAAATACATAGAGCAAAGAAGAGCTAGTGTAAGAAGAAAAAAAAGTTCAAGCCTTCATCTTAATGTTACTACAAGGTGGATACAATGCTCTTTTACTTTGGTTATGTGGGCCCTATGGTTATTTCAAAACTAAACTAGTTAATTGTTTAGATTTTGTGGGTCGTATGCTTCTTTGAAAGAATATACTAATTGATTGGCTTAGGTCTTTTGACTCCATGCTCGTTTGGGTACGGATGTTTCATTGACACGCTAGATAATTGGCCAGGTTGTGTGGACCCCACCCCATTTGTGTACGGATGTCTTATAGGCTATGCTAGATAATTGGCTAGGCCTTGTGGAGCATTTGAGCACTTATGTTTTACAAATTGAACTAGTAAACTATGCTAAACTTTGTGGGTCTTGCTCCCTTCAAAGAGATTGGTTTCCCTCATGAAATCTGGTGGGCCATACCCTAATTAGTAAATATGTTTGCCGTATGAACTAAAGTTAACTAGCTTATGCTTTTAATGTTTGTAGCTAAGGCTAGTTTTCTTTTGTGGGCCCCATCTCTTCTTAAGCGTGTGATTGCTCAATGAATTAAAACTAATCGGCTTATGATGTCTTATAGTCCCATTCCCTTTGAACGAATGCAGCTTTCCCTATAAACAAAACTAGCCTATTAGACAAGTTTTTTGGGCCCTATCTATGGCTTATGATTGATCAGGTCTACAAAGAATATAATAAGGCTCTAAAGGAACTAAGCATTGCCCCCCCAGTGCTTAGTCAATGCCATAGTATGTATTTCCCTTCGAGCACTGAAAGGTAAGAGAATGCTAAGAGGTTGCCAAATAATACTATGCATCTCCTAAGACATATAAAGTATGATAAGGGTAGTGATAGGCAGAAGGAAAAGCAGGGTCGTTTTGGATTGACTTGTTCCAGATTCAATATCATTTTTCATCTTGTTTCATTTCCTTATTGAATACACCCCAGTAAACAATGATAGATCCATCAATTTGGTATAAGAGCCAAAAGGTTTTTGGGTATGGTCAGGACTCGGATGGAATGAATGGAAAACATGGAGAAAGAGATGGAGAGTGTGCAAGGCAAGGTTGGCATGGGAGAGTATCTGCTGGAAATCAGACACTAGATGCGGCATAAGGAGGATACCACGGAACCCTTGCCGCGACGGGACGAAGAAAGGGTAAGAACCAGGACGGCGGAGGTGGGTGAGAACTCCCATGGGGGAAATTGGCATCGGCTGGAGCCATCGGATGTCTCTGCAAGACTGCAACCCACTTCCGTCCGAACTTCCTATCTTTGAAGGTCTTGACCAATATGGCTGGTTGTGTAAGGCAGAAAGGTATTTTTTGATCAACCACCTCCCTGACAACGAGAAGGTTGCAACGGCCATCGTTTGCTTGGAAGCTGATGCTCTCCAGTGGTATCTATGGGTGGACTCGTAGACTAATTATCGGGGGATCAAACTTATGAGCCATACCATGAAACTTTTTGAAAGAAGGATTGAGAAGAGGTTACCGCATGAGACAAGTATATTGAAGAACTAGTTTGGTTTCATGCCTGGGAGGTCTACCATGGAAGCTTTTTTTCTTGCTTATACAATTAAGAGAGAAATATAAAGAGAGGAGGGAGGACCTCCACATGGTCTTTATTGACTTCGAAAAAACTTATGACAAGGTCCCTAGAGAGTTAATATGGTGGGTATTAAGCAAAGGGGTTCCACGGGGATCTATAGTCATAATTAAGGATATGTATGAGGGAGTGGTAACAAACTTTAGGATCACTAGTGGAGAGATTGGTGATTTTCCTATCACTATAGGATTATACCAAGGATCGGCATTGAGCTTATACCTTTTTAAGTTCGTTATGGATGAGTTAACTAAAATTCTGCATGAGGAGATTTCATGGTGCATGCTATTTGCAAAATGATATAGTTTTGATTGACAAGGCAAGGGAGGATGTAAACACAATGCTAGAGTTATAGAGAGATGCCTGAGAATAACCAAGAAGTCTCCCTAAAAAACCATTTCCAAAACTTGGGATCAATAATTCATGAGAGCATAGAGATTGAGAGGGAGGTTATCCAGAGAATCCAAGTGGGTTGAAACAAATGGAGATGTGCCTCTGGAGTTTTGCGTGATTGGAGAGTGCTACTCAAACTGAAAGGAAAATTCTATAAGATGGCTGTGAGGCCATCAGAGTGTTGGGAAGTTAAGGAACAACATGTACATATGATAAGCGTCGGTAAAATGCGGATGTTGAGATAGATGAGTGGCAAGACAAGAAAGGATACAATTAGAAATGAAAACAGAGGAAACTTATGAGTAGCACCAATAGGTAACAAGATGAGGGAAATTAGACTTGGATGGTTTGAGCATGTTCAATGTAGATTGAAAACGACACTAATTAGAAGAAGTGAGACGATCTAAGTCGAAGTTTCTAAAAGTGCAAGGAGAAGGCCCAAAAGAACATGGATTGAAAAACTTTGGGACTAAATGAAACCATGACACTTAATAGAGAGGAATGGTGGAACAAGATTCATGTGGCCGACCCCTAATTGGAATAAGGTCTTAATGATGATGATGTATTGTCTTCTTATACCTGTCATGTCAATTTATGTGTTCCAAAAGCACCCACAGTTTTAGCTAGGATGATTATCTTGCGCGGTGATCTGGTGGCACTTCAATTCATGGGTGAGTATACAATATTTGACCTTATAACTGCATCTACAGAATACATCCACCATGTTACAATAAGATGAAATTACACGAAATCTGCCTCATATAACTACTGCTGCTGCTGCTATGGCTAGGTTATCATGTTGTCGTCATTGTTGTTTTCCATTTCTTTGAGGGTGTGTAGATTCAAATCCATTGGTTGTGAGACGGGGCATTTAAACAAATGGATCAGTGCTCTAACCTTCTTGTTGTTGATTAAAGTGATTAGAGTGAGGTTTGAATTGTTGAATTATTTGCTAATTTTTAAAAGCATTGCTTGTTAAGTAATAATTTTTTTTCCACTTATTTAGCTATTTTTGTGACTATGACTTAATCTCACACTATGAGCTTTCTTATGTGACAAGTGTAATTCACACTAATGATGGCCCCGACTGCTTATAACTTTAAAATAGGGTCATGTATGATATGAAGTAATGACTTTAGGTGGTGGAAAAGTCCCAATACGAGTTGTTAGGGAGAACAGAAGAAAATCTACAAACTGGACTAAAACCTCATAAGCAAAATACTCTGAACCCCCTAATTGCTCAGTTTCTTCCTTGTAAATGTCATGACGAGCCATACATCAGGTTGCAGCTTGTTCCTTCTCTACCATTTGCTCTTAAATTCTTAATAAATGTTGCAGCATAATTTAAAATAAAACAAATAAAAATAGAAAAAGAGTGAGTAAAAAAAGAAAGAAGTTAATGTGAATTAATGTCCTTTAATCATGAATTACAAGATAACCAGATCAAAACTGAGTACTGATATTTTATAATGCGCTACAACATGCACACTTATTATAGTTCAAAGATCCAGGTAAGCTAAATCTATACCATAATATAAAGGCTAGAAGCAAGCATGTTGAAATTTGGAAATACTTGATAAAGATAAATTAGCCAAAAGACTGCTTCATCCCTACTATTTTACAAGACTTTCACTTGAATTTTACTATTCTACTCTTATGTTTTAGGGAATTGAAATTTATGTCCTCTCCCCATAACTCTCTGTTCTCCACATAGCTGCTTGCAGAAGCCAATGGGCACCGCTATTTAGTGTTTGATAAAATGTTGGTTTTGGCTAACCCATCAAAAGCCAAGTATTAGAGCTTTTTGGATTTCAAGTTTTATAAAACACCAGAATTACTCATGAACCTGTTAGGCAACTGCCTTATTTTGCCTTTGCCTTTGCAACAGCTTGATGATTGCCCTTTGGATTTCAATTTCACCGTCATTTTTCGAGTTAAATGTAGCATATGCCAGGAAATTCCCACCATGGGATTTTGAAAGCATAGCCCATATAAGTCAGGTCTAACATTTTCAATGATTTGAATGTCAAGGAATCTGGGCCCACATGCATAATAGCTGCCCCTACTGCATAAATATGATTGATGTTTGGGACATGTCCTCCATTTAGGTCAAAATTTTTAATAGTTTGGATCTGTAGGAGTCTGGGCCCACATGTTGTTACCCTATTTTCAAAACCATTACATGTTGGCTTAGCCTTCCTAGAGCACATCCTCCTTCCCATGCTTTATCGAGGGAATACTCCTCTTGAGGACTATAAAGTCACTTAAGTTCCCTTCTTTTTCACAAGGTGTATCCTAGAGTTTGAAAACAGAGCTAGACTCGCCTTGTCTAAAAACTTTCTTGGTGCAAGGCATGGCATGCTTTCTTAAGGGTTTCAATGTTGAGCTTGACAGATGTATTCTTCCTAGTTGTGTAAATTCTACTGGTGTAAAAGATAGCGCATTTATGTACAGGGTCTCCTTAGAATTTTAGGTGGTGTAAATCATGAACTAAATTTCTTCAAATTTTAACAGTCAGTTTGAAGGTGATGATTAAGATTTGAGATTATGAGAGAGGAAACTCTACTTTCATACAGTTTCTCCTCTCATGTCGGTTGTTTTCAAAAATATAGATGAATGATGCTTGGTTGCAAATATATTTTTCTGCGGATTATGCTTCTATTATATTCCAGTTAATGCTTCTAACGTAGATTGATTTTGAGCTGGGTGTGCTTCTTGTTTCATGACTTAACAAATATTACATTTTAATCTTTGTGCTTGGACCAAATATCTTCCTTCTTACAGGATGAGTTACAGGTAGATGGTGCTCGTGTGTTTGTTATGGATGCTTTTAGTCAAACTATGATCATCTCCAGGAGGCCATCTGGAATGGATGGAATGCATGTGCTCACCAAAGTAATATGAGGAGATATGATTCCCTCGCATCAATAACTTCAGTTGAGATTCATCTCCAACTCTTCCAGCTTAGTAATTTTTAAAAACTCTTATTTTCGTGCAGATTAGCTTGTTATTTCCATATGAAAGTGAAAATATACCACTTCCACCAAGTTACAAGGCTGTTAGGGATATATGCATTTCCCGACATCCTGGAAAGCTTGCACTTTTTACATCAATGGGAAAGAAATTGTCGATCTTGAGGTGCAGTACTCTTGGCATTTAAAGTTAATTACTTCCCATGAATTCTTATTGTGAGTCTTTTTGATTATTTATTTATGTCTGTTTGTTCCATTCATTTCAGCACAGAAAGCAACAACATTGTCCTTACATATGACTTACTGGTAAAAAATTTCTTTACCATTTCTATCGATTCAAGCTTGCTTTGTTAAGTAATGCTTTGAGAATTTTGGTTTTCATAATCTGTTTGTTTAATTAAAGCCTATTTCTGTTGCATCTTAGAAAGTGTTGGAGGGGGAAGGAAACCTTCTTGACATGATTATGTCTGTTAACTGTTATTCTCCAGTGGCCTTGTTGTCATCTACTGAGAATGTTCTGTCACTTGTGAATTGTGACACTTGTTGTATTCTTACACTTTATGGCATAACAAATTCTCAAGAATCGTATTTTTCTAGGTTCAGAGATCATGATTCTCTCTCGCATGAACTAGTTAGTATCATGAATTCATCTCAACAATTGGAATCCATGTACAGATTCATGAAATTGGTATCAATTGTAGTTTTGGATTGGGCATCTATTGTTTTATATTGGAATCTGATGCAAAACCCTCCACTTTTTTATCTGGGCTTGGGACTTGCAGGGGCGAAGTTACAAGGTGCAAAAATAAATATTTAAAAATTAGAAAAAATCCTAAACAGTAAGAAAAACTTAGAAAATAATTCCATGATGAAATATTTACCCAAACATGCTAATTGCTATGAACAAAACAATATACAAGCAAAGTCAAGTCAAATAACATTTATGATGAAATAGAAGTTACAAAACAAAAAACCATAAGAGTTTAGAAAGCCATGATTATGAATATATTACTTTGAATAACTATTTTAGACTTTTTAGTTTAATTTAAGAGTTTAAGACTATTAGACCTCACTTTACTTCTTCCATCCTTGAAGGGAGATTATCATCAAAGCTAACATCTTCCTCATCAACATATCTAACAAGACCATCACCCTGCCATGCAAATCCTCCTTCGTGTCGTCCTTAGAACCAATTTCCTTTGGTTCTGCAACTACTTGAAACATGTTTCTCTAACTTAGACTCTTTCTGTCTAGTAGGGGAGCAACACGTGAACAGGTTTCAATAGCGCGCTCACCACTATCCCATGTGAGGTTAACATCTGGATGGATGATGTCATTCTCATCATCTGCTTGAATGATCCACTCATCACTCTCATCGATTGGTTTCAGTAGCACGCTCAACGCTGTCCTATGTGAGGTTAACATCTGGATGAACGATGTCATTCTCATCATCTGCTTGAATGATCCACTCATTACTCTCATCGACCTCTCTTAAGAAAATAGGATCTGTATATACCTGTGATCTTAAACAACTCTCATGTAGATGGTGAAGACGTTGATTATATTGAGTGTATACTAGATCATTTAATGTTTTTGTGTGCAACCTATTTCTCTTCTTTGTATGGAGCTAGAACAAAATATTAAATGATAAGTAATGGATAATGGCCGATTAGATTGCTCTATAGATTAGTAAAGTAACACTTACATTCTCAAAGACACTCTAGTTCTGCTTGCAAGGAGATGCACTGAAGGTTTGGGAAAGGACTTTGATGGCAAGTTTTCTTTGGCTTATGTCATAGCCTCATAAATATAGCTCATTGCAGGCTTCTCTTCAGTATCCACCAACCTCAATGCCTCTATAAGTGGGGTCAGTATCTTCAAATAAAATGAGATGTGTTGTTACAGAAGTTGTTGCAGCTAACAATGTTTTGAACCCTTTGACCGACCACCCCATTTATTATTGCTCCACGCTTAACAATGGAACATCTCCCTTAGCTCAGTCCTCACATTATGAATACTCTCTAAGCTCAGGAAATTGGTGGTAAAACTAGTGACTGTAGCTCTGACCAATTATCTTTACTTAATCATTATTCTCATCAAATGGAGGACATGAGTGTGATTGTATATAAAAATAGTCATTGTCCTTGCTTCTCTCATTGTATGCTCTACCTTCGGCAATTTTTGAATGTCCTCTAGCATCAAATTGACGCAATGTACTGCATATTCTATCCAAAATGAATGCTTCTTTCTTACTTGTAAATATCTCCTTACAACTACATAATTTGATGCATTGTTCGTGATGACCTATAATAAGCAATGAAATTCAAGAGTGACTATTAAAATTCTTAACAAAAACAAAACTGAGACTAAGAGGAGAGATTATTTGGACTGCATTTTCTTCTCTGATGTCATCTATGACATCAATCCAACATCTTTACAATCAAACCTGAGCTCTTTACATGCTCATATCCATCAATTAATTTTAAAAAAATTGCCCCAGTTGGATAGTTCACTAAGAAATTGATCAGGGTGCAATCCTTATAGTCGATCCACCAATCTATACTCTTGAATGAATTTGTTCATCTTTTCAACTTGTTTTTTAAGAAGAGGCACCCTAACTCATGGTAAAAGGGTGCCTTGAAACTTAACATAAAAGAACACACCAGTTAAAACTCAAAATTAAAAAAATATGCACATAGAGTACAATATTTAAATGAAGATAAAAAAAACATGTACCTAGACGATGTTGCTCAACCAACTCAAACATGGTATGAAATTATTTACATTGAGCGGCATTAAAGGCAATGTCATTCTCATAGTAGGAGAATGGTCATTTCTATAGAAGGAGCTCTGAGGAAAAGAGAAAATAGGGTTGGAAGATGAAAAATGAAGTATGGGTTTTTAAAAGTTCGTAACTTGGCTTGGATGTCGGAGTTGCGCCTGGACATGGGCACCCGATGCACCTAGGCACACCCAGGCTCGAGCCTAGGCACTACTGCCTCAACCCCCTTGCGACTTTACTAAATTCAGGCCGTTTCATTCGCCTGGCGCCTAGGCGCGCCTCTACCTACATAGGGCAAATTTATGAATGAGAGCTAGAGTCGAAGTTAGGTTTGCTGGATGCAGTAATTTAATGTTGTGCCAAGATTGAATGTCTCAACCTAATTAATTAAAGATGGTTAAAGAGATGCCATTCTCAGAAAAAGAAGTTATAGAGATGATGTATCTATCAAGAAAAATCTTAAAAGCTTTCGTCACCCCAAGATGAGTTGTTTGAGACAAAGAATCTTATGCTTTAGAGAATCCTAAGCATCAACACCCACTTTCTACATTTAAATTAGTTTTACCCTTCAAAAAACAAAACAAGTTCTAGGATTGCACTTAATGATATATACAGTAGATCGAAATCTGTGTAGATGTGCATAGTTGTGAGACTCATGGAGTAAAATAGAACAACTGTAAGAGCAAGAATAGACTTTCTTGCTTGAAAATCACTACTGTTTTTTAGATGTTCCATATTGGATCTCAAGCTTCCTTAACTACCTGAGCAACATGGAAATTACATGTGTGTCACAAAGAGAAGGGGGGGGGAGAGAGAGAGAGCGAATAAAGGGCAGCCCCGATCTACGAAGCTCCCGCCTATGTGGAGTTCGAGGAAGGGACGGACTACAAGGGTTTATAGTATGCAGCCTTACCTTGCATTTTTTCAAGAGGCTATTTACACGCCTTGAACCCTTGACCTCAAGGTCAAATGATGGCAACTTTATTGTTGCGCATATGGTTGAAAATTCCTGAATTCTTATTAGAATTTTCACATTTCACATTATCAATATTTGATATATAAGTCGACTTATTTACACTTCACAGGAGTATTTTAGTCCTAAAAAATATATAGTTTGGATTGGATGATCCACGGAGATACTAGCCCTCATTCGTATCCATTCCAAAAAAATGTGAATATTTAAAATCAATTTTGTATAGGTCCCTAGTTAGGATTTTCCATTCCATATCCTATTTGTTCTGTTCAGATAGTGGATAATCCATTCCATTTGGCGACCTAATCATGGAAACTAGATTTGCTGCAATATCACTGAAGCTCTTGTTGCCTACATGCGAAGGCCACATTTTGTTCGATTTAGAAGAAATAATTCATAATTTGCCTTTTAAGATGATTTTGCACCAGGTCTAGTTTCGTCTGCTCTCATAGCATCAAAGTATTTCCTATACATTTTGGTTGATCAACATGTACGTGATGGCCAGCTCAATCTGCATTGGTATATCAAGCAAGTCTAAGCATAAGAGGATCCTATTGGTAATTCCTCTCAAGGAACTAAAGGTGAGAGGAGAGAGTATGTACAACAAACTGAATCATTATTAAATAGGTGATCCTTTCAACCTTTGAGTACAGTGTATGATCTTGAAGAGGACTACGTACACCAAGTGTTCATGAAACTACCAAGTCCGATGAGATTAGCCCCTCAGAACAAGATATCCCCAAAACCAAGGAAGTCATCGCTCTAGAGAGAAAGAGTGAAGGAATGCCTTCAACCAGAAAATGTCTAATTATCCTTCTTCTTAACAAAGAAAGGATAGTCAGGCATGTCAGAATCTCTCAAATTAATAGCTTTGGGAGAGGTTTTCTATTGATTTAGTGGAGTTTTATTTTACCGAAAATTCCCATTGCATTAAAAGAAAATATGGGACACTTGTCACTTCTGCTTTTCCTTGGAGTGTCTTTTTGAAGGCATTGTATCTAAAATCTTTTATGATTCAACAATGCCGGAGAAATGCAGTTTGTTGCCCATTTAGAAAATCTATCAAGTTCCCAAGGAGGAAGCTTCATGGTAGAAACACTGCCAAAGATATGAAGAAATAGTTAAGTATACCAATTAAGCAATTAGTAAGGAGATTTATTTGTAGACAAGATGCTTTGTGGTTTATGATATATCCAGCTGCTAATTCTCCTTCACCTCCTAGGAAACGTACTTTGGACAATTAGGAGAGTAAGGACTATAAAAAAGTATACAATGAATTTTTATTTTGCAATTTCGTTCTTTGCCAAGTCTGTAGGGACAGAATGAAATTACTTTATCATGAGAGTTGCAGTGATTTAATGGGAACATAGTTTGCTCCTACCATAGACTGCAAGTGCTTGATATTAATTTGGATTTTCACTATTGAAAGGGATATAAATGAAGTAAAACAAATGTTAGAGTACAAAATGGTAAACTATTGAAAAGGCCAAAACGGTACACCATACCATATTCCCTAACTGATAATGTGTCACATATTGCTGAATTGTTTTGTATTGTGGTTACATAGATATTGACTATCTCAGGGTGAGATGTGAAGTTCGCAAATCATCTGGCGTACGTTTTAAGGATGCTAGGAACTGGATTGTTGTATTCTAGTACAACTTGTCCTTAAAGCAGTGGATAGACATAATTTACACGTAGGAGATTGGGCATATTACTTGGCTGCATCAAAGATGATCCTGTGAAGGCTTGGGGTTCTGTTTATCCATAGTTAAATGTGGCTTATTTTATCCACTTAGAAGAATTTATTCAGAGTTGCCCATGGGTCAACAACATCTAATGGCTTTGGTTTCACACCATAGTTTGCTCGATGATGAGAAGCAACTGATAAGTGCATCAGCCATATCCATCAGGAGGAAACTGCTATGTCTAAGTGTGATGGATTGTACCAAGATACAAACATACCCTTCTCCAAATTGAAGATTTCAAAGAAGGAGACATGTTCATGTTACAACTATGAAGTGCTACTTGCCACAAATTGCATCCTAGATAGATTGGTCCTTGTGAGATTGTCAAAAGGATCAGCTTCAACCAAATCACTTGTGGTTGATTTGCTTGGGATCATCTTTAGATTAGTCTGATCTTTAGTTTTGTTGTTTTGAATGATTTCTATAGGTGTGATGATTGTGATGGTCAAGGCTATGTAGTTGCAGGCGCAAGAGGTGTGACTTGAGCCTAGAGGGAGTAGGCACACCTAGTTCACAAGGCACAAAAATAAATAAATAAATAATTTTAAAAATACAATAAATCCCAAAAATTACAAAAAGAAATCCAAAAAATAAGGAAAATATAGAAATATAAAGATACAAACAAATACTAGTTCAATCAATGAAATGTAATCCTTAGGTAATAAATCAACATGTCAACAACCTAAGGTCAAATTAAACAATCAACATCAATTAAATGCTTTCGATTCAGACATAAATAGTAAGTTCAGAAACATACAAATACAATGTAGTCTCCTTACTACTCCCTCAGTCCCTCGTGGCCTTGTCATCATTGTCACTATCTTCTTGTAAATCCAGGAACAATGAACAATCAAACAATGGTTACATAAATGAAGTACAACAAATGTTAGAGTTAATTATTAATGACTTAAGACTTAAAGAGTCATCTTCCTATACCTCTTTCTCATCATAAAAATAAAGATCATCATCAAAATCGTCTCCCTCAAAGATACAAACATCCTCCTTCTCAGTCTCAACGTCTTGCTCTTCTCCAACACCCTCATCTGGTTCTTGTTGAAACTGAGAAATGCGGTTGCCCTTCTATCCCCTCCTCTGCCTTTGGTACTATCTAGTAGATGAAACATCATGTTCACTCGATCTTTTAGCCAGCTTAACATCTAACCAGGTGAGGTCATCACCTGGATGTACTAGATCATCCTTAGCATCTTGTTGAACAATCTACTCATCACTTTTGTCAACCTCTCGTGATAGAATAGGATCCATATATGTCTGCATTTTCAAACAAACTTCATGTCGACGATGAAGGGGCTGATTGTATTGATCGTATATTAGATTGTTCATTGTCTTAGTATGCAACCTATTCCTCTTATTAGTGTGGATCTGAAAAGAAAAATACTTGTAAATTTAGAATATAATGAAAGTAAAGGTAATAACTAAATAATTAATAAATACTAAATCTTAGTATCTAAGTAGCTTACATTTTCGAAGACATTCTGATTACGCTTGCAAGGAGATGCGTTGCATATTTAGGAGATGACCTTGATGGCGAATGTTTGAGATGTAGGGCTTCATCCCTAAAGTTAATTTACTACTCACCTACAAAAGTTGAAGAAAATTAAAGTTAGAAAAATAAACAAAATTAGAATAGTATAAAATTTAGAAACTAAAACATAGAACAACATATAACACTTACAATGGACTAGGTTTTTCTCTTACGTATTGCCAAGCAAACCTCTAGCATGTCTATAAATAGACATCTCATCTATCACCATATCAGCCTCTTCTTCATCTTACAGCTTACTGATAGTATGCATTAGACCATTCTTAATGTAACTGTTGCGCTCAATTTCAACATCATGATCGTAGTAGAAGGATGGGTTGAGGTAAAATCCTACTACATGCAAAGGTTGGTGAAGCTGAGAACTCTATTCGTTTTCTATGATCTCTCAAATATGGGTGGCCTGACGCTCATCGCTTGGTAGATCGGCTTGAATCTTTTCTTTGGCCCTAGCTATGGCCTTGAAGATATATCCCATTGTCGACTTCTCCTCGCTTTCCACCCCCTTCAAAGCCTCTTGAAGTGGGGCTATGTTCTTCAAACAAAAGAGAACCTGGTTCCAGAAGTTGGCGTGGGACACAATTCTTTCAACTCTTTTACCTTCAAGCCTTTTCAACCATCTACTATTCATCCAATCCGAACAGTGAAACATTGCCCTCAACTCTATATTCAAGTTATGAGTGCTTTCTAAACTCAAGAATTTGGTAGCAAAGCCGATCACAGTAGATCTGACCAAATTTGGTAGCAAAGCGGGTCACTGTAGATTTGACCAAATCTTTTTGTCTTTGTAAATCTTCTTATAAGATGAAAAGCATGTGTATAGCTATAAATACACACTGTCATTGCCCTAGCCTTTATCACAATTTTCTTTACACTTGGTAATTTGATTATGTCCTCTAACATAAGATCTTGGGATTGTGCCGCACAAGGGGTACAATATAAATGTGGTCTCTTCACCATTAACTCTCTTCCCGTAGCCACATAGTTGGAGGCATTGTTGGTTATGACCTAAAATAGACAAAGGTAAAATTATATAAGGTTAGCTTGCATCATAAACAAGTGAAATACTTAAACAAAACAATTACTTGAACAACATTGTTCTCTCCAGCACACCAAGTATTAAGTTTGCACTCTTGACATATGCAGATCCATTAATAGATTTCAAATAAACTATCCTAATTGGATAGTTTACTAGAAAGTTGACAAGGGTGCGACCATTGTCATCGGTCCACCGATCTGACATAATGGAGACCCATACCTTAAAAGCATAAATGAAATTGCTTGTAAGTCGTCTAGTGTTACCTTGAGAAGAATGTACAAAGGAGCGAAATAGAACACTGAACACATACCTAACCCAATCAGCTTTATATTGTTCTATATATACTTTTGTTTTCTCTACTAGCTTTTGAAGAAGACTCACTCTCAATTCATGATACGAGGGTGCCTTGAAATCTTAGTCACATAAGATTATAAGATTGTAAGAAGAGGTAAATGGCTAAAACAAGTATTAAACTATTAATTATTAAAAGTATAAGATATATACATGGACCATGTTGTGCAACTGCCTTTAATATGGTCTGAAAGGAATGGCAACGAGCAGCATTGAATGCATTGCTATTTTTATAAACTCAAGAGGCGATGTAATCGCATGCTCTTGTCTAAACTCCTTATAAGCTCTGTTCATTGTCGTCTGCTCATGTGTGCATTTCCCTTACCCTAAGCCTCAGGGTTGGGAGCAAAGAGATAGTCAATAGGCCCCCTTTGTTGCTTGTTGTGTGGGTGCCTTTTCCTTGCAGTTCTTGCTTCCAATGAAAATACTACCAGCCCTAGTACTATCAATCTCCTTCACTTCGTCGTCATCATCATCATCATGCAAGCCAAATAGATTCTCCAGCCTCTCCATGTCCTTTATTATTCTCTCTGTTCTCTTTCTTCTTCTTTGATCCATTCATGTAATATAATATCTTCTTAGATATCTCATGAGTGATAAGAGAGCATTCTTTTGCATTTTTGTGACCGCTTGTCAAATGTTGTTTCAATCTAAATATTCCACCACTCTACCTGTTTCCACATAGCTTGTACCAAACCAAATTTTTGTCATTGGATCCCTTGCCTCTCCATATTTCCATTGTGAATCCATTAATTTGGATGATGAATTATTGGAACCCATTAATGAAAACATATTATAGTTGTATACTTATAGAATGGAAACCTAAGGTGAACCCTATAAACAAAGTTAACAAGCAAAAGAAAAAAAAGTTGTTAAAAGAAACATAGATCATATGAAAACTATGTTATGGATTTATCATTTTTAGCATTAGAATGGAAGCAATACACATTTGTTTCTTTTCTTATAAAGAAATGTAAGAAAGTGACTATATTTTATGTATTTCAGAAAAAATAAACAAAAAAAGGTTAAAAAAACATGCAAATTATGAAAGGTGTTATGTGGAATTGTCAACTTTTATCATTAGAATGTCTTCTTTTTTCTTTTTCTTTTTTGCATTAGTACTGAAATTAACAAAAAACCAGTAACGTATTTTATGAATTTTAGAAGAAAGTAAAAAAGAAAAAGAAAAAAAAGAAGGTAAATAAAATATAAAAAATATGAAAACATTCATATGGGATTGTTGATTTCAGTATTATAATAGAAACATTTACACATTTATTGCAGAAACAAACACATAAAAAAACCCGTATTGCAAATTGTGTATTTCACTGTTTTGACTGAAAAATAATGAAAAAAAAGAAAGGCAGGTTAAAAAAAAAAACTTGAAACAAGTCCATGGAAATGTCGATTTTAGCTATATAATGCAAACCTATGGATATATTCCACAAAAAAACAGAGAATAAAAAATACCGATATATATATATATATATATATATATGTCAATTTTCGATAAAAAACACAGGAAACTGAAAAAACAGTAAATACTACATTAAGTCTATAAAAAGAAATGGAAATGATGAAATGGAGTTTTGGTTTTTAGCATTAAAGTATAGATATGTTGACATTTTAGGCAAAAATCAAGCATTGATAATTGAAAATTAAAAGGCGGCACTGTTTTTACCCTTTTTTTTCTAGAAAAGGATTTATAGGGAAAAACCCAACATAAATCTCTAATTTCTTACCTTCAATAACTTCAAGAAAGCCTCAATCACCAATGGAAGATGAGGATGGTTGTAAGAAGAAGAAAGGAAGTCTGGGAAGAAAAAGAAGATGAAGAGATGGGAAAATGTTGTAAATGACTTACGGTGTGCCTGGAGTTGAGGTGCGCCTTAGTCAAGTCTCATGGCTGCGCCATTTCGTTCCTAGTGACTAGTCGAACAACTGCAAAGGGTGAAGGGGACAACACTACTTGTCTGGACCTTCTAAATAGACATTTATGCATTGTTGAAGATGTATTAGATATGAAGAGAGTGTGTTCAATCCTTCAAGGCATAGCAATCAGTATTGACCTTTCTTGTAAGTAGTTGAGCAAAATGCATAAACTTGGTTTCAGTTGTCCAGTCAAGTAACGAAAACACAGTATAACTAATCACTGTATTGATGTAATCTTTTCCTGCTTCTTTATTTTGATTGTCTGAATATTCAGGAGCTAAGATCATTCCAATGCTCCAACAATTGGGATAGCATGAGAGTACGTATATATTTGAGGATGAGTTGAAGCTGCATTTTTCTGTTACCACATGCTTTTTTGCTAGAGTAGAACTCTTTCAGTCCAGTGATTGACGCACAGACAGTTATGAAGTTACAAGGAAGAAACTGTAGCCTTTCATTTTTCTCTAAGTTGATCTTGAATTCTTTTGTGGGTTTTATTTTTTATCATAGGGCTTTCTTTTCCTTAAAGCTCATTTTTGGGGCTTTACTGACCCAAAATGATGGGTTTCATCCTAGCCATTACTTTACAGTTTTAGTGAATCTTTATTTAGTGCATACTATTGTTAAGTTTGTTTCATAGCGCTAGTAACTCAAAAAAGATTGCAAGGTTGACACAAGAAAGGTTTCAAAGGGCTTAGGTTGTTTCCGTGGTTATGAGATTTTTGTGAAATTGATCATGCTTTAGATAAAGTTACAAGTACATATTTGGGTATTGAAAAAGGGCTCTCTGCTCCAAGAAGTTGTCAAAAATAAAAACACCATTTGGATAATTTCCTTCCCCATCCTGCTCTATTTTCTCGTGTTTTCTTTTAATTTTTTTCAATAAGTCAGATCTACCTGCTCCGTTCTTGTTCTGCATCAAGACATATTTACATACACATGTATGTATGTGAGATGTTTGGTATATTATTCTGTACTTATATTGATTTGTCACCCATGCAACATATAACATTAACATTAAAGTTCTGATTCATGATTTTTCTTTGTTTTGAACTTTCATTGAATTGGAAATTTCCAGCGCAAGGAAAACTAGTGCCTGGAAAAGTACTCTAATTTTAGAATATTTGGCAAAGAAACTGATAGAAAGAAACCCCAGTGTCTAATTTTAATTCGTAGTGCTTCTAGGATTTTGAATGAATTAGTAACTTGACATCATGGGTTCTTTTCATGTACACTTTTTGATCGTTTTACTTGTTTGGAACGTCTATTCCTAGTTTTCTATCTTCCAGTATATGTCAGAAGCTTGCTTTCGCTTTAATATTGCACCATGAGTAAAACAATTGGCAGTTGGCTTCTTCTAGTGAAGAAGAATCGTTATTTTCTCCTAAATATCTGCCTCTTACCTGTTACTGTCTCTATATGCATCTTTAAAAGGGCAGCACCGGTTCACAAAGCTCCTGCCTATGCGGGGTCCAGGGAAGGGGCGGACCACAAGGGCCTAAAGTACACAGCCTTACCTTGCATTTTGCAAGAGGCCGGTTCCATGCCTTGAACTCGTGACCTCAAGGTCACACGACAACAACTTTTACCGTTGCGCCGAGGCTCCCCTTCCTCTATATGCATCTTTGCCTGCATAATATATAGCTTCTAATGCAGTTTCTTCGTCAGCTCTACTATAAGTTTCCATATTACTGGAGTTTCCATGGTTTCCTTAATACATTTCTCTTCTTCTTTTAGTTTTTGAAAAGAAATCATGATATTTTCAAATTGAAATAACTTATATGTTCTCTTGAGACACTTATTTAGATTCTATGTTCTTTCTAATAAGCACTATACATTTTCAGGTCCCTGCTTGGTCATGTTCATGGGATTTCAACCATCCACATCATGTTTATGCTGGATTACAGGTCAAAAAAATAACTGGGTCCATATTGACAATTGTTTAATTCGCTTTTGCTCCACTATTTCTGATGATGTTCGTGATCTTTTTGAAGAATGGGATGTTGCTAATGTTTGATTTGCGTCAAACTGCACGCCCAATGGAATCCCTCAATGGTTTGACCCGTCACCCTGTTCATACTATCCACTCTCTCGTGCATAATACAGACAACAGTCTGCCCTCTGGTGTTAGTAAACTTATAACCGCTTCCTCAATTGGTCCATGTCATTGGAATATAGGCCTTGAAGAAAGGTTTGTTGGTTGTACTTTTATGTAATGACTGTTTAATGTCTCTTATATTCCAATTCTTTTCTCAAATAAACACGAGTACGTTATAGAAAATTGTCAAGTTGTCTGATATTTCTCCTCATTTTATTCATATTGATTTTGTACATGGGTTGTTAGAAGTTATTTTCTTTTATTTTTCATATTTTGTGTTTATACTGAATTGTAACTTTTTAGAGCAGAATTCTCATAGCATTGAACGGATAGCTTGTAACAAGTTTTCTCATACATATTCTCTTCTTGCTTGAGTTGGCATATCCATGTTAGATATTCATTCTTGACTTGGATTTCACATGATGGTGCTGCTCAAGTTGAACACATGCTAATTTGTCTCAATGAATATCTTTTTCGCTTTATTATGTGAAAGACATTGTCATAATTTTCTAGGTCTTGGGATCTGTCATGTTTATTCTTTCATGAAGAGGGAAAGGAACTAGGAGGAACAGAGGAAGAGAGATATGGGGAAAGGGAAATTAGACACTCCATAGTAGTGTGTGTATATGTCTTTGTTAATATAGCTCCACAAAATTACAAATAAGACTATTAATGAGAAGTTCAGGAACCAAGTGGAAGAGCCTTCTTACAAAAGATGTGACTATGTCTGTGATGCGACAATAGTACTTCTGATACTTGAGTGGCTGGACGTTAATCATTTGCAGACTTGTTCATGATCAACTGCTAGTCACTCTTGGACAATGATTGCTGAATCCATCTTATAGTTGTCATCCATACAAATTCAAATGAATGGATTAGAGGTTGTTTGCTTTTCACCTCTCCACGAACACAATTATAATGAAATCCAATGTGTTAGTCCTCTCATGGAAGACTAGGTTTAGATGCCAATTTGTATGGCAATTGGATTTTCATAGAACACACATGATGATTGAAACTTAAACTCCCTACTCCAGAAAACCACATGACACTTGGAATTGAATTCCCTGCTCTTGCAAGCAGATGAGCTCTAGTTGGTAACTAGGATAGCTCGATATTGAGCTTCCCCATTTAACTTAATCAAAGGACAGCGTTTCTTCTATGTTTCTAATTCAAAACCTTACTCCAGCTTAGGTGCAGTACATTGTAGTATATCAAGAAATATTAGTTATGCATTTTAGCATCTGAGCAACATGCAGTATCCAACCATTGATAATAGTTGCATAACATACCATGATTTGGAGACCCCTTGATATACTGAATGATGTGATGAACTGCTTCTAGATGGGCAATTTCTGGAGCAGCATAAAATGGCTTACCATGCTCTCTGCAGATGTCAGGTATGATCTACTAATTGTGAGATAAATTGGAAGGGGAGCTTTGGCTCAACAGTAGAGTTGTCATCTTGTGACCTGGAGGTCATGGGTTTGAGGCATGGAAACAGCCTCTTGCAAAAATGCAAGGTAAGGCTGCATACTATAGACCCCTGTGGTCTACCACTTCCCCAGACCCCATATGCGGGAGCTTCGTGCACTGAGCTATCCTTTTTTTATTCTAAGATAAATAAGCTTACCAACTAATTGTGAACAGTCAATAGGATTCAAAGAGCTTCCCTGTTAGTGAATGGCAAGCAATGGTTGAATTATCAATAGGCATCTACCCTAAATTAGCAGTCTTCGGGTGCCAATCATGAGACCTTGGCGCAACAGTAAAAGTTGTCGTCATGTGACCTTGAGGTCACAGGTTCAAGGCGTGGAATCAGCCTCTTGCAAAATGCAAGGTAAGGCTGCCTACTATAGGCCCTTGGTCGGCCCCTTCCTTGGACCCCGCATAAGTGGGAGCTTCATGCACCGGGGCTGCCCTTTTAGGGTGCCAATCATGAGCATAAATTGTCTAGGATGTGAGATGGGAGATGGCACCTGATCTCCAACTTTTGTTACCATGCACCATTGTTAGTGCACTAAAGAGATTGTCCTTTGTTGCAATGGATTAAAGATTCAGATAGTTTCTGCACTCTGTTCTTCGCCTTGAAAAGTATGACCAAATCCTTCCCTGGCCTTTGTAAATGAATTGGTCCCAGTAGCAGGATAGCAATATGCATTATATAACTGAGTTGACCAATGTGGCCTGCTGTGTGTATGATCAGGAATGGGCTCCTGGTGGCAAGTGAAGAGCCTTCACTTGGATAAGCAGAAGCTTGCCCTGCCCACTCTATTCATTAATTGAAGGAGACTTGAAATGATTGATTGTAAAACTGAGATGGCAGGTGTGGCTCGGGTGACACTTTTGTTACTGCAAACCGGGATTAAATCTTCATAGGTTTGTTCATTTCTTGTTTGATAACTCTGGATGTCATGAAAAATAGAGGCTTTGCCCTTTCTTCCAATGGAAAAGAAATATTCTTAAAAGAAAAGACATAGAGAGAGCTCTATCAGCAAAAGCTGTACGCAACCAAAAAGTATAGATTAGAAAAGAAAAAACACACAAAGGACAGTGTGTGCTTGCTCATCTGTTTCTTGCTTACTCTATGATTCTAATTTAAAAGCCTACCGCTTCATGCTTGCTTGATTTTCACCAAGGTCCACCAAAAGCCCACACAGATACAATTAACTACCATCTATATGAGTTATAGCTACTTAGGCTGCTTGTCTTTAGAGAACAGAGCTCTAGGGGGGCCGTAGATCAAAGTCAGCATGGTTTACATGCCTTTTTGCCTACTTTGGATTGAATTGCATCTGTTATTTCACAAATAATCTTCCCTGAATTATGGGTTTGTTGATTATCTTTGCAATTATCAGGAAGGCTTTTCATATAATTCATAGTTTTGTTGGCCTTAGCACTATCCTGGGCTTCTTTAGTAAAAAGGGCAGCCCCAGTGCACGAAGCTCCCGCCTATGCAGGGTCTGGGGAAGGGGTGGATCACAAGGGCCTAAAGTACACAGCCTTACCTTGCATTTGTAAGAGGCTGTTTCCATGCCTTGACCCCGTGACCTCAAGGTCACACGCCTTGAACCCCTGGACTTCTTTAGTAATGAACTGCATATCTTTGATTGACCAGAAAAGAAAAGATCCCTTATCTGAAATTCTTTAGTCATATTAAAATATAGAATTAGATTGTGAGAAATGTTTGGAGCACCTAATGTGAGGAAAGTGCTTGTGGGAACGTCAGACTGGTAAGGATACATACACGCAACAAGCACACAAATATGTATAGGCCCTGATGCATTTGGCTTTTATTTTTTATGTGCTGCTCGTTAACTGTACAACTCATGTAAGTTACCAGCTGAGGCTGAGCAGCCAATAATCTACAAGAGTAGTAAAAATAAATAAGGTCCACTAATTGAATAACAAGATTAGATACATAGGAACTGAGAGCTGTTACATTTTCTGTTCTTGGTTATGCATTATCCTGTCATTGAATAGGAGAAATGAGCTCTAGCATTTTCTCTTCTTGATTATGCAGTATTCTGTAATTGAATAAGAGAAACGCATATGGACTAAATAAGTTCTACTTTCTGCTCACCAGCAGCCCCATACTAAAAAGAAACAGATTAAGATTTTGTTTCTTCTCATCTTTGAGAGCCAACTACTTGTCCTCATTTGATGTTCCATGAAGACTCCTTTATAAATGTACATATCTGGCGTCCAAGGCCCGTCACCACTCCATCCAATAAATCTGCCATACTTGTTCTCCTCCTCTCAGGCTCCTACTCTCCTCATTTGAGCTCCAGCTCCTTGCGTACTGCTTCACCTGTTATGGATGAGAAATTGATCATTCAACATTAGCATAAGAAAGGAAAACGAATGGCTCTCTCTCTCTCTCTCTCTCTCTCTCTCTCTCTCTCTCTCTCTCTCTCTCTCTCTCTCTCTCTCTCTCTCTCTCTCTCTCTCATGGTTCTCATACAAACCACCAGTTCCAGTCAAATGCTCTTGTTTTAGGACAAACTTATTCTTCGTTTCTATTTCTTCCCTCCAATGTAAGCCTCTTAGGCTGCATTTGGAAACAGCTTTCTATCTTCCGTTTTAAATGGCAGACACAGATATAAAATAAGCAGTATTTAGTAAAGCTTGTTTGGATACACATTTGAGTTTTACTTTAAGCAGAAGCCAGAAAGCTGTTTGGATAACCCTGTTTATTTTTCTTTGACTGTAACCTATTTATAAGTTTTTTTTCATGCTTGTACTTAATCTAAATGGAAAACTAGACTATTTCCAACCTATGTTGTCCAAAGAAACATTCATATGAAGAAGCTCAATAATATTTATGTATACACACATTGAACACTAGGTAATTAAGAATTCAAATGCCAAATTAGTTCCAGTTATCATAAAGCATCAAATGGTACAAATATCAGTAAAAGTAGGAGAGACGCATCCCAATACACAAACAGCATGATATTGTTCTTGTTAAATACATTCCTCCCAATTCCGCCATACTAGCCTAAAATGATGTCACCAATGATAATCTTGATCTCAGCTTGATAGGGGCAAGACCAATTCTTGAACCTAGTAGGTCTTAGGTTACCATGAAACTGTGCATAAATTAATAGCTCTGAGCTATATAACACAATAAGGTTAAAACATATATGTGGAAGATAAAATCGAAATTGAACAGCCAGATTAATTGCTTTGGTACCTGAATGACTAATTCCCCAAACAACATCATCTGCCACAACTCTGTGCATATCAGTATAACATCCAAATCCTGGTTCCTATAACAATGAAGGACACAATGATTTAGCTTTAACTTATCTCTTCTTCAATTGAGAAATGGTAAGGTGTTCAAGAATCCTATTTTCCACCTCTCTCTATGAGGGTTTTAATGTTTCTTTTCAGCAAATTCATATGTCATTTAGCTAGCAACAACTCCTTGTGTACAAGCTTGTAAAACCTGAATGAAGGTTTCTTGGAGTCGAGATGAAAGGAATTAAGGCCTCTCTCGATTGAAGCACAATGCATATATGCATAATGAATTTCAAATTGCAATATGAATATGACAATCATTATAAAGGAAGGTGAAAGGATAGATATCATTTGAGAACACAGCAAGAAGCCCCAATTCCTTAGTACTCCACACCATTTAAGCAAAAGACTTGAAATAAGGAGAACAAGAAATGAGAGATAAATCTGCATGTTTTAGATAATAGCAGTACAAAGAGCAAAAGGTCTGCTGCAGGTAAGAAAATAACTAGAGAATATTATAGGATAATAGGACTTTCACAATGAAATCTTCATACTATTATGATAATTGTCCAGGTTGATATGCTGGACAAAGATGCAAGAAAGGTATGGTCTAGTTGCTCAATGTTATGGTAGTTCATATTCAAGCCGAAGAAGTTCTTGGAACCCAAATTGCTGTTGCTACTCACATAATCTAAGTAGTAGAAGCAAATCAAGTGCTTTCAACAAATTCGAATACTTTGTCTGGAACCTTGAACCAAGTCCTTTCATTTTTCTTTGTTAAATGACTAAATTCTATTTGAGATGGTATAGGTGAACGAAATGAGACGGGGGAGAATATCCTTGATTTTGCTTTGTCATATAACCTGTCCATTGTAAATACACTCTTTAAGAAGAGGGATGAACACTTAATAACCTTTAAAAGTGGACTTCATAAAAGTCAAATAGACTTTTTTCTACTTAGGAATAATGAACGATTTATATGTAAGGATTGTAAGGTGGTACCCGGTGAGAGTTTAACCTCACAACATAGGTTAATGGTTATGGATATCCATATAAAAAGATGGAAGAAAGGAAATGAACTTAATAGGTATCCAAAAATTAAGTGGTGGAACTTAAAAGGAGAGAAAATAACCTCATTTACAAATAAGTTGATGGTGGAAGGAATTTTGGAACTATGAAATAGAATTAAATACCATGTGGATTAATATTGCTTAGTCCATTAAGAAAGTGGCAAAAGACGTCTTAGGAGTATCTAAAGGTAAAAGGCAATTAGTAAAGAAAACATGGTGGTGGAATGAAACAGTGCAAAAAGTTATTAAAGAAAAACGGATGCGTTTTAAAGTATGGCAGAAAACTAGAAATAATGAAAACTATGAACAATATAAGAATGCTAAAAAGGTTGTTAAGAGAATAGTAAGTGAGGCTAGAGTTAAAGCATATGATGAGCTCTATAATAGACTAGGAACAAGAGAAGGTGAGAAAGATGTGTTTAAACTTGCAAAAGTAAGAGAACAGAAGGGTAAGGACTTAGATCATGTTAGGTGCATTAGAAGTGATGATCAAAGGGTATTAGTCAAAGATGATGAGATTAAACAAAGGTGGGAAATATACTTTCAAAAATTGTTAAATGACAATGGCTCTGAAAATATAGGGATTGAAAATACTATAAATCTAAATAACACTGGATATTATAGATATGAATGTAGGATTAGAGTACCTGAAGTAAAAGAGGCCTTGAAAAAGATGAAATCAGGAAAGGCCATGGGGCCCGATGGTATACCAATAGAGGTTGGAAGCATATGGGAGATATTGGGGTAGTTTGGTTGACCAAGTTGTTTAACAAGATTATAAAATAAAAGAAAATGCCTGATGAGTGGAGGAAAAGCTCTATTGTACCAATTTATAAGAATAAAGGAGACATATAGAGCTGCACTAATTATCAAGGGATCAAACTTATGAGCCACACTATGAAACTTTTTGAAAGAGTGATTGAGAAGAGGTTACGACATGAAACAAGTGTATTGGAGAATTAGTTTGGTTTGATGCCTAGGAGGTCTACCATGGAAGCTATTTTCTTTCTAAGACAATTAGTAGAGAAATATAAGGAGAGGAGGAAAGGCCTCTATATGGTCTTTATTGACTTAGAGAAAGCTTATGATAGAGTCCCTAGAGAGTTAATATAGAGGGTGTTGGGTGATAAAGGGGTTTCTCAGGGGTATATAGACATAATTAAAGATACGTATGAGGGAGCGATAACAAATGTTAACACCCCTAGTGGCATGACTGGTGATTTTTCTGTCACTGTAGGATTGCACCAAGGATCGGCATTGAGCTCATACCTTTTCACATTGGTTATGGATGAGTTAACAAAACATCTGTACGAGAAGATTCCCTGGTGCATGCTATTTGCAAATGATATAGTCTTACTTGATGAGAAAAGGGAGGGTGTAAACATAAAGCTAGAGTTATGGAGAGAAGCATTAGAATCTGAAGGATTTAAAATTAGTTGAACTAAGACAGAATATATGGAATGTAATTTTAGCAAGGAGAGTAGGAGTGGAACACCAGTCAAGATTGATAACCAAGAAGTCCCCGTAAAAGACCACTTTCGGTATTTAGGATCAATGATTTATGAGAGTGGAGAGATTGAGAGGGAGGTTACCCAGAGAATCCAAGCGGGTTGGATCAAATGGAGATGTGCATCTGGAGTTTTGTGTGATCGGCGGGTGCCATTCAAACTAAAAGGAAAATTCTATAGGATGGCCATAAGGCCGGCCATGCTCTATGGAGCAGAGTGTTGGGCAGTTAAGGAACATCATACTCATAGGATGAGTGTCATAGAAATGAGGATGTTGAGATAGACAAGTGGTAAGACAAGAAAGGATAGAATTAGAAATGAAAATATTAGAGAAAATTTAAGGGTAACACCAATAGGTAACAAGATGAGGGAGATTAGACTTAGATGGTTTGGACATATTCAAAGGAGACCAACAACGGCACCGATTAGAAGGAGTGAGGCAATACAAGTAGAAGGTTACAAAAGGGCAAGGGGAAGGCCCAAAAGAATGTGCATAAAAGTGGTGAGGAAATATTTAAAAACTTTGGGACTAAATGAAGCCATGGTATTTAATAGAGTGGAATAGAGGAATAAGATTCATGTGGCCGACCCCTAATTGGGATAAGGTCTTGATGATGATGATGACAAGCCTGCTGCAGTTTTTATGGTCATCCAACAAGTCTCGTATGAGGAAGATTTGTTCTGTAAATCTCATGAATAAGACAATTCTATAACAGCTTAAAAGTATGCTGATGAAACAAAAATAACCAAAAAAAAAAAAAAATCATGCTCAAGCATATGCGTAGAAACTAAAATAACAAAAAAAAATCATTTGACATCCAAAAGATCATGTAACAACAGTCTATGTTGTTTTGCATCGTGACACCTCACATTTTGTTCTTTATGAAAGGTGGGTGGATACAAATCAACAATCTAAGTGCTCAATAGAATGCTAGACATTAAAGGCCACAAGATTTACTACGGAAGGTTATCAGAAACATAGGTCCGCAAAGCTAATGTTTCACCTCTTTGTTTAAAACACTCAGTTACAGAAGGAATGTGCAGCTAGAGTCATAGCATCCAACACAGAGTTATACCTGTTTTTCCCTTTCTTTTCATCGCTATAATAGGATAACCAGCAGAAGAGTCATCAAAGAATGGAGGAGACAAACCAACCAAACACAGAGGAACTGATCTGAGACAGAGGCGAAGAGATCTCACAGATGAGATCTGAGAGAGAGGAGAGACAGATCTGGAGAAAGAGAGATTTGAACACATCTGGTAGACACAAACACAGATGCTTGGTCACATGCAGAACACCAGAGAAGTTGTTAGAGAAGAATATGTAGCGCACATTTCCCTTATTTCCACCGTTTTCTGCAACTGGTGTGAGATAGACACAAGGTTGGAAGGGGAAGCTGGGGGTAAACCCAATGTTTGGCTTATTTTGGTGGCTAAAAAAAAAAGTTGCACCATGAAATCTCCCCCCACCCGCCTCCCTCCTCCCCCCCTACCTTTTTTCAGTATATGATATAAGGGCAATATTGCTTGTGTGAGCTATACTTTCTCTAAAATAAGCAACTTCTCTCAGCCAAACAAGGTTTTTGACTTATTTTGTAATAGAATTCCCAAATACATGCTTTGATAATCAGTTTGGACGAAGCGAATCTTTTTTCAGACAGGGCAGATCCAATTGGTTCCAACCAGCGGTGCTTGTGGAATGCCAAAAACCTTTTCTGGAACTCGAACAACTGTATGGAAATTGAGAGCATTTAGACTTTTGAGTGGATTACATTCCTCCGGGACAAGAGAGCAGATTAGACAAACATGGTACTTATTCATATCTTTTAAGGAATATTGGCATCTCACTCATACCCAGTAATTTGCCCAGAAAAGGGCATCATGGGGCGAGTAAAATAAAGCGACATGTGTTTGTGCCTGCATTTGTGCTCTTGCATGTGTGTGTGGTATGGGTGCTTGGAGTGAGTGAATGAGTGACTCTTGCATGGGCATGCATGCTTGTGTGTGCAGTGCCACTGGTGGGCTGTCTTTATGTGTCTGTGCATGGGTGAGTGATGAGGGATTGTGTCTGGTTGTGTGAGTGTTTGCAGTTGGACATGTGTGCGGCCAGGCAGGCAACTGAGCATGGATGGGATGCTGAGCATAGAGACATTGTTGGATGGGCCCACCTAGAATTACTGCATCTTCTTGGATGCTTGAGTTCATGCATGAGTCTTTAAGTTGACTATGAAATTATTTAGTTTCTTTCATTGTAATGGCTGTTTGTGGTGTAATGAAATGTTGGCATGGATTGGGAACGTTCAAAGTACTTATTTCACTGTTTCTGCTGTACCTCATACCATTTGCTGATTGTCAAGTATCTATTGCAGCTTCTGATGAAACTAGATCAAATACAAATAGGGGAAGAAATACCACATCTGATTCCAAAAAGCAAAAAAGGCTCGTTTATATATATAAACACAGTCTGTTGCATTATAAAACCAAGACTCTTATGAAAAATTATATTCTTCCAGAAGAAGTCAATACAATTGGAGTCCTTTTAATTGTTGTTCTTTACAAAATAATTTGATGCTATTGCTTTTGTGAAAATAAAAAAGTTTGGAAAATTTCTATATCTCTTTTCTCAATTGATGTATGATGAGCTGTCCTAATATTTCTTTCTTTGACGCTAATTGCAGTCCATATCTGATTCCTGAAATGGGGAATCAAGGTGTGTGTATTTCACTTGCTTATTGTGGTTTGAGCA
This sequence comes from Warburgia ugandensis, assembly GCA_035236585.1. Taxonomy (NCBI): domain Eukaryota; kingdom Viridiplantae; phylum Streptophyta; class Magnoliopsida; order Canellales; family Canellaceae; genus Warburgia; species Warburgia ugandensis. The sequence goes on from CP141135.1 coordinate 23,049,924, forward strand.
ATGATATAGTTGCTACCTTCCGCCCGAGAGTCCAGATTCCTAGTGATGGTGCAGCTTCTCTACTTCCACTGTCAGCTTCACCCACTGTTTCTGGACCTGCTATATTGGGTTCTCACATTCTGGTCAAGAGAGTGGGTGGTAACTTGTACCAGAATTGTGGGTTTACAACATCCAATGTTAGTGAACTTCGGATGCCAAAATCTGCAATCATAGGCACAGAGGTTAACAATCAGCTGTTTGTGCATGGGGATGAACTAACCTGTGGACTGTGTGTGCGCGACCTGCCATCGTTGAGTGTTCTTGAGCATCTTAAACCACACCAGCATTCAATCCTGGATGTGAAGTATGCGCCTTCCACGGGCCCAGGTTTACTTGGTTGTATCAGTGAGAACAAATTGCAACTTTTTGCTTGCCCAGATCATTGACAGTCTTTTCTATAATAACAGTCTGGATCACAAGGTAATTTATTGACACAGATCTTCAGTCTCAAATTTAGTGGCCTTGGTTGATTAGTTATGGTGCAACTATCTGCTTATGTGAACACAACTCTCAGGTACTTGGTGTTGCGGAGATCTTTGTCCTCCTGCATATACATGTGTGGTGTATTTGTGTGGGTAATGCTTCTGATTAGCCTACTTGTCAGTGAGTACCAGTGTGTGGACCAACCCACCCATGTCATCATGTCATTCTGAACTAATGGAAGTACAAATGTAGAACTTAAAATTTTTTTTTTTTTCTTTTGCCTTTCATTAGAAAAATTTACTTATCTTAAATTGCTATGCATATTCATGTCACGTAGATGACTTTTTATGTGCCAAATGTGCACATAGCTTTTTGTTCAATATTCAATGCATGTATTGGAATAGCAGCTTGTAGACTAGTTTTCTGTCTCATCCTGTTGTTAGAAACTCAATGCAAGAGCAACCTGCAAAATGGGGTCATCATGCCTAATGAAGAACCTTCTGAAAGGCAGCAACCTAAGATTAGCTAGACAATCAGTCCTACCAATTATCGGTATGATATACAAAACATTGACTTCTGTTGAAAATATTCTCCATTTCAAGCGTATGTTGAAAGGCAAGGAGGCTTTTGATACTTCATCTAGCCCCTTGTTTAACCTCAGGGCCACCTTCTATCTGAGTTCTTTTGAGGACTTAATCTGTCATAAAGTTGTACTCTTTCAAATATCTTCAACCTTGCATCAAGTAGTGTCACCCTCTTTGATACTGTATGATAGGATACAAAAAAACAAATACGATAAATAAAATGGCTTACCACTCTAAGACTACAGGAGAACCACTACCATAGAGATACAGGGCTAAACCATAGAACTAACTCACCACTTTAAGCACACAGGAGAACCGCCACCTTCAAGATACACGGCCAGGTGTCTCAATACTCTAGGATCTTTCCAAGAGATACAGAAGACGAGCACAGAATTCTCAAGCTTCTCAAGTGTAAAAGACGACTGGAACTTCCCTTACTCATGTTACAAGAGGGTTTAAATAGATTAGGAACAGCCCTCCCATCATAATCAGTGTCCAAGACTGAAAGCAACTCCTAAACTTGGTTGTTTCCTAAACAGTAATTTCTAATCTTTAGGTAGTTTCCTAAACTCATACGAGCAATTTCCTTAGTTTCTAATTTTCCATACAAGAAGTTCCCTAATTTTGATTGATATTAGATCTTGACCATTCAACATGTTTTTGACTAGGGGAAAACTTCAAGAATGCATTTTAACCAAAGGAAAAAGAAAGCGCCATAGGATGTCCACTTCCAGCTGATTTGATTCGTCTAAACTATGATGATTTAAGATATCCTGTTCATGTTGATCTAGGAGTTCCATATTATGTGGCTGTAAAATGTCCAAATCTTGTTGATCTATCATTTTCTTCCTTGATCCGAAATCAGTTATCTGAAGTTGAGACACTTCCGTGTCACTCTCTCTGGCCTTTCCTATGTATGCCAAAAGAGAATTATTCTTACTAGTATAACTTGCAGTTTTCGTACTTCCATTGTGGCAAGAATATATAATGAAATCGATGAAAAGTTTAGTTGGCTTGTAAGTGATTTTGAAAAGATAGTTCTGTATCCAATGTTTTCAATTTTCAGATTTTCCAAAAATTATTTTTGCATTCATCTCCTTCCAAATAAGCTATGAAACAGAGGCAAAGAGGATATTACAAAGAGAATGGGTAGGTTTTCTAGGGGATCCAACCTGAATTGACCATAGGGGCAGGAAATTTTTGACCTGGACTGTATTAGGTAAAAATCTGTGACCTATAGTGATTAATTTCAGTAGACCGGCTTCATAATCTGATTGTTGAGATCCTTTCTAGAATGGCAACAGCTTGTTGACTGCCTCCTTACATGAATTGTTGATAACAATTTTGTAGATTCTTTTGATATAGTAACATAATTGTTTCGGGTGAGATACGATGGTTGTATATCACTGTTGTCACAGTTATTATCATGTCAATGAAGTCAGTTTTTGGCGGGCATTCTATCTGGTATATAGTCGGAATTTTGTTCTTGTTTACTGTAGGATGTGCAAGTGGGCTCTTAGAGGAGCCAAACTGAATTAACTGTATACAGGTCTGTGTTAGGGGTAGGATAAAAGCATTAGGGTTAGGGGTAGGGCCAGCCAAATCTGCCTCACCTGTCTCATTTGCCATCCCTACAAGTGTTTCCATGTCCAATAGTCACTTAGGTTGGTATAAACTGAACCTGATGAAACCCTGCTAAAATAATAAAGCTGTAAGAATAATATGGTTTATATCATATCCAATTACAGGACATGAAGTCTGCTTCTCTTATGATGACTTGCACTCATTCATTTAATTAAAATGCATTTAGACGAGGAAGGGGCTGAGGTTCGAAATGTTTGGCTTATCAATCATGCAACATTGTATCAGCCAGTGCAACAATTTGATAGAGATGTCAGATTAATCATATGGCCCTTTGTCTTTGATACCAGAAAGATAGAATATACTCCTGGATTACACTTGTAGGTGTGGAATTCATTACATACTGTAATAAGTCAGTCTTTTCTTCAGAAAATATACGCTATATGTGTTTCAAAGTATTTGTCATGAGAAAGGTTTGCATATTATGATACATTACGTCAAAGGTATTTCAGTCATTCTATAAACTGAAGGAAGTTCGAAAGTTTTTGTATGGAGGAGGTGTTGACAAAGGCAGTTCTAGAACTTCTAAAATTACAGGGATATTTTGCTCCCCTTGTTTGTTGAACTTTCAAATTTCTTACTGTATATGTTGGTGCATTCCACAGTTTAAACTCCAAGACACTATTTCTTCTCTTTTAGGTGCATCCAATGATCCCTTTTCTTCCCACTGTTGTAGTGCAAAAGAAAAGAAATCCAGATTAAATAAAATGAAGAATATTTCATTATCAGCGAAAGAAGGATCTTTACATGGTCTTGAATTTATATGATGACCTTATGCGCAGAAAAATTTTGGTCAAACTCAGTGCATGGACAGGCTCCTAAGACCGGGTCGTGGGATGATTGGGAAGTAGGTACATATGCTTTTTTAGTCTTCCACTCATGGATGAAAATTGTGTAATCTTTCATTGTTTCCCACTGAGGAAGCCATTTAATGGAACCTTTATATACAAAATGTAGTTTCCTCTTTTCTGCATCATAGGGTATTAGTATTCTAGATAAAACAAAACTGTCATGTGAAATAAGAAATGGTTACATGGATGTTTGTTTGTGTATCTAACATTTTGAGAAGAAAAGAGAAAAGGGAAGTAATTTAGGATTTATGGATTGATAACTGCAATTTAGACGGATTTATGGATTGACCTCTGGCCCCTCTTTTATTCTTAGTTAAATGCCAAATTACAAGTTGTCCCTAATGTTACATGAAATAACATGAGAGTGCATTTCCGTCCTTCCCTCAGCTAGGCATAACTTGCCAAGTATATCATGAAGTTTGGATCTGCAACTTCCTCTTAGAGAATATCAACAAGTTGATCTTTTGATCTTATGTGAGGCAAACACACTTAGTTGAGGTGACTCTCTCTGATGAAGTGTCTGTTAATTTTGTGCTTTCTTTTAGTTGTACTAACTTGCAGAATTAATTTTTCATCCATAGTTCTACAAGGTAAGGCTGCCTACTATAGGCCCTTGTGGTCCACCCCTTCCCCAGACCCCGCATAGGCGGAAGCTTCGTGCACCGGGGCTGCCCTTTTAGTTCTACAAGTCAATGAGCCTTTGACTTCTATGTCCTACAACTACAGTATGTTTCTTATTTGTCCACATCACTAAGTCCTCCCAGTCAAAAGTACCGGAGGCAGAGTAGGTCAATGATCATCTGCATTATTAACATAGTTTTCATCTGTGTTAGCTTCAACCTGATGGTGACCATGTTTTACAGAGAAATTCTCTTCTTGGAAAAGATTTTAGATTCTGCAGTATCTTCTGTGCATCCATATGTGGAACTTGTGGTTCAAACATATACTGAATCACCACAATCTCCAATTAGCTATCTTTGGCATTGTAAGTGATAGATATCAATCCATACAACAAGCCTTCTGTACATGCTTTCTTTGACAAGTAGCCCCATTTTCATTCCCTCAACTTTCGCCTGGACTAAATTGCCGCCTCCATTGGTTTAGCTCCCAATTCTACTTTATCCTTGAGCAGATGTATGACATACTTTCAGTGAGATATAAGTATAGCCTGAAAATTTGATTTGTATTTTTATCGATCAGGTAGGAAGGGACTCTTATGGATTAGATATGAAGGTGACATCCCTAATTTTGAGCTGCAAACAGAAGACAATTAACTGTTTGAACACTACTCAACTGTAGTCAACTACAAGGAGGTGATAAATCATAAGAAGGTCACAGTAAGGAAGATGAAGCAACTCAATGGACACACAAGAAACTAGAATATTTTGTATGCAGAAGATGCAAAGAAATTACCAGAAAATAGCCCTAAAAAATGTGCAGCTTATACATAAGTAGTAGAATTTGAAGGTGAAAGAACAACAATGAATATAGAAGGGCTTCGCCTTCTCATAGCCCCAAATGTTGTGACAGGAAGAGAAGAACAGACTATGAACTTTATGTAAGGAGACTGCATTTACGTATTGAAGATCTGGGGCACTCCATATTGCTCACTAGATGATGCTTATAATATAGAGGCCGAGACTGAAAGATTGTAAAAAGGCAGCAACTCAATGGGGTAAGAGGCCTAACCTGAATGGTTCCAAACATCATATCAAGTTAAACAGGGATTTAAAACAACTAGCATGAAGTTTGGACAGCAGATGTTTGAAGGATTGGAAGAGCAGATCAGCAAGTTACACCCTTGGGATGTTCAAGAGGGCAATAAGAGTGTGAACAAGCAAGGAAGGAAATATCCTTAATTTCTTCAAGTGCCTTGGATTTGAGAATATATCTTCATCTTGTCCGAACAGAGACAAGGAGAAGGATGAATTTTACTTTTGACCATGGGCCACACAAGGGCAGCAGATAAGATCACTTGAATGATCATGGTGTTGAAGTGGTCATGACAAAAGGAGTCTTGTTTCTCATAGTGCAGATGCAGCAGGTTGTCTTCATGCAAAAGTTTCTCGCTTTGCTTAATATGGCTGGCGACATTTTTTGAGGTAGGTAAAAGTATTGTGCCTCAATACATAGTCAAAATACTTTAGCTGAAGATAGAAGTACTGAAGTCGCTACTAGCTTGCTTTCTTGAAGGGGTAGTGGTATAGTTGTTTCCTGTTCCTTAGCAATAGGGTACTAAGCTCCAGGTGGGAATCAGGCAAACCAAAAGTTTGATTTTCCTTTCAGCAAAGAGATGAAATATATCTTCTTTAGAAAAATGCCCTTCCCCTCAGTTCCTGCTCCTGCCATTTCATCAGCAGCTTTTGATCTTTGAGAGCATGATGAGCTTTGGAGTTATTCTCTGCAGCGCATTTTAAAAGTTCACTTGCATCAGTGAGGCATGAGGAGCATCTTTTTCCTTTCCTGTTGAGAAAATTCCATAGGATGATGTGTAGCATGACATAGCACCTGATGGTCATTTACTGTTGGGGCTGTCATGGCATGCATGTACTTGGTGGTTCATTGGACTTCCATTCAGGTTGGCTTATATCCCTCTGTTTGTAGTTAGTATATGGCCATATTGTAAGTTGAGCTGGATGCTTTGGGCAAAGGTTTGGATAATTGTGAATTCTTGGAACTATTTATATAATGCCTCAGTGGATATTGGCTACACATTGTCCTAAACTTCGTTGATGAACTACATCTGAACATGTCAGAACTGGACCGAGAATTACTTTAACAAGCATTTCTCAAGAAAATGTAATACTTTAATAAGCTCTTTCCTTTATATTTCAGTGAACCCATGAACTTTTTGTTTCTTTACCCAAGCAAAATTACTTGATTTTAATAGTGACAACTTGAGAAAGGGAAGTGATGTACCTCCCCTTGTTTTCTATTCACTATACCCTACGAACTCTTTGTAGGCCCAGATTTATGAAGATTCAAGTCATTTATAATGTTGAACTCGTCTTAGATGGTGGTCCAAAATATTCTCATCCATTGGATGTCCTAGTGGTGATTGCTTTCAGCTATAAAATGGACAGTGAAACTTCTGACTGATCCAATGGATGGGAATTTTGGAACTTGAAACATCCAAGTCAAGGGTGGCATTATCAACTTGGGTCTTCCTAAATCTGGCCCACATAGAGTTATAGCCATCCAAAGCATTAGTAGGGGGCTAATGAATCAAAAATAGGCCGTGATTATATCACTTACCTTTGAGAAATTTGTTAGCAACTTAATGTGTTATAATCTATGGGCTAAAGTTTGCACAAACCAGTACCAACTGAACCAAAACTTTGTACAGGACATCCGCCCCCATGAGTAGGTTTGGGTGAAGTGGTAACCTTGATCATAAAGGATGGCAAAGAAAGTTGTGCATTTCTTAGTTTGTTGATGATGACTATTACCACAGACGAGGATTCCTTTGAAAAAAGTACGTGTGGACCCGTGCAATTCATACAGGTTTTTTGCTCATCTTTTGCACTCCAGTTGTCAGAGAAGTTGCATGTTCTGTGCTCCAACTGATCACAAGCTATTGGTGGTGCTTGAGAGGGAAGAAGAGATTTTTGTTCTGCTTTCCCCATGTCATGTACATTTACCGATGGTGGTTCAAATGAGAGAGATGCCATATTGTTTATGCATATGTGGTACTGTATCCACCATCTATTTAGCGTCCAACTAATTGTCTCTTCATATTGGCTATTCATGTTCTTTAGCGCACAATCAGCAAAGGCAGCACAAGTAAACTGTTCACCCACATCCACATTTCGGTTTGCCCCCTGGTAAAAGTATTTAGTAGGGCAGTTCTTTTTAAACGATCTGAACCATTCATCGTAACCATCTTGCCATAGATGGGCAGAGTCTTGTAAACCACATTGAATGATTTGACCCCATTCAATTTTACTGCTGTTTTGTGATGCTATTTTTACTACCCTCCATTTTAAAACTTGTAAAGGCTCAGAGAAAACAATGGTAGGATCATCCAAAATATGTGAGTTTTGGGACAAGGCTATCTATTGCTAGTCATTTCCCATTTTGAATGGAAAGATCCCCCCGCCGCTCCGCACACCCCGCACCCCGGGTTTGTTTACAGCGAACTTGTGTGGAGAGAATGTTAAAACCTTGTTAATGACGTTTGGAACAGTAAACTCCTAATTCTTCTGTGAAAACCGGACTCACCTATCAAACAGGACTTGTGAATGCCAGACCGAAGGCACTAAATGGACCTTAATTAGAAGCGCCCAAAATTTGATGTGGCTATGGATAACTAATAGTTCAAAATGGGTCAGAATTTAATAATTTTATAATTTTAAAAACTGTACTTTTTATTAAAAAATGGATTGTTTAAATTTTGTCAAGCAAAGATGTAAATTTGACTCTAAAAGCACGGTTTTTATGATATTAGAGTTGTCCAATCATTGTGAGTTTTTATTTAGTAGTTATTGATCTTTGTGAAAACAGCATTTTGCAAAATGTAAGGTAAGGTTATGTATTATTGACCATTGTGATTCGCCCTTACCCCATACCTTGCATAAGCAGGATCTTCGTGCACCAGGACTACCCTTTTTATTATTATTATTATTGAAAATCAGATTAATGATACGAATGGATCAGATAATCTAAATGTAGGCCTTTAATGCCAAATGTTGACACTTTTAGCTAAGGTCCTCAAATTTCTTCTTTTGCTGGTTCTTCCCGCTTAATTGAACGTGGAGAGGTACTAGATGTTTACCCTACGAAGAGTATAGGTCTCTTCCTCTTCCTGGTTAGTCCAGTCTTTACCCTAAAGAGGTTTGATCCTCTCAGATTTGAACTTCTCTTCCTCTCCAATCCATTTGAGATTGGAATCAAAATCACTGTGCTAAAAGAAGCATTCATTAATCATTGATCATGCTCAGTCAGCATCTCTTCTTCACAAATATATTGAGGAGAATGTATTTATTGCTAAAGAGATTCTGCATTCATATAGATCCTCGGAGAGCCAAGGAAACTGGCTATCAGGTTTACATTTCCGTGGCATATGTTGAAGTTGTTTTGTCTTTATTTAAAAAAATTTAGGCTATAATTAACAAGTCATTGTAAAGACCCTTGCTTTTCGTTAGTAAAAGCGTATTTCCCTTGAGGCTCGAGAAGTCTCCCAGTCCTTTGCATGCTTAAATCTTGATAATAAAAGATTAGCAGCTTTGATGTCCACCTTATACTCAAGGCAATTGTTCAACGGTAGAGACACTTGAATGACTCTATCCTCCGCTGCGAGGGAAAGGAACCCACATGTCGATTGGCACTCCTAAAAAATTAGCAGAAGTGTCCGACAAGAAAGTGTGGCATGGCTAGTAATCCCTCTTTAGCTAGCAGCAAATAGCTTTGCCATGATTTTTTCTTCTCTCTAAGGCAAAATAAGCCAAAACTAGCCATGCCAAGTTTCAGTTACGGATGTCATGTTCCAGGTGTTATGTTCAAGTTACTGGAGAAATTAGCCTTCGAGACATGAACCATGGCTTTATGAAAGTGAAACCATATGCGTGATGAACAAACTATAGACATGATGAAGGCGAAATCCTCCATATCTCTTAAGATACGATCGATATTAATTTTCAAATTCACGCTTCAACAAAAGGACAAGATAAGGTCTAATTGATCATCCACCTAGGCACCTGGTCACGCCATCCCCGATGCCAACCGTGTTACATCTCTACATCATAGAAAAAGGTCCCCTAAATGGTACGAGAGAGCACTCGCATGACTTGATACATTGCTCCCTTCCTCACATTGGCATTGACCAACCCCTGCCTTGTTATCTGCTACATCGCATGCTAGATCTTCATTTTTAATCCATAAATAGGTAGTAATCCCCTTGGTTGAAGGGCCTTTCAAAGGAAAGAGCTTTATTCTGTTGGAGAAGAAAGCTCGTAGGTGACAAGGAAATCTTACTTGAAGCCTAAGAAAAGAAGAGAGAGAAAGTCCCTGAAGTCCACTTGGGGCCCATAGACTTTCTCTCTCCTCACTTTTGGGACCGAAATACCCTCAGTATCAAAATTCCAAACTGTCCCAGTTGATAGACGAGAGTTAGTAGAGTCCAAAAAGTGAATGTAAATTTTTTTATTTTCTATCATTTTCACGTACTTTCTGATGTAGCAGAGGCAAGGCTACTCATTTGTAAATGCAGGATTCTTGACATTTAGTGGAAAAAATTTCTAGTGTGAGGACTTGAAACTCTTTAGCAACTTTGTTATTGCATTTTCTAGAACAATATTTTGGTGTGCCACATAGGTCGCATGAGAGCATAAAAGGGTCAGAGCCCCCCTAGTCACTCTTTGCTCCAGTGCATTCCTTGTGCAATGGAATCCTTTGATAAACCAATGATGTTAGCTTCTACTAAGTCCATTTGTATGTTGCTTTTGTTATTTTCCTTTATTAATATAAAGGCTAGTTTTCTTTTTCTAGCGGCCTCTAACTAAGCGACTAAGCAATCCCTCCACTTACTCCAATATATGTGTTTAGATTAGTAAAGACTACTCTTGTGGGCTAAATGAGTGCGATTTATGAGTCCCTTCCTATTTAGTAACTAAGGCTCAACCTAAGTAACAGAGAATCATGGACTATAAAAGTGTTATATCTTTCATATTACCTCAGGATGTCATTTGACGCTACTGTCCATTGCATGTTTACATTTATGTATTGCACCATTTATTCAGGTTGTCATTTGGCCACAGTGTCCATTGCATATATGCATTTCTACATTGCACCATTTATTAAGTTGTCTGTTGGTAACATTATCCTTATTGAATATTTATATTCTCATACATTTTTCATTTATTTAGGGTGGCTTCGTTAAGGACCCACAACAACCCCCATTTTCTTTGACATTCATGCAATGCATCATTTTTACTTCAGAATGTCTCTTAATGTTTTTGTCCCTCGTTGCATCAAGTTTTCATTATTATATTTTTTGTGTTTCTTTAGGAAGACCTGGTTAAGGACCCACAACTTAATAGCCTGTCTGACTATTACGTCTCCCTTTGTTTCGTATTTAAGTACATGAATGAGGGCTTCTTAATTTGCTAATTGGATGAGAATTGTCTTAGGGGTAAGCTATCATGGACCAATGAATGTGTAGTATGCTAACCAACCATTAGCATGACTGCTAACTTTGGCCACTAACAAGACTACTAACTTACTAACTTGGGAACCTTCTGTGCCTAGCTTGACACTGTAGCTTAACCAAAAAACATGGGTGGCGACTCCGGCTTTAGGAAAAAGACCCTAGTGATTTATTAGAACTTAATCAATTTCAAATTAATATAGAACAAAATTATGATCTTCGATCATTAATCAAACAAGAATAATGTTCTATTAAGAAAGTTGAAATAAAGAAATCAAAATGAAAAAAATATATAATACTTACATGAGTAAAACACTACTGAATTGAACGAAGTGATACAAACCTATCTATAGAGAGGTTTGGTATTGCTTCATCAGTGTTTCGTATACACTAAGATTAAAATCATCCACCCTGCATCTAGCAAATAAAAACACAGTCCATTTTAGGGATTGGTGATTTTCCCATTCAGTGACTTTGGCATTGGACGTTCCCAAAATGGATTACTATTGGGTTGGGGGGAATTAGTTAATAAACATCTATTTGAAAGGATTAGGTTCAAAATCCTTTGAAGAATTCCTTACAGAGGATGAACAAGTTCTTTCTTTGATCTTCCCAAGAACCTCTTTTACTTCTCATAGGTCATATAGAGAGCAGATTTGTTACTTGGATATTATGTGTATCAATGATTTGGCCAATCATGAATGATTCATGATGAGACTATGTAAATAGAAAGAATCCCTAAATGATGAAAAGAGAGAATAACAAAAAAAATTCATTCATTTTAATGCTGAAATGCTTGTACAGTAGTGCTTAAATAAACTAAATATTCAAGTTTCTTATAGTTTAAAGGAACTGAGTTTTCAATGTATACATAGTGAAAACCACGTGCAACGAAAAATGCAAGCATAGTTCAATTGATGGAGTGACAAAGAGTTTTAGTATGTTGGGAGATATCATTATTGCCAAACCCAATGCCCACATTGCATTTGTGGGTAAAAGAGTAATTGACTAAACAATGAATAAGACAGTACTCAAGGGTTCACAAGTGGCTGAGTATTCATTCAAAAGGGGCTTATTTGATTCAATTGTACCATGTAATCCTTTAAAAGGTGTTTTGAGTAAGTTATTTTAGCTACACAATTACTTTCCCTTGAATCAAAATTCAAGTCAAGTACCAGACTCAATTATATGTAGCAAACTTTAGTTCATCAGAATCAAAGTGAAAAATAAGAAGAAGAAGAAGAAGAAGAAGGATAGAGTTTTCTTTGGTGACATAACATCTATAGTCATAATTGAATGTCTCGGATGATTACTTCTTCTTCTTTTTTTCTCCAGATTGATTTCTATCCTACTTATTCATGATTAGTAATCAAAAACCATCCATCAAGAGGGGAAAAGAGTGAATGCTTCCTTCCGCATAATAGGTTTAGGAAATGCAAAAGAATTTCATGTCCCCCTCTTACCTAGCTTATGTATTAATATAGAGAATAACAAAAATTCGTAATAGAACAATCGAATAGAAATGTTGTCTATTTCTATCTCTTCTGAGGACCTCCATTCTTTACTATGAATTTCTATCATATTCTAACGAATTTTTTAGGAACTTATAAGAAACTCCTTATTCTCTTTATTAGAAGATAAAGGTGAGGATTCTTTGTTGAAATAATCAAACAACTTAAAAGGCAATACTCCAGGTAGGCCACATGTTGACACAACTCCACATACAACATACCTATAGTCATGCATTGTATTTCTTCCATCTTATGCTATTGTTGTGAATTGAAGCACCTCAAGATGGTTTTAGGCCTTCTAGAGGTCTTAGAGATGGAATTGTTGATCCTCTATCTTATTATTTGAATGAAAGTTCTCTTATCTATGTTTCATGTTGAGATTGTGTTTGTATCTTTGCTTCCCATGAAAATTTTGGAGAGGTAAAAGTACTTGAGGAATGCTAGTATAGAGTGTACCAAGACTATGCAATTCCTCCACTTTTGTATAGTTGGCTCATCCATTCCATTCATCTAACTCTCATAACCTAGGATATCTACTAGTGCAAAATTCATTCCAAAAGGAAGCAAGTGGCATCCAAAAAAGTTGTTTTGCTTCACTGAATGTAAATTGTTGCTTATGAAGAATTTCTAACCATCTATGTCTAGCAACATACAAGCAAGATTTCTTGGATGTTAGAGGTGCTCCTTCACCAGGTTTTACACCAGCAGATATCCAAGGCTAGGGAGTGAGATGGATGGTATGGATCAATAATGAGTTGCAAGGTCTTGGAGTGTTATCATGCTCTATACCAGCATTCCTCAAACAAGCTAACTCATCCTTTTTCTAATCTTAAATGTAAGAGTCCTCTGAACCTTAGTTTGGATTACACTAAAAATTGCTTATGACATTCAAATTTTCTTCTACACCTTCCCATCTATTAATATGATTCAGAAACAAATTTGGCTGGCTCATTCACAGCTGAGAGTTTACAAAATTCATGTTGCCTTTCCTCCAAAATAGATTGCAAAAGTACACTTGGTAGTATTTCCCTCCTCCATTATAGCAATCATGTAGCATCCAAGAGCTTGAGAGACAAGTAAATCTTTATCTAGATTACCCTATTCTCATACCTCTTTAGAGCTATATTGCTTCAAACCATATACGAGGCCTCCTATTTTTGGTTAAAGTTACAATTCTACACATTTTAAAATGTTTATTCTTTTATTGATGTTAACCTTTTATCTTCTGTTACAAATCTAACATACCAATAATCAATCTCCAAGGAAGGTTTTCCTTATATTCTTCAAATATTTTGAACTTGAATTCTTCAAAAGTTTTTCTTTTATTCCACATTGGCCTTATTATCATGATAACTAATGGCCTTCTCTTCTTTTCTGAGGAAGTGTAACATCATGGTTGCATCAACCTTCATGTTCCTATTTTTTGGAGTTCTCTTCTACTAAATTGGTTTTAGGTTACTTTTCATGCGCTTCCTTAGGCAACCCACATGCAACAATGGAGGATTGGTTCCTAGAGACCATTTCAATAAGCTTGTGCCAAGGATACAATTTATATCTAGGCAAAGTGTGGTGTTTTTTGAAAGTGCACGAGTTATTGTAGTATAGCTATGCAAGTATGGGTCGATCCCACAGGGACTCGCTTTAAGAATTTAGAATTTTAATAAAATTTAATTATTTAAAATTTAAAATTAAATGACAAAAATGATCCAAATGTGCAATTAGACTTTAGATATAATTAATCAATGAAATACAGAGGTCCAATCCAAAAATACAAAAATTTAACTAAAGAAATACAAAAATTTCACTTCCCTAGACTGCTTATCATTAATTTCTTCAAATATGGTCTTCTAGAAGTTGATTGGTCAGATTCCTCAAAATCTTAAAGATTTGGAGTAAATGGTGATTTTGGAATTTGGACGGTATAGATCAAGTTATGGATTTCAGATTAAAGATCAAATACATTAATTAATCTTAGAGATGTCCTAAGAATGATGTCAAAAAGTTAATAGAAAATTTGATCTAAAACAGAGAAAGTATTGAGAATTCTTGTCTGTTAAGGCTATCCCATTGATTGGGTTAAGCCTTAATCAATCAGGTTTGGATTGAGCAATTCTTGGATAAGCAAAACATAGACAAAATAAAATTGGAATAGATAGGAGCATAGAAGGAATTAAAAAGAGGATTGAGATGGAATTTTAATTAAAGAGTAGAGGGCAGATTTGGAATTTGATGAAAATTTGATTTAAAAAAGGAAACAGAGAAAACTCAATGAGGAGAAGAAGCCAGAGGAGATTGCTGGAGACGATGGAGGGTTGTACTTAGACCATTCGATTAGGCTGGATTGAAGACGGAAGGAGCAGGGTCGGTGTGATGGAGTCGTGGGGATTGCTGACTCCGGTGGATGTGGTGGAGAGGTGCAGATAGATGGTGAACCCCTAAATCTATGTGGCTTGGCCAGACGGGCAGAGGAGGCATTGGGAAGGAGAATGGGTTGCCGGTGAAGGATTGTGGTGTCGAGTTGTGGGTGTGATGCTGGACCTACGAAGCAGTGGCGGTGGTTGGCTCAGATCGTTAGTGGAAGGCAGAGGTGCTGTGCTGGGTGCGAACAGGGTGAAGTCGGAACAGGCGTAGGCAGGTGGAGAGGTGGAGGGGGAAACCAAGCACAGATGATAGTGATGGATGGAGAAGTCTGAAAGAGTCCAATGCTATGGACTAGAGAGAAGAAGAGAGCAAAGATGAGGGAGACGTGGCAAAGCCTGGGGCGAACAAAATTGGGGGAAAAGGATAGGATGAAGGAAGAGCTGGGGAGAAGGATTGGAAGAAAATAGAAGCCAAAATAGAGGGTGATCGATGGTGGTACTGGGTGTCTTACAATGTTGAAAAGAGAGAAGGAGAAGAGATGGGGGATGTGAGAGAGAGAAGGGGTGTGGTAGGGGGTGGTGCAGTCTTGTGGCTAAGAGAGAGAGAGAGAGAGAGAGAGAGAGAGAGAAGAAGAAGAAGAAGAAGAAGAAGAAGAAGAAGAAAAAGAAAAAGAAAAAGAAGAGGGAGAAAAGGGATGGGGGGTTGGTCTGGCTGCCTCCTATGGCTCAGTCAAGGGGAGAGTTGAAGAGAGAGGGATGAGAAGAGAAGAGTAAAAGAAGTGAGAAGAGTCTCCTACAATCAACCTAAATAGGGAGAGGACATGGGAGAGGAATGAGAAGGGTTTCCTCTTTTCTATCTAGCCAAAAAGAGAAGGAGGTGGTGGTTGGTTGTTTTCTCTCTTCACCACCTTCTAAATTGGTTTTCCACTTTCCTTCTGGCTTAGTTTCCTCCATGAAAACTTCTAACTAGGAGGACTTTCCAAATCTTTTCCATATTTTTCTTTAACACAAAGTTTCTTTTAAAGAATCATTCCATTTGCACCATTAATCCTTGATGGATGATCTGAACCATTGAAATTTGATCTGGGCCATCCATGCCTCTTTTAGTTGATCTGTAAAATAAAATACCAAATTAGAATGATCTAAACTATACATTATGCATCTGATAAGCTCTAATGATTATCAGACCATTGACTTTTACAAATTAATGATTTGATAATTAATTAGAGCTAAATTCAAAATTAAGCTAAAAATTACAAATTTGATCAGTTAGATGATCTAACAAATTAATGATTTGATAATCAATTAGAGCTAAATTGAAAAATAAGCTAAAAATTACAAATTGGATCAGTTAGATGATCTAATTGAATGCTAAATTAGGGGTATTTTGGCAAAAATTAAACTCTTAACACACCCCAACCAGCATTTTGCTAATCTTGAGCAAAACATGTAGAAAACTATTTTACAAAAACTGGTACAATGTGCCACTTTCGTAGGTACTTACGATTGCATTTAGTGCATACAACAGGCCCTTGAACCCCTAGGTTACCCCTAGTGGACGAGTTAGGCCTTGCGAGGGTTTGCAATAAATATACCCACAAAATTCACTAAGGTTGAGTCCCCTATTTTATCTCAGGGAATCCTCATTCATTAGCAATCTACTAGTTTTTCACAACTTAATGAAGAGGATTTGACAATTTTACACACCATATACATATTAAAGACATTTTATATGAGTTATTTCTCAGAATGCATGTGTGTGTACAGCCACATAAATCTTGACTTCTAACTAGATATGCTTAAATTCCATTGGAAATATGTCTTGACCTCAAATTCTCATAGGTATCCGCTAAAAAATGAAACTCTCAGATTAGGGTTTTCTCTCATTATGTGATCGAATCCAACTAGCTAACGGTTCACGTAAATCTTTTGAATGCTCATGAGACAAAGGAAAGTAATCCCAAAGTGTGGCGACCTGGGTTTTATAAAAGGATTTTTGAAAATAAAATTTGAAATTTTAAAACTTTCCTACAGGATTTTTTCTTGTTTGAAATATATAATACATATATATTTTTCTGAATTCCACCTTCAACCCGGTGTCACATTAAAATCTTCACATATAATAATAGAAATAAAACATACCATTACAGGGTCTCCTTGGTCACAACCCAAACAATAAGGAACATAAATTTGAATCATAATTCAAATTAAGCATATCATGGTCATCTGTTCCATTACATTCACCTCAAATATTCATTATTTCAAAATAAAAGCTGAAATGTCTAATCAACTATTTATCCATACTTTGTTCCTCCTTATTCTCCTTATTTAACTTCTTCTAGCTAAGCACTCAGTCCTCTTGCGTTTTCCTTGAAATATTTTGCAGGGGTGAGTACGACGACTCAATAGAAAAATGCCTAAACCAGCCGTTTGAAAACCATGACAAAAGTCTTGGCATAAATTAAGTAGTGCAAACAATTAAATGTTCAATCATAAGTGTAATATGAATATTATACAACATTCATGCCTTTATAAAAATCTGGTGTTTCTAATAAATTCTAATATATCCTTCAACTACCATACATACACGCTCATTAGGACTTATCAAATAATAGCATATCATAACCTGTTATACCACTGTATGGTAGCGTCCTACCACAAACCCATCTGGGCAATGGTCAATATCCTCGAGGATGACCGACATGTCAGTCCATGTCCAATAACTATATGGTATACTATGCATGTAGAGGACTCACATCCAACTATGTTTGGCTGTAGATACCACACGGGCTACACCAGTCCTCATAGGGGCACTAGATCACAAGAGAGCAGTCTCCCCATGACACAATACTCTCGTCAATAGGCCTCTTAGGGTAGGTATCTCATTTCAGAAGCCAGTGGCCAACTGGACTTCCTAACATAACAACTAGGTGGGCTTATATTTTGCCTTAGGCTAGGCTCAACTCACATGAGTCACCTAATTTCAAGCTAGGCACAACTCTCCAGAGTCGCCTAATTGTCATTTATCAAATCATTTTACGTTGTTGAATATATTGTAATAAGCATTCACAAACTTTTCCATTCATGAATCATATTTCAATTGGCATAAATTATCAACTAGGCATAGTACACATCATGCTAATAATAACTACTTTATTTCAAATATTCATCAACTAATAATTATCTCGATAAAAAATCACACTTATTATAAATCAAGGACTATACATGCACACAAACATTTATTCATGGATCAAACTTTCAAAATCATATGTACAAATGAAAAGACATGTCCAACTCATGGAAAACACTTGACCATACACATGCAATAACATGAAATGATCTAAACCATACAATTGTTTTATCATGCAAATACCATAACCCTGAGCATGTAAAATCTTATGAGTGCCTCTATCTTGCACATGCTCTTCCAAGGAAATCATGCAACAATTCAAGATTGATTATTATGAAATATCTTTATCATATGCATATGTAGTCATGCAATCACAATTTCATGCAGAAGTCTAAAATTCTATACTTTATATTACAAAAAAAACACGTCTATGAAATTGATTTCATTTGCATCATGTATGTGAGATCTCATGCCATAAACCATCAAGCAATAAAAATCGTATAACTATTCCACCATTCGTGTGGAATCGTGGAATACATCCCATAACATTTATGGTAAGCCCTTCTAACAATAATTCTTTATGTGGGGACAAAATGCTAGATGAAATTTCAATGTGGTGTTTCATGCAGGCGAGCAACATGAGCTCCTATAACCATGCATTTTGTATTTACTCAAACTGATAATCGATTACAAAAATCTTGAAGATATTTCAATTCTAGAATTTACACATGCAATATGTGACCAATCTTTCATCATACGCATGGTTACTAACACCATCCAAGCTCTAACATGTTGGGTTCATGCAATTAAGAGGAATATACCAACATATTATTATTCCTTCTTATATGACGTATTCCCATAAGAATCATGAATTTAGGGCATACAACAAAATAATATTTAGATGTCTTCATCATGTACATGGTAGATCTATTAACCCAATGAAATATACATGGCAGATCTATCCATACAATATAGTGTTTTTTTTTTTTTTTTAGCATCTCTATAATTAAAGTGAAATGCACATATACAAACTCACTGGGCAAGATCTATTGTTTAAACGGTCGACATAGTGTATATGATGTGAGTGGCAGTCAAGGGTTGGGATCATGCCATATTCGTATCAGAGATAGGCACCATATTTAGATGAGAAATCAACAGTCAGGATAAGCTAGAAGTGTGTTAAATAAAAAATGTGCTAATTAATAGATATTAAAGTTTAATGTAGGCACCATACTTAGATCTAACTTAATGCCAAAATCAATTGAAATTTGAGCATGAGGTGCCGCTGCTTAGGTTGTCAAACAATCCAAGATCTTCACACATGTCATAATAATTTCATATAGTTCTTAAAACGAGTCGTAGGAAAGATGCATGATAATATCCTAGAATATTGATTTCGAAAAGGAGAGGTTTTGTCAGAAGGAGATATACACAGTTATCAATAAATTGAAAAATCGAAAGAATATAAGAGTTTATACCCTACATGCGCAAACTTCTTGTTGGAAGGAGATCAAAGAAAATGCTTATTAAAGAGTCACATGCAAACCACAATGCCATGTGCCTTATTTCTTGTTGCATAAGGTTTCAACAACGTGTGTTTATGGTATAGCCTTTCATTAGTCTTAAGAAGACCAAGCTAGTTTAGAGAAGTTCCTTGACAACCCCTACCTCTTAAACATGAAAATACTCTTCTACAGTCTTCTTTTCCAAAAATGCATGGTATGGCTGATCCTTGGTGCAGCCTCCTCCTCCTCCTTCTTCTCTCTCTCTCTCTCTCTCTCTCTCTCTCTCTCTCTCTCTCTCTCTCTCTCTCTCTCTCTCTCTCTCTCTCTCTCCTCTCTCACGCATTCCTTCTTCTTCGCCCCTTCTTCTCCCAATTTCATTTGACTTTCTTCTTTCTTATCATATCTCCTACCTATCCCATCTAATTTGTTAGGTATCCTCATCTCTTCCTAATTCTCTAGATTCATTCTTATCTCCCTCTCATTTTTATCCCATATCTGATTCTAATTAAGTACCTATCCTCATCCTTTCCCAACTAGCCAGGATTCTCTAGGTTCATTGCACCTGGACACTTCCTAGCTTTAGGTAGGGAATTTCTCCAAAAAGGTTATCTTTGGAGACTTGAACTCTAGTTCTAGAGTTTTGCCTATTCATTCTATAGCCATTAGGACATTTAGCTTTTTTGTTGTCAATTCCATGCAAAGAATATATATATGATAAAAAATGCAAGCTATTACAATCTTCCCTAATTACAGAAATTTCATCCTCAAAATTTCAAGTTAGTACAGTGAACAACTCTGGAAACCTCTGTCTCATGTCAGTTTCCACTTCCCAGGTAACTTCTTCCATCGTATGATGCTGCCATCAGACTTTAACTAATGGGATAGTTTTATTTCTCAAAATTTTCTCCTTCCAATCTAGGATCTGTACCGGCTTTGTCACAAAAGTCAAATCAGATTGTAGTTTAATTGGCACTTGCTCCAACACATGGGTAGGATCGAGAACATATTTTTTGAGCATTGACACATGGAATACATTATGTACCTCTGATCAATGAGTCTTTAACAAGGACGAAATGTAGGCTTAGGATGGCTTCAGAAAAGAAGGGTATAATGATTTCAAAGGTTCAAAATTTTTGTAGTGGTCTTCAATAAATATCTGTTAGGACAACTTTTCATTTGGGTTGTACTTGTAGTGAATATCTCTTTAAGATTTTGGACATTCTCTTTCAATTTCATTTCATCATTCTTTTTTTGGATTCTTTGGAAGAAAGACTACTTAATTTTCTCACTTCTTTGACTTTTTGTCCTATTTTTAAACTTTTTCTACTAACTCTACTCATTTTGAAGATGGGTAGTGGTTATTTATTTTACTAGCTTGTTTTGGGTTAAGGTGAGTGGGGTTAAGAAAGAAAAGGCTTACTAATAGGCTCAAAGGGCTAACTAATGGTATGATATATTGGGTAGGCTTTATATCTCTAAGTTGATCAAAGATGTCCTATATCATTTCCTAGGTTTCCTAAAGCCCATCAGATTCCATAAATTTTATAGAATTAAAGTTATTACTCCTATTTATTCTTGGTGTTTAACTAAAACAAGGATAACAGGATCACACTAAATTATGTATTTAAAAGAAATTTTGAAATTACGTATAACTCTGTACTTATATGCATCTTGTTTGAACTTTCCCCCGAAGTGCTGCTTTACTTAGAACATATCAAGATGCTCATTTATGAGGTGCAAAAAGGCACAAAAGGTAATAATTATGAGCTCAAAACAAAAAGGAATTGTCGCCTAAGTGAAATAATTTGTGTAATGACAATGGGGACCATATAGACAAGAGACTGAGGGACACCTCTTACAGACAATGAAAAGATGCCATTGTTTGAAACATTGGTGGCATATATCATTTTATAATATTTTGGACACTTCAAAATCTCATATAGTAAACTGAGCCTTTTTCAATCACACACATATTAGTTAAGCAAACTTTGGGGTACTAGTATAAAATTTGGTTAGCAATAATACTAGCACCAAATCTACTTCTATCATGAAACCAACCTTTCAAGATTTTACAAGACAAAGATATATAATGAAATATATTGCAAGTGACCACACTCTCTTTAGAGTGTCCAAAATCAATAAAATGGGAAAAATAGTGTAAAACACATCAACTGATACATTCCATACACAAAATAAGCATATTCTAAACAATAAATTCATAAACTAACAGGCAACCAATGAGTCACCATAGTTTTAGGTGCCATCATCTTGGTATGCATTTCTATGAAACTATTTCCAAACCATGTTACTATTCCCTAGCTAGAGGATTTCCACACTTCTATTTCTCTAATAAGGGCTCAAGTTTTGCCCCAAATTCTAATGGGAATGGCACTTTTTTCAAGAGCTATTGTTTAATTAAATCCTCATTTTACGCTTACTAATGGGTCACAAGAAGTCAAGCATGGTGCATGAAGCAATTCTACCAACCTATCTAACCAAACATGATGGAGACATGTTTGGAGGTCCAAATTATAAAGTTAGGGCACAAGATTGAAAAAACAAAAAAAGAAAGAAAAAAAAGAAGGTCCTATGGTAAAGATCCTAAACTACAAGGTACTAATATAAAAATTTTCCTAAATTCTAGTTGTATATTAAGAGACCTCTGGTTCCACATTTTAGAGTATAGTAAAATGAGATTTGTATAGTTTATGTGAAGGAAATTTGGAGTGTGTAGGTTCCTTGAATTTATATTTTTGAAAAGGGTTTTACTATTTCGATGAATAGACCTGCTAATACCAGGATGCATATTAGCCATTTACTGGCTTTCCTTTCCTGTTTTTAACTTTTCAAATGAATTTCTTTTAAGAATAAATGCACTAAGGGATATGAAGATGTATGCACCACTTTTTTCATACATTTTAAACGTTTTTGTAGATCTAAGCCATTCATCATGCTTGGAGTAGCATAGATAGGTTAAGTATTGAATTTCATGCCCATCAAATGGTTTTAGCTTGTGTTTAATTGGATGAAGATTTTTTCCATTCACTTTATTAATTTTTAAAAAATATCCAACATGAGTAGTTGAGATCATCAAAACACATTAATTTCTCATGGGTTGCCTATCTTTGATAATTTGAGCATGATGAACAAATTAGATCTACAAAAAGGTTTTACCATGTCTGAAAAAATGGCATGCACTTCTTTATCTTCTCTACAGTGTGTATTCTTAGTAGGGCTTATATGAAAAGTTAAAAAGATATGGGAAATCATTAAATGACAAATAGTTTTATAATGCAGCAAACCCATTCATGGAAATAGCAAAAACCTTTGAAAAGCATAGATAATTATGCATCTTTTTACTCTCTCTAACCTTTGTAGGATCCAACTCATTCATCTCCTCGCTCGATGTTTGAATATCTAATAGATCAAAATGCAAGTGGATTGGTTGATTGCACCATCTAATAGGTTGTGTTTGAAAATGAATAGTTTAGAAACTTTGATAAATAATCATCAAAATTTTAGACCTAGAATCAACCAATCAACATTCCTTTTGACCTAGTAGATATTTAATGGCCAATTAAGAAGATTGACATTCCTTTTAAGCATGCTCTCTTATGTTCTTAAGGGAGTCTTCTAAGTGTTTGTGAAAAGAAAGTGCTTAATACAAATGATTTTATTGATTGTGGCTAGCAAAGTGTTAAATAGTGTGTATAAAATCTTGCAAGGAATTTGTAGAACTCAAAGTAGGTGTTACTTTGTGAGAGTGGAAGTAGGTATCTTGGTTGACTAGCCAAACAACTATTAAAATTTGTACATCTAGCATCTTCGTTCCTAAGTCTTTTATTTCCTCTTTTAGAGTACTTGAATTTGAACTTGGAAAAAGTTTTTAAATTTTGATTATGAACAATTTCACTCGCCCTATTGGGACCGCATAAATCAACTAAGTTTTTGCACATAAATTGAAACTAAATCCTTAGAAGTATTTAGATTTGAAGCACGCAATCTCAAGCAAACATAAACAATAAAAAGCAAAGAGAAACCAAAGGGAACATAAGAGTTTATAGTGGTTTGGACAGCCAACTAAGGCACCTGCTTCCTCTCTCTCAAAACTATCTCCACTTTGAGCTTCCACTAAAACTTGCAAGATTTTGCACCCCTAGTTGGTATAGTGCTAGTTACTTAAGGTTTGAATACTCATAAAAAACTCAACGAGTTTCAAGAGAAAACCCTCACTAAATAATTCTCTCTATTTTAAAGAATTTTGAATGGAAAGAAAGAAACAAGAGTTTCCAACTTAATACATTGAAAGAATTGGAACTTGGTTGCTTGAAGATGATATTTCTATTTATAGAACTTGTAGGCGTGGTGAATCATCAAAAATACCTTTTATATAGTTTTCATCTTCATTGAACCATTAAGAATCAAAATATTGTTGTTTAAAACTATTTCAAGATGCTACTATATAAATTTTCCTCTTGAAAGTTTACTTAAAACATGAGCAGTCTCTTTGGTAGTTGACTAGTCAATGTTAAAATTTTCCCCCTATAGTTGACTAATTTAAAATTTTGAACAATGCAGTCAACTTCTCTTGCTATATACTTAGCTAATTTCTATAGAGTGTGCAACAAGCTCATTTTTTTTCCTGAGTAGTAGATTACTTTTCATTGTGAGCAATTGGGACTGAGTAGCCAAGTAATTTGAATTGTTGATAGTCTTACTTTAGTTCTAAAAATTTCTTCAATGTGTCTTCATAAGTTGACTAGTAAGCATTGATAGCTCACCAAATCCTCTATGTTTCACTTGATTCTTCATTTGCATTCAAATCAACTTGAAAGTTTGCTCGGATCATCTTAGAATGTCTTTGGTGATCAATGCACACATGCATACACAAGTAAAATAGTTACATCACATGATATAGGTCTATTAACATCAAATCAAAGAGATCATTTGGGTTAACATTGATAGATGCTTAGTGACAAACAATGATGATAGCTGGTTTTGGAATAGAAGACTAACTCATACTAAGCATTATGTGCAAAAAACTTGTTAAAAAAGATCATGTAGTTGGTCTATCAAAACTTAATTTAGAAAAAATTTCTTTAGCTCACAAAGATGAAGCATTTAGAGCTTTTTTTTAAACTCTCACAAAAGATTCAAAATGAAAAAGGTTTTCTTATCACTTCCTTTAGAAGTGATTATGGTGGTGAGTTCAACAACCTAGATTTTGAGAACTTTTCTAATGAGCATGGCATCGAGCTTAACCTTTTTGCATAAAGAACTCCTAAAAATAGTTTTATTGAGAGAAAGAATATAAATATTTGGAAGAATTGGCTAGAATAACACTTTGTATAGATAGTTGATCAAAACATAAGCATAGTAGATTACTTAAAACATGAGCAGTCTCTTTGATAGTTGACTAGTCAATGTGAAATTTTTTCCTCCTATACTTGACTGATTAATTAGTTGACTAATTTAAAATTTTGAACAATGTAGTCAACTTCTCTTGCTATATACTTAGCTAATTTCTATAGAGTGTGAACCAAGCTCATATTTTTCCTAAGTAGTATATGACTTCTAATAGTGAGCAATTGGGACTGAGTAGCCAAGTAATTTGAATTGTTGATAATCTTACTTTAGTTCCAAAAATTTCTTCAATGTGTCTTCATAAGTTGACTAGTAAGCATTGATAGCTCACCAAATCCTCTATGTTTCCCCTGATTCTTCATTTGCATTCAAATCAATTTGAAAGTTTGCTTGGATCATCTTAGAATGTCTTTGGTGATCAGTGCACACATGCATACACAAGTAAAATAGTTACATCGCATGATATAGGTCTGTTAACATCAAATCAAAGAGATAATTTGGCTTAACATTGATAGATGCTTAGTAACATAGAATGATGATAGTTGGTTTTGGATTAGAAGACTAACTCATACTAGGCATTATTTGCAAAAAAACTTGTTTGAAAATATCATATAGTTGGTTTGTCAATACTTAATTTAGAAATTTTTTCTTTGGCTCAAAAAGATGAAGCATTGAAAGGCTTTTAAAAACTTTCACAAAAGATTCAAAATGAAAAAGGTTTTCTTATCACTTCCTTTAGAAGTGATTATGATGGTGAGTTCAACAACCTAGATTTTGAGAATTTTCTTATGAGCATGGCATAGAGCTTAACTTTTTTTCATAAAGAACTCCTAAAAATAGTTTTGTTGAGAGAAAGAATATAAATATTTGGATGAATTCTCTAGAATAACACTTTTGTATAGATAGTTGATCAAAATATTTTTGGGCAAAACCATAAACACAGCTAGCTATGTTTTAAGTAAAACTTTGATTAGGCCAATTCTCAAGAAGATACAACTTTGGAAAGCTAAGAGCTCAATGTGTCATACTTTCATGTTATATAGATATAAATGTTTCATCTTGAACAATGACAACGATAAATCAGGAAAGTTTAATGCTCAATCTAATGAAGGTATTTTTTTAGGTTATTACATGAATAGTAGAGCTTATAGAGTGTTCCATAAGAGCAAATTAGTTGTTAATTAACCTATTCATGTTGCATTTAATGAATCTAATCCATCTTCGTGTAAGCCTCCTAATATTGAAGATGGTGATGAGCTCATGTTCAAATGGAGAAGCTCACAACAAATGGAGAGCAACATACAATCGGAAGAAGCTTCTCAACATGAAGAACAATCTCAAGCACTTCCAAGGAGTGGAGTTATCCATATGGACATTCAAAGGTTGCAATCAACTGGGGTAAGCACTCATTTTAATTTGAAAACTATTCGTCAATACTACTTTCTAATCTCAAATAGTGCCTAAAAGTGCTGATGGGGATACTAGAGATATGGACTGGTTGTTGGCTATGATTGAGGAACTTAAACCAATTTTAAAGAAATGGTGTTTGGAAGTTAGTTCCTGGATCGGAGGATCATTCGAATTTAAGTGTATGAAATGGATTTTTAGAAACAAAATAAATGTACTCATTCTTATGATTGGAAATAAAGCTAGACTTGCAGCTAAAGGTTATTTTAAAGAGAAGGTGTTTATTTGATGTAACTTTTGTACTGATAGCTAGATCAGAAGCTAATAGAATCTTAATTGCATTTGCACGTTTCATGAATTTCAAACTTTACAAAATGGGTATCAAAAGTGAATTTCTAAATGGTTTTACCAACGAAGGAGTTTATGTTAAGCAAACACCACTATTTGAAAATTCATATGTAAATCTAGACTTATGAACAATGTTTTTAAATTATCAAAGGCTTTATATAGTTTGAAACAAGCTCGTAGAGCATGTGTGGAAGGTTGCACAAATTTTTTATTGATAATGTTTTTTGAAGTCAAGGTTGACATTATTATTTGACCAACACAAAAGGTCAAGACATTCTTGTAGTTAAAATTTACATTTATTATATTATATTTGGCTCTACTAATGATGGGATGTGCAAATAACAAAACTAATTACTTCCTTAGACTTAAAGTAAAGCAAACTCGAAAGGAAATCTTCATCAACAATCAAAGTATGTTAAGGACCCACTTAAGAGATTTGGGATGGAGAACTCAAATGTTATTGGAATGCCCACAAATTCATCTTCAAAGCTTGATAATAATGAGAAGGAATAAAGCATAGATATGAAGAATTATAGAAGCATAATTGGTTACTTACTTTATTTAGCTACTAAGACTTGATAGACAATTTAGCATATGTGTTTACGCTAGATTTCAATCTAAACCTAGGTAATCTCACATGATGACTACAAAAGAAATTTTAGATTTTTTGTTTAGACTTTTAACTTAGGAATTTTGTATAATAGAGATAACTCTTGAATTTTTATAATGATGCTAATTTTTCTAGTTATAAAGTAGATGGAAATAGCACTGGTAGAACATGTCCACTATTAGGAAACATGCAAATTTAATAGTTTCCAAAGAAACGAAATCCTATGCACTTTACCACTAACTTTAAATATATTTCAGCTAGAAGTGCTCAAATTCTTTGGAAGAAGCAATAACTTAGTTATAAATTTGACCATGTTCCTATATATTTGTGACTAGATTAGCACTATCAACTTAAGAAAGAATCTCTTCAACATTCAAGAACAAAGGACACAGAGAGTAGATGCCACTTTCTTAGAGATCATGCACAAAAAGGGAATATCAAGCATGAGTTTGTTGGAACCAAGAAGCAACTATCAAATGTTATCACAAAACCATTAAGTGAAAATAGATTTTGTATGATTAGAAGAGAAATTGGACCTTGACTACATTTTGTTTTTGCTAGAATATATCAATTTCAAAATTCATTGGATGATTATTAAAGCTTCTAGATAAATTTTTAAAGTTGTCAAATGAATTGTCAAAGTATTTGAATGAAATTTCAAAGTGCTTGAATAATTTAAAGTTCTTAAATTTTTTAATAGTTTTTCAAAGAATTTAACCATATATAATGGTTTCAATTAGCATCGACTATAGTAGTCAGATTTTCAAAAACCAAATCGCTCTTGAAGTTTCTAGCTGAGGGAATTGACTCCACACTTATAAGAGTTAACTTCTCTTGGTCACTCATTTTGGAAAGCCAAATTCTAGGACTCCTTTGGTTTTAGAGTCAACTCTAGTACACCAAAAATCACTTTAACTAACTTATCACGTGATCTTGGGCAACTTTTTCTCTTCTTCTTTAAACTCACCTTGCCCTAGTCAACTATATATATATATATATATATATATATATATATATATCAAAACCGTTTCTTTTTCACTAAAATCCCAACTTCTAATTTGTGTTTTGGGTTGCTTTCCACCATCCAAACCCTTCAAGATAGAAAAAAATAATAACAATAATCCATTTGGATTCTAGTGTTTATTTAGAGAAATCATTCAACGTGGATAAAAATAAGATCCCAAATGAAAGCTAAGAATGTTGAAGAATGATAATATTCCTGATAGAACTCTTTCTATGTTATGGAAGACAACTTTCTTTACCATTCAACAACTTAGTATGTTTCTTATAAAAAAAATCCATGTGAAGGCTCAGATCTTGATTCAAATTTTGACAAAGTAGAGGCCTTAAAATTGCTTTTAAGAAATTCAAATGTTAGTCCTATTATACTCCACTTGCTAACGTACTCTAACTTGATTTAAAGGTTCTTCACCATATGATTTCATACATTTTTCTTCCAAAAAGTGAAAGTTATGACAAGTTTTCTAACCATCAGCTTTTTGTCACATACCACATTTATACTACAAAATTTTTCAGTCTTCCCCATTGAAGAATAACCATATGAAAATATGGGAACAATAAACCACTACCTTATGGGATGTATTTAATTCTTATTCTTCAAAATTTGGTAGTTCAAATTGGAAATGAGGTGCACCAAACTATCTCTTCCTCTGATATCTTTGGTATATGTACACTCAACAGAATGTGGTATGAGGTTGAGAATGCACAACGGGTCAAGAAGAGGGACAAGCAAATCAATGATCAAAGAGAAGCACAAGAAGGACCTCAAGATCATGCTCCAATACATGATGTTCTTTTATCTCAATAGAATATATTTCTAGTTCACAACAATGATACTTTAGCCTTGTAGTTTTTAAGAGCCTTACATTTCAAATGTCAACTCTCAACATTGAAATGGATTGAATGTCTCTCAATATAACAAGTTGGTAGGAGAAATTTAAAACATTTTGAAAATGGTCGAAGAAGATATGAGGAAAATCAACAAAGGATTGTAGCATCAAGCAAGAATGTTGTGGAAGATATGAAAACAAGGAAAGAAGTTCAACAATATCTTGCAAGGGCTAGGAGAAGCATGTATGATGAGTTTAACAAGTTCAAGGGCTCATGGAAGTGAAGAGGTGGGATATTGTGATAGAGTCTCTATTGTTGATCTCTCTTCACTTGCGACTTTGATATCTGTGTGTGTGTGTGTGTGTGTGTGTGTGTGTGTGTGTGTGTGTGTGTGTGTGTGTGTGTGTGTGTGTGTGTGTGTTTAATGGTGTCTTCTTGGTATCTTTGTGTGGTTTTGAGTTGTATGTTTTTTACTATCTTTTGAAATAATGAAATTTTGCTTTTGTTGATGAATTTGAAGACACTCATGAGATGTAATGCTCTTCAACTATGATTGAAATATCATCTTTTGTCCTCGTGATTTGATCTTGCGGATATGTATTTCAATCATATGCACATTTTAGTACTTGAATTTAACTTGAATCAACTAAATGTTGCCATGTGCATCTATGTAGCATTAGTTCCAATAATGAACCATGTTTCTCAGCTTTTTTATATTGACAAAAGGGTGGAGTAGGAAAGAAAGGAACTTAATGATTCAGCGGGAGTGCAGTGCTCTTAAATTTTCATCATTAAGTTCTTATTCTTTTCAAATCATGTCAAGCTCTTGTCATCATCAAAAAAGGGGAAGATTGTTGAATCAATCACTCCAACATGTTTATTTGAGTTTTTAGTTATTTCAATAATTACCACATGTCATTCCTTAAATATTTTCAAGTATTCTCAAGCATTCAAGATGATTCTAGCATTGACTTTAAGGAATCCAAGTATTCAAGAAGCCACATGTCATTCATTGAAGAATCCAAGTGTTCATGAGACTACAAGTCACTATTTGGAAGGTCTTCAAGTTTCCAAATAAGACTAAAAACATTACTTTGAAAATTTTCAAGAGGTTCTATAGGCTATAACTAATCATTTCAAACGTTTCAAGAGTTCAAAAAGGATACAAATCATTCCTTGATGTTTTTGAATTGTTCAAGCATTTAGATTGTAGATTTCAAGTGTTGAAAAGAGTTACATTACAAGCATTGAAGAAATTATAGTCATCTTAGCCCAAAGGAAGTCAAAAGGAGAAGAAAAAGTTAAAATACATGGGTTAAGTTGACTCCACAAGAAGTCAGAGTTGACTTTATGAATCAGATTCCTTGTGTAAAGTGATTCTAGTTGCCACTATCAACTCCTCAAAGAGCTAGACTCGACTCTGTGAACCAAAATTTTGAAAGAAGAAATTCCAAGTGCTAGAGTTGATTCTAATAACCTAGAATTCAAATTGAAGTGGCTTTGATGAGTTGAGTCTGGACATGTCATACTCGACTCTACTTATTTGTTAAAATGTTTGGCTAAAAATCATTTCTAATGGTTAGAAATGTCTCCAAATAGTTAGAAAATAGTTTTTAATAGTTATAAAAAATCTTGGAGGTATAAATTGAAGATTTAGATGAAGTACATTGTCAAACATTAAGAAAAGAGGGTCATAAATGATATTACTAGGACCGCAAAATTGGCATGAAATAAACCAAAAACTCAAGGTATGGTTATTTAGTTGGGACCAATGGTACGTGTTGATTGTTTTACTGCAAATGCATGGACTGTTGTAGTGTAGCTGATGCAAGTACAAGTCGATCCCACAAGGACTTGACTTAAAATGATGGAGTTTAAATAAAATTTAATTATCCAAAAATTAATAGAAATGATAGAAAGTAAATAACAATGAATTGTAAACTAGAAAATTACCAAAACCCCAAATTCAAAAAGATAGAAAATTAACTAAAAGACAAATAAAATCTACTTCCCTAATTTGATTATGACAAAATTCTTCAAATATGATATTATCAACATTGACCAACCTTCATCAATATCTCACTGGTACTTTTGATTAAAGATACAATAGCTAGATTGAGCAGATTCTCCAAAATTTAGATGATCAAGGCTAGAGAATTATTTTGGGTTTTGGATGGCTTAGATCTAATCTCTAGATTTCATATTGAAGATCAAAACCATTTAATCAATTAGGAGATGTCCTGAGAATAAGATCTGAAGATTAATTAAAATTTTGACATGTAAAAGATTAAGAAATAAGAAATCCTATTTGTTAAGGTTAAACTATCGATTAGGTTAAGCCTTAATCAAACAGGGTCTGGATAGCACAGTTCCTGAATTAACCTGAGAACAGTACAGAACATGGATAGGACAAGCTGAAATAAGCCAAAGTTGCAATAAGAACAGGATAGGATAAAACAGGGAATAAGATGACAAGGATTGAAATGGAATTAAATTTATTGTCCTGAGGGCAAAAATGGAAAATTTCCATTTTTTTGGTTTTAAACAAAAAACAGACCCTATTCTTATCCCAGCTTTGGTAATGTGCACTTACAAAAAACACAAGTTTTTGGCACAATTGTTGGGGACTCGCAATGGAGTTTTCACAAAATTTAATTTAAAAAATTCTTTAAAAAAACTAAAAATATAAAAATATTAGGAATTATAATCTTTTAACATTTTAGGAATTTTTAAGTGCATTTTTAATTTTCTTATCACCATGTTTCTTGAATTTGATACTTATTTTTATTTTTATTTTTCAAGAAATTGAAAAGTGGAGGAAATTGGCAAGTGGATCTTCATCAAAATAAAAATTTCCCTGCTTTCCTAAAATAGGATTTTCCTTTTCTTTTGAGTGAATCTTATAATAAGGCCCCTTTGTAATTTGCAATTTCCATTTCAATTTTAAAAGGGTTGTATAATACAGGGCAAGTGTGAGATAAGGTGCCAACCCTTGATCTTCATCAGAAACCTCACTGTAAGTCTCTCTCACTCCTTTTATTTCCTAGATTAGGGTTGGCATTTAGGATAATCTTGCATTATTTGGTAGAATAATTGCATATAGAAAGCATATTTGATAATTGTTGCATGTGTAGGATTTTGCATTAGTTTATTGCTTTCAATTGCATTCATGGGGCACATTTACTATTTTAAGGTGATTTATATGTCAATCGAACTGCCAAGGAGAGTAGAAATTAATTAGTATGGCACCCAACCCCACAAGATCATGGGCAAATTTCATCACCACTTCTTAGCCCACCTAGGAGAATCACCTCAAGTGCCCAACCCTAACTTTCAAATTAATAAAAAAATCAATTAGAATAGACTTACAAAGCCATCACATGCTTGTAAGATCCTCTTACTAAGAGGTAATCTATTATCACTCCAGTGGTTTTTGAGCGCTGAGGTTATAGTCGGTGTCTTAAAATCCAAGTGATTTTCCCACACCTTTTGTTGATGTTTGTTGAGGTCTAAATGCCTCCTTACATAAGAATTGCATTAACCACCTTGCTCAAAACATAATTGGTAAGCAATAGTCAAATTTGAAATAGAGGGGGGAGCACTATATTAGGCTAAATTAAAAGCATTATCCACACACAAATTCAAGAAAGTTAAAATATTGCTTATTAGCATTTAGATTAGAACATTTTAGATTAGGCTAGTTTATGCAAGGGCATTGATCTCATAACCCAGAGTTAGCACCTTTAGACCCAAAAATTCAACACATCCAAAGACAAGGGGAAAGAAACCTAGCTCCTACCCCCATGGTTGAACCACCCACAGAGGTTGAGCACAAAACAATTAGAGATTTCTATGCATCCCTACAACTTAATAACCTATCCTGCATAGCTTTACCTCCTACAAATGCCAACCACTTTAAGTTAAAGCCAAGAGTCATTCAATTACTCCCTACTTTTTATGGTTGAGACCAAGAAGACCCCTACCTACATATCAAGGAGTTCCTTAATATTTGTGCCACATTTAGGTTTTGAAATTTTTTGGATGACTCTAATAGGCTTAGGCTATTCCCGTTCTTACTTAAGAATAAAGCCAAGTCATGGCTTAATTCTCTGGAGGTACGTTCCATTCATACATGGGACCAATTGTCTAAGAAGTTTCTGAACAAGTTCTTCCTTGTTCACAAAACAAATGCCCTTAGTCGTGAAATTATTAATTTTCAATAAAAGGATGATGAACAATATTACAAATGTTGGGAACAGTA
Source organism: Warburgia ugandensis (assembly GCA_035236585.1). Lineage (NCBI taxonomy): Eukaryota > Viridiplantae > Streptophyta > Magnoliopsida > Canellales > Canellaceae > Warburgia > Warburgia ugandensis. The sequence goes on from CP141135.1 coordinate 23,082,953, forward strand.
GAATGAACTACTGCAAAAATGCTCTCATCATGGATTTGAGAAATGGCAGCATGTTCAATACTTCTATGAGGCATTGACACCTCAAAATAGACAAATGATAGATGTAGCTAATGGAGGGACCCTCATGTTAAAGGACAAAAGTGAGGCATGGGAGTTCTTTCAGATAGTAACAGATAATTCTCAACAATGGGATTATTCAAATAGGAGAGAAAGAAGCAACTAACCCACTAAGAAAAGGTGGTCTCTATGAGAAAGGAGTGCATACTGATCTATCCCATAAACTTGACTTTGTAGCTGAAAAATTAGGTAGAAGAATAGACAAACTTGAAACCATGTTTGACACTTTCATGGATGCCACTTTATCTAAAAATTCTCCATAAGAGGTTTGTGCTATATGTTCTAGCCCAGCTCATATCATCTCGTTTTATCCATCAAATAGGGTGCTGAACGACTATCTTGTTGGTCAAGCTAATGCATTGAATGCATATTGCCAACTTAGTAACAACCCATATTATGAGACCTACAACCCTTGATGGGTTAGGCATCCCAATTTATCTTGGTCAAAGAATTACCACTAAGGGGGACCATCTATAAACCCCCTTGTTCAAAACTTTCCTCTCAAAACTATAAATCCCTAGCAGCCACTGGCTTTCCACAACCTCAACAACAAAAGAAACTATCTTTAGAGGAAAACATCCATACCATGCTTTAAAACCTTACAAAAGATTATGATAACATTAGAAAGGCCTTACACCAATTGCAAAATGAGAGTAGACAATTAGGCTATGTCAACTCTCAAGACATAGCCAAATTAGACACGGAGGTAAGCCAATTGTCAGCTGAACTACATAATAGAGGAAAGGGTTAGTTTCCTAATCAACCCATCCCCAACCCTAAGGGCCAATTTGAGATAGGGTCAAGTTCTTAAAACCTTAACCCTCATGAGCATGCTAAGTTTATAACCACCCTTAGGAGCAATTGTCAGATCGACAACGAAGAAGGCCATGCCCAGGAAACTGCAAAGGAGAAAGAGGCAACCAAGACACATGAGAAAGAGATTAGATAGAAATCTCATACTCCTTCTGAGCCTATAGTGGAGGCACCCTATATACCTAAAGCTCATTCCCTGAATTACAGGGCTAAGAGAGAAAGAAATTTTAATAAGATAATGAATGTGTTTAAACATGTACAATTCAATATTCCATTACTCAATGCTATAAAGGATATTCCTTCTTATGCCAAATTTCTTAAAGAGCTATGCACTACAAAGCAAAAACTTAATGTTCAAAAGAAAACCTTTCTCATCGGGCAGGTGAGCTCTTTAATTCAACATAAGATTGCACCAAAATTTAGAGACCCAGGATGTCCTATAATTTCTTGCATTATAGGAGATCATGTCATAAATAGGGCATTACTTGACTTAGGGGCCAATGTTAAGTGTTCAATTTTGGTCAAAATACCCCTAATTTAGCATTCAATTAGATCATCTAACCGTTCAATTTTACAAAACTTAACTTGATTTTGAATTTAACTCCAATTGACCATCCAAACCTGTAATATCTTTAATTTTCGGTACAAAACAAGAAATTACTAAATAAATCAAATTAAAAATTTAGAGATGAAAATTTTTCCTAAAAACTTAAGAATTTGAAAGTGCTCGTTGATACGATTCCAACGCCACCAAGAACGGAAAAAACGGAGCTCAAACGAGGGAGTTAGGAGCAGTTGAAGTTGTGAGGGCATTTTGGTCATTTGACAGAGACGTGTTACACAGGGGTCCAAATTGATAATGGCACCCATGTCTTCCACATGTCTCTACCAGTTCCGACGAAATTGCTGGAGAGACATAGAAAGAGATGTGAGGGGAAGAGTTTCACTTCCCCTAGGACTCTAAACCCTATACCTATCCTTCCCTAGGAGCCAAAACACTCCACCTTGAGCGTTCCTCTGAGTTTTTACTCAAAACCCTAGCCCTGCAAAGATGGCACTTTTCTGGCGAGTGGAACCCCGGCAATACTAGCAACCCCAACCAGATGCAAGGTAAGCCTTAAACCCTATTTTTTGTATTTATTAAATAGGAAAATTTAATTAGAAAAGCATTTAAAAATAAGAAAAATTGGATTTCCTAGGAACTCTGTGCACGCTACTGTTGGAGCATGATTTCACGGATGAAACCACTTATGTTTAAAAATTGTCCCATCCAACTAGTGCACATGAGACCCAAGATCAAACCCTTTAAATTTGGGAGAGATCCAACGGTGGGTTTCTCCAAAAAATGCAAAAACCAGTACCTAAGGGATGTTTTTAGGAACGTGGGAAAAATCATTTAAAAAACATGGTTTTTGGAAAAATCAGTTCAAAAGGAGGGCATAAATGGATTCTAGAGGAAATTCTGAGAAAAAATGGCGCAAAAATCGTGCAAAACGGAGCTTTGTAGCTCCGCCGGAGACGACTAGAATCCGGTTGTCTTCTCCGATGGCGGTGACGTCGTCAGCGGCCAGGCGCTGACGCCAGGACACCCAGCAAGACGACTCGATGGAGACGCGCGATGGAATTAAAATGGGGACACAGATGGGATTTCCAAAATCTTCCAGGGGTAGAAACGTACGTTTACTGGGTTTCTGGTTTTTAACGAGAAAAACCAGGAAAACGTTGAAAATCGATGAAGGGCTAAAGCAGAGGCCGATAGAAGATCGGTGGAGACTATGAAAGAAGAGACTGGTGCGGTGAAGATCTAAAGTTGACGACCTGTGCTGGGTGTCACCCGATGCTATGCTCGCCGATGGCTAATGAAGAAGAGTGTGGCATATAGGGGACAAGTGGGTGGTGGAGATCCAAGCTGTGCAGGTCAAGCTTTGGTAGAAATCAGAGACACAGAGGTCTGGCTTGCAAGTGCAACCTGGTTTTGGTAGGCGTCGTCTGTCGCGATGGAGGGTAAATAGAGGAGGAACAGAGAGGTGAGACTAGGGGGCTTAGTCTGGGCAATGAAGATATGGATGGAAGGCTAGATGCGATGCCAAGACTAAAGAATAGAGGGAGACGAGATGGTGACTGGTGCTGGATTGGAGCTGAACAGAGGCGGTGGAAAATAGAGGAGGTAGAGCTGGTTTTCGTCGAAAAAAGACCGATGGTGGAGATGACTGGGAAGAGATGGGGTTGAGGGAGAAACGATGAGAAGCAGAGATGACGGTGCACCGTTTCTAGGTTGGGCGACTAGTGCTGGTGGGACTATGCGATGGAATGAAGAGTGGATAGTTGGAATTGAAGAAAATAACACCAGTGGAATTGGGGTGAGACAGAGGTGCTAACAGAAAAGGGTGATATGAGGATGCGCGTGGGGTAGGAGGCTGACAACGGGTTGGAAAGAAGAAAAAGATGAGGGAGGTGCAGTGAAAAAAAACTTAGAAACGAGAGGGAGAACAAGCTAAGTGCGTTGAGAGACAGAGAAGGGAGAGATGGAGATTGATGGGAGCAGGAATATAGAACTCAAGGAAAAGATAGCCCAATAGAGGGGAAAAAGTGGTAGAGAGAAAGAGGGATGTGGAGAGAGTTGCATGAGAGGGATGAGGCTGAGTGGTAGAGAAAGGCAAGAGGAAAAAGGAGAAGGTGAGATGAGGAGAATCTGGGTACGGTTGTGGAAGAGAGGGGAGAAGAGGTCTGGGGCTGGGGAGTGAGAGAAGGGAGTAGAGAGGAGTGGGAGAAGGGGGGAACACGGTTCCTCCTTTCAACCCAGCCTTAGAGAAAGAGAGGAGATGGGAGAGAAGAGGGGATAGAGAGGAGAAGAGGTAGGTGGGGGAGAGGAGAAGGAAACCGTGGGAAAGGTTGGGAAAGAGAGTTCCGTTTTGTGCGTTGGTGGTGAAGGTAATAAGGAAAGTGGTACGTGAGAATGAGGAAGGGAAAAAGAAAAAGGAAGGGAAAAAGGAAAAAGAAAGAAAAAGGAAAAAAGGAGAAAGGAAAGAAGGAAAAGGAAAGAAGGAAAAGAGAAAAAGGAAGGGAAAAAGGAAAAGGAAAAGGAAAAGGAAAAGGAAAGGAAAGGAAAGAAGGAAAAAGGAAAAGGAAAGAAAGAAAAAGAGAAAAAAGAAAAGGAAAGAAAGAAGTGGGGGAAAGAGTTGCCCTTTACATGTTCTTTCCATTTTGTCCATGATTTCTATTCCATCCATCTCCATGGGTGATCTGGTCCATCCATTGCCCTTTAAGATGATCTGCACCGTTATCTTTTACTCGTATCTATCCATGCGTCCTTTGGTTGATCTGCAAAAGAAAAGACTAAATTAGAATCATCCGAACCGCACATTAGTCATCTAATGAACTCTAATGATCATCTGACCGTTGATTTTGACAAATTAAGGTTTGGATGGTCAATTGGATTTATATTCAAAATCAAGCTAAGTTTTATAAAATTGAACGGTTAGATGATCTAATTGAACGCTAAATTAGGGGAATTTTGACCAAAATTAAACACTTAACAGTTGTATAATACAGGGCAAGTGTGGGATAAGGTGGCCCACACTTGATCTTCATCAGAAACCCTACTGTAAGTTTCCTCACTCATTTATTTCCTAGACTAGAGTTTGCATTTAGAATAATTTGCATTGTTTGGTAGTGTAACTCATATAGAAAGCATCTTTTATAATTGTTGCATTTTAGGATTTTGCATTAGTTTACCGCTTTTAATTTCATTCTTAGGGCATATTTAATGTTTTAAGGTGATTTATATGCTGACCGAATTGCCATGGTGTGTGAAAATTAATTAGTAAGGGCACCCTACCCCCATAAGATCAAGGTTGGTTTTCATCACCACCTCTTGGCCCACTTAGGATAATCACCTTAAGCGCGCAAACCTTCCTTTCACATTAATTTAAAATTAATTAGAAGAGACCTATAGAGCCATTACATGCTCGTAGGACCCTCTTAATAGGATACGATTTACTGTCACTCTAGTGGCTTTTGATCACTGTGGTTATTGGGGGTTATCTATGTTCAACAACTGCATTTGAAGCTTGGGCTTGACTGGAAGTGAGGGCAAAGACACGTCCTTGGCTTTTTGGAACTTGATCTTCTTTGCGCTCTTGTACTTTCCTTTTTGGACAGTTACTAGAAAAATGTCCTAATTCTCCACAACTATAGCAAGTGATGTTGAAAGTGGGACATGGTTTGCCTAGATGATTTCTGTTACACCTAAGGCATGCCTTCCAGTCTGGTCTTCTTCCTTTGTTTTCAAACGGCTCCTTGAAAGGTGGCCTAGGTCTAGATGACTGAAAGGGTCTCTTTCCTTTGTTCCTCATGGTGTTGATGTTCTTAGTTTCTCTTATTGCCTGGTTCCTTTGATAATCTTTTTCGTATAGGGAGGCCATCTCTACGGCTTTGGCTACGTTGGAAGGCTAGAAACCTATAACTCTGTTCCTGAGTCCTGGGTTGAGTCCATCTACAAATCTTTCGGCTGCATCTTTCTCATCAGCACAAGCGCGTGGTGCAAATCTTCAGAGGCTGATGAATCTACTTTCATACTATTGAACAGTCATATTTCCTTGTTCTAAGTCCATAAATTCCTTTTCCTTCTGTTTCCTTATATGTTTAGGATAATATTTGTCGTTAAAGACCTTTTTAAACTCTTCCCATCCTATTGTTTCTTGCTTATCAAAATAAGTTCTTTCCACTGTTTCCCACGAAAAGGTAGCCTCTCCCCTAAACACAAATGTGGCCATGGGTACTTTTCTTTCTTCAGCTATGTTCATGGCCTTAAATATCTTTTCAATATCGATTAACCATTTTTCAGCTGTAGATGCTTCATCTTCTCCTGTGAATGAGGGAGTTAGTTTTTGAAACCTTTCTAACTGAACCTCAGTCCTATCTATCGCCTTATTAGGGGAAGGATCTCGGGGGGTAGGAGTTTGGCTTTGACTATTCATGTATTGTCCCATATTCTGTAAGAATTGTTAGAATAACTCAGCCATCCCGTTGCCCGACCCAGTGGAGTCCACTGGTGGGGCTTCAGGTCTTGGAGCATTACTTCCTTTCTTCCTAGGCATCTGTAATCACAAGGCAATTCACCAAATCTCAGTTTGTGTTATCCTATTTCCCCTTACTCTTTCATGGATGAAACTTGATTATAAGTTATTCTCCTCATAACTGGGCTGTGAGTAACGTTAAACCGTGCTCTGATACCAACTATAACGACCCGGGTTTTTATATGATGCAATTTTGATAAAAAGGTGAGATCTCTTGTCTTATAAGTATGAGATGCATGAAAATCTTTTTCTTTTTGAAAACAATCTTTTATAAAAACCCCGAGTGTCAAAACACATTCTCAAATTATTTAGCCATGGCAAAGTTTAAATCAATATTATTCCCAAGAAAGTGTTAGTCACAAATTTGACTATTAGAGAATAACTACAATCAAGTAACATTGAAAGATAAGGTAGGGGTTTTACTTACTTGTACTTGGTCTGGGTGTCTTCCTAGCACAAGCGTTCCTTGCCCTTAAGTATTTACTTGGTGTCTGAAAAATGTTGAGGATTGGGTGAGTATATACTATACTCAGTAGAAGCCTATCACTACTAGTTTTATAATGCATGAGATGTTTTAAAATCATATGTTCTTTCAAAACATGTGCATGGCTAAATGCTCAAGCTCAATATCAATATAAGAATCCGTTATCAAATTGAAATACTAATGACTTAAAGGATCACATAATCTAAAATTGAAAGTATCATATACATATATATGATAACATCATGATATGCAATAGATGCTTCATGGAGTCCAACTCATGGATCTCTAGTATGGTATGGTCGACCAACCTCATATCATGCTATATGTAATGCACATAAATCATCAAACCATAGGGTCCACTATGCTCATGACCTCCTTGCCGTGTGGTCCCCGGGTACCTGAGGACACTCGGTCATAGCCTCCACGGGGCCTATGACACGTTGACCCAATGTCGTGACACCAATGGTAGCCCCATGTACCACATGCAGTCGACGTAGGGACTTGCCTCTTTTTGGGCGTGGTACCCATCCACCTAATAGTGGTAGAGACCGGGTGGCCAACCCAGACCCCTCGGCATAGAACCCACGGGCTTACTAGCCCAAATCACACAAGATCAAATAAGCCAAAACTTCTTTTCAAAACCTGTCCTCTTTGGGTCCCTCACAACTACCTGGCCCTCGGTACTCCAGCATCTTTTGGCAACCCTCAAGGACATGCAATCTTTGCAAGTACTTAAATCATGCAATGCATGCACTTGTTTGCAAAACATATATGTGCATAATGTATGTGCAATCATTTTACAAAACATATCTATGTACAAAGCATTTATCATACATGCTAAATTAAGTCATGCTAAACAAGTCATATATTTAAAACATATGTTCTCAAAACAATAATAGTTCTTTTAAAAGAATCTAATAGTGATAGAGCACCTACCTGGCTAGGTCGCGCTAACCCTTTTGTCCTCGAACGCTCTTGATCATGGTTTGGGGAATCAAGGTTAGTTTGGCCTATCTTTTATGTGTTTTAGAGTAATTGGTCTTATTACTTAGGCATTAGGGGTCCATCCCTATGCCTATGGGTGTCCTAAGGTCCTAATTGGGCCTTGGTGTCCTCAGTTTTCCAAAGTTCTAGTGGCCACATGCCACCATCCTATTCTAAGGGTCATGCTTACCTTTTATTGGGCCTTGATCAGGGATTTTATAGTTTGGATGTGTCCATGTCGTCAACACAGACACAACGCCTTTTGTGGCACCTCAATCGGAGCTCTAGATCTCAAGTTATAAGCATTTTAATGTCGTATGTACATAGGAGTCTTAAAAATAAAAAGACGGAATGCTAGGGCGCTGCACGTCTGCGACGTGCGCCTCGGCTTCCTTAAGGAACCAAAAAAATGACGCACTGCTAGCGTGCTGTGCGTCCGCAGCTGGTGCCTCAGTGGGCGCATCTACAGACGCGCAAAACTTCCCGCCTGTCTCTCTCTTTTGCGGGCGCGTCCCTGGATGCCCCCGTTTGGTTTTTCAAACGGAGACGACGTGGGACGTTCCGACTGGAATGTTCCATCGTCTAGGAGACCGGGGTGTCCTTAGGACACCCTGGTTCGACCCCTGTCAAACCAATGCAGCCCAGGGAACGTCCCTGGGTCCTTGGTGGCTCTCCTGGGCTCCGTTTTGCATGGTTTTTCACGTAAAAACATAGGGGAATTGACCTTGGAACTATGGTGGAGATGGGTTTTGAGCGATCTCAGGCGTACTTGGTTCATTGCTGGGTTTTTCTCCTTGTTTTCCCCTCTAGGTTACTGTTCCACGACGGGTTTTCTCCAACGTTTTGGGCTGCTATTAGAGGCACCCAAGAGCATTATTTATAGAGCTAAGAGAGGGTTCAGGAGGGGGCTCTCACCGCCTTTGAATGGCGGTGGAGAAACCTCTAGAATAGCGGTGATTTCTCTTCCAATCACAGCCATTCTAGAACCCTCTAGAGGTTGAAGATGAAGGGGTGCCCGTATCAAAACGGGCCCCTGTGTTTTGCAGGTTAAACCATTTTTGTAAAATTTACAGTTTTGCCCCTAAACTTCAAAGGGCCATAACTTGCTCATTTTAACTCCGTTTTGGGTGATTTTGGTCTCATTGGATTCCTTTTTCTGAGACGCATCTAATGGAACCATTTTTAGGACCAAATTCCTGGGTTCAGTCAAGGTGAATAGTGAAATGACTAAAATGCCCTTATCTTCAAAAACTGATCTTTTCATTGCTAAACTTGGAATTTCAATATTACAAAATTGGAGTCATTACAATCTAATAGAGCCTCGCTCTTCTTCCACCTCATATTGACGTTTGTTGAGGTCTAAACACCTCCTTACACGAGGGTTATATTAACCACTTTGGACATAACCTAACTAGTAAGCAGTAGTCAACTCCTAAAGAGAGGAGGAGCGTTAGATTAGGCTAATTAAAAAGCATCGTCCCCACAGAAAATCAAGAAAATCATAATATTGCTACTTATTAGCCTTAGAATTATTTGAGTGTGCCCTTTTGTTTGCGCACCATTCTAGAAGTTAGGTTGCATCATTTAGGTTAGTTTTCTATAATAATAAAAAAAAAGAAAAAAAAAAGAAAAGAAAAACAACAACAACAACAACAACAACAACAATAACAAACAAACAAGAAGCTTCCATTGTATGCACTTTTGGAGACGCGACAAAACTGGAAGGTTAGTCAAGTATGACCAAAAAGACATACAATAAGATCAAGCCACATCTATGACTAATCAACGCGCAAGGGGCAATTCACCCCATGGAAATCAAGGGCCTCCACTCATCATGAATGAGGACCCGCCACCCCTAATGGATGATGAATATCAACCTCCACCAAGGAAGAATAATCATCAACCAAATAGAGATTGGAGAAGAAACAATAGGGAGTGAGACCAACATAGTGAACATGGGGATGATAATATTGTGGGTTATCAAAACATTCGTGGTAGAACTTTGAAAGACTATCTTCACCCTACACGCACCAGCACACCATCCTGTGTAATTCTTCCTCAAAATGCTGGTGCGTTAGAATTAAAAACGGGAGTAATCCAATTGCTTCCCAAATTCCATGGTTTAGATAGTGAGAGTCCTTACTTGCACCTTAAAGAATTTGATGAGTTATGTAGTACCAAGAGAACTCAAAATATAGGTCTAGATACTGTCAAGCTTAAACTTATTCCTTTCTCTTTAAAGCAAAAAGCAAAAATGTGGTTTAATGCACTGCCATCAGGTTCCATAAGAACCTAGAATGAAATGACTAGGAAATTCTTAAAGAAGTTTTTCCCTACCCATAAAACAAATACGCTTGGCCGCAAGATAATGAACTTTACCTAGAAGGATAAAGAATCATTCTATCAATGTTGGGAAAGGTTCAAAGAATTATAACTCACTTGCCCACATCATGGCTATGAACCATGGTGCATCACCAGCTTCTTTTATGAAGGACTAAATTCTGACATGAGCCAGTTTGTAGAGATGATGTGTAATGGAAACTTTCTCAACAAACAACGATATGAGGCGGAGGAGTATTTGGAATGGCTAGCTGAAAGTGCACAAACCTAGGCTGATTCAGAAAGAATAGAACATACAGATAGACCTAAGCCCAATAACACCCAGGCTAGGGGAGGCATGTATGCCATCTCTGAAAAAAATGAAATCAGTGCCAAAGTGGCAACCCTAGCTAGAAAAGTAGAAGCCGTGGAAATGGGGAAGAAAACCTCAATTAATGATGAACAATGTGTAGCATTTGTGAAAGTACGTCACATCTTGCTCAGGAATGTCCTACAAGCCCTGCTTTTCAAGATGTACTCCATGATCAGGCTAATGCACTTAACACATATAAAAGACCTTTCTCCCCATATTCAGATACTTATAATCCCAACTGGAGAAACCATCCAAACTTTAGTTGGAAAAATGGACCTACTGCTAATGTTCCACAACCACGACAATATCAACCTCATCAACAAAATCAAGGACTTCTTACCTTACCTTATCAAACTCATCAACCTCCTTCTGGACCTTACTTGCCCCCACCTAAAAGGCATGTTGAGGATAATCAAAACATTCAAAACCAGGAAAGGAAAATTTCTCAATTAGAAAGTCAAATAAAACAAACCAACCAGTCCATGAATGAATTAAAAAACATGATGAGTCAAATGATGCAAAGTATGGAAAAAGGAAAGTTCCCAGCTCAACCACAAGCAAACCCTAAGGGAGTGCATGCGGTTAGCATTAATGCATCTGATGAAACATCTAGCTCTACCATGGAGCAAACTAAGGCTATAACCATTCTTAGGAGTGGTAGAAGAATTGAGAAAGATGAGCCTCAAAAGACTGAAAAGGTAGAAAAATCCACGAAAGTTAAAGAAAACTCTAAACAAAAGGACACTGTTTTACCTGTTGATCCATGTCCTATACCTGCTCCATTTCCTCAAAGGTTGCGTCAAGCCCCAAAGTCTGCATCTAATGATGAGATTTTAGAGATTTTCAAGCAAGTCAAGATCAACATACCGATCTTAGATGCTATAAAACAAATCCCATCATATGCCAAATTCTTAAAAGACTTATGCACCATAAAGAGAAAATTGAATGTCCAGAAGAAGGCATTTTTGGTAGAACAAAGTTAGTTCTATTCTTCAACACCATACACCACCAAAGTACAAAGATCCTGGTTGCCCCACTCTTACTTGCATTATTGGCAGCTACAAGATTAACCAAGCTCTTCTTGATTTAGGATCTAGTGTAAATCTATTACCATACTCGGTATACGAACAGTTAAGGTCTGGGTGAACTAAAACCTACATCTACTACGCTCCAGCTAGCTGACCGTTCTGTAAAAATACCGAGAGGGGTAATAGAGGATGTGTTAGTCCAGGTAGAACAATTTTGTTTCCCTGTCGATTTTCTAGTTCTAGATACACAACCGGTGGTGAATGAGAAGAATGAAATACCAGTCATCTTGGGACGACCATTTTTGGCTACGTCCAATGCCTTAATCAACTGTAGAAATGGTGTCATGAAACTGTCCTTTGGCAATGTGACATTAGATCTTTAACATTTGTAAGCAACCTGGTGAAACTACTGATGATTTGCACAGTGTTAACATGATCAATTCCGTTGTGCAAGATCAGTTTCAGTCATCTTCCTAGTCGGACCCACTAGAGGCTTGTTTAGCCCATTTTAATGAGTTTAATGAGGATGCATTAATAGAGGAAGTTAATGCCCTCCTTGATTCTGTTCCTATCATGGATACAGAAAAATGGAAACCTCCTTTTGAGGACCTTCCACCAAGTGACTTCATTCCCCTCCCATCATTAGTAGAACCACTTACAGAGCCTGAAATTCCAAATAAGCCTTTTAATGTAAAATATGTACCTGATTGGGACTTACATCCTTCATTTAAACAATCATTAAATAGAAAATTAGGCCCACCTGATTTGTTGCATGTGCCAATAAAACAGAAAAAGAAAGAGTCCATTGATATACTGTTCATACATCAACCAACTCTACGATACACACTAGATGATAATCAGGGTTTAAGCAAAACCATGCTTCCTCCTCTATTAATACAAGAACAACCTTTTTGGGAAGTACATAGCCAGCTTATACATCAATTTCAGGAAACTATAAAGGAAAAGGAGGACCATCCATATATATATGGTCTAATAGAATTTAAATTCACTGTAGTTCACATTGTTCTAGAGATTCCACCACCCAAATTTTTAAGGTGGAGGAGTTGTATTGATTATCGTGAAATTTTGAAGATAGGAGATCATCAGAGTGGTCCCACTCCATTTACATTCGTGGTAGTCTACTATGTCATAATGCTACCATCACCAAAATTTTCATGGTGGAGGAAAAGTATTGACTATCACGAGATTTTGAAGTGGCGTGAGAAATCTTGCCATTTCATTGTTGAGATCAGAAAAACTCAAAGATAAATGAGGATATGTCTGGTTGAAGACATTAAACTTAGTGCTCACTGGGAGGCAACCCAGAGTTTTTCTTTTTGTTGTTTTCTACATCACCCATATTCATTTTAGGCCATACTTTTTAAACATTGAGGACAATGTTTATGTCAGGTTGGGGGGTGTAGAATTCTAGCAAATTCTTGTTTTTTTAGATTTTAGGTGATTTTCTTGCTTTTTCAAAAAAAGGGGGGGGGGAGAGAAAATTTTTGAAATTTTTTTATTTCATCTCCTTTAATATGATGAGAATTGGATTTTCTGAGGTATAATCTAGAGAACTTTAGCTTATTAATGGAATTGAATATGATTAATTCATCTTTTTCTTATTTTCTAAAGTATTTAATGAAAGTAAAGTCTGAGATCATATCTGTACACGCAGTTGCATATAGATAGTCTAAATTGATAAGTGGCTATAACTTAGAGATTCTGAAGAAATTCAGTGGAGACCTATAACCTAAGTGAGTTTTAAAGCCATTCATCCTTTTGAGAGGTCATAAATATTCATAATTTTCTTCAACGTGCTTAAAGAAAATTGATCCCACAAAATTTCTTAATTTTGGCCAATTACCTGAATAATTAGAATTTTATCTTTAAAATTCTAGAAGTTCATTGAATTTGATAGATTATAGGAAACCTAGAAAATGATTTAGGCCATCCTTGTTTTAACCTAGAGACATAAAGCCTACCCAGAAGTATCGTTACCACTAGTTAGCCAACTTGAGCCTTTAATATAAGCCTTTTCTTTGGCCAACCAAATTACCCTTTACCCATATTAACCCAGTATAAATTATCCATTACCCATTTTCTTTGAAAAATAAGTTAGAGAGGAATGAAGAAATCCCTTTTAGTTGCAATAGAAAAGTGGATATCAATAAAAGAAATATTCTTCATAGTGATTCAAAAGTGTGAAAAAAAGAAGAGAAAAAGAAGAAGAAGTTTGAAGAATGCAAAGAAAAGTAAAAGAAAAAAAGAAATATTCACTTCATCAAAGAAAGAAAGAATTATCAACTTTAGAAGACCTCTACTCATTTGTGAAAAAACTTTGAATATTCTTATACCTTTTCTTTGGTACCTTGTCCTAAGCCTACGTTTCGTCCCAGTTAAAGACTTATTGATTCTAGGAGAAATATAGTCTTAATGAGGAAATGAATTGATGGAATCTAAAAGAGTGGTATTTCTAAATGTTCAAAGGTAATGGCATCCATTCCCAAGGGATCAAAACAATTAAATTCCTTAGTAACTCCCATTATTCATGAGTATATGTGAGATAATTTTGCTTTTATTGACTCTTCTCACATAATTAAAAGAGAGATTTGATTGGAACCCTTTATCTGAAAGATGTTATTTCTGAGCGTATGTCATTAGTGAGGATTGAGGTCAAAACATATTTCAGATGGAATTCAAAGGTTAGAAGTCTACTTAGAGATCAAGATTATTCTATATGTAGACTGTACACACACACACACACACACACACACTTTGAGATCTGAGCTTAAGTGGAATGACTTTGGCATATGGGTAGGGTTTTGAATTCTTCAGTCATTTTTATTAGTATGCTAAAGTGATGTGATTTATTGAAGATAATTCTCTGAGCAAAAAGAGGAATTGACTTAATTTTTGAAAATTTGAAATTTGGTTTTTCGCATGTTTTGCTTGGGACTAGCAAAATGCTGGTTGGGGGGTGTGTTAAGTGTTCAATTTTGGTCAAAATACCCCTAATTTAGCATTCAATTAGATCATATAACCGTTTAATTTTACAAAACTTAGCTTGATTTTGAATTTAACTCCAATTGAGCATCCAAATCTTAATTTTTCAAAATCAACGGTTAGATGATCATTAGAGCTCATTAAATGACTAATGTACGGTTTAGATGATTCTGATTTAGTTTTTTCTTTTGCAGATTAACCAAAAGAGGCGTTGATGGATACGATTAAAAGTTAACGGTGCAGATCATCTTAAAGGGCAATGGATGGGCCAGATCACCTATGAAGATGAATGTGATAGTTTCATAGAAGACAATGGAGCTAAATTTGGAATCATGGACAAAAAGGAAATCCCTTCCCCACTTTTCCTTTCTTTTCTTTTTCCTTTTTTCCTCCTTTTTCTTTTTCCTTCCTTTTCTTTTTCCTTCCTCATTTCTTCTCTTTCCTTTCTTTCTCTCCCACGTTTCCAATTTTTTTCCCTTCCTCATTCTCACGTACCCAATTTCCTTCCTATCTTTCCCACACCCTATTATTCTCCTCTCCCCCTCCTTCCTCTTACGCTCCATTCTCTCTTCTTTTCTTCTCTCATTCTCTCTCATGGCTCTCCTCTATTCTCTCTTCTCATCTTTCTCCTTATCCCTTCTCTCCTATTCTTCCCATCTCTATACACCACCCTCTTCTTCATCACCGTACCCAACTCCCTTCTCATCTTTCTCTTCTCCTTCTCCATTCTCCATTCTCCATTGTTCTCTCTTCTCTACCGCACCACCCCACCCCACTACGCACCCATCTTCCAACACTACACCAGAAGCCACCAACGCACCACCCTCATATCCTCTATTCTCTCTTGTTCTCCTCAACTCCGGTGTCATCTCCACCCCACCGACCAAACCCCCCCCCCCACCATCTCACTCTCTCTTTCATCATCCCAGTTCACCGCTCTGCACAACCCTCTACTTGCTCATCTGATCATCATCGTCCAGCTCCTCACTGGAGTAGTCAGATAGCCCAGATTTTTCCCTGCACAGGCCGGACATCACTCCACCAGCCACTCGCCCCACTCTCTTGCCTGCAGCCTCCTAGTCCCTCTCTTTTCTCCTCTTCCTTCTTCCCCAACTCCTCTGGTCAAGCTTTACCTGCGTTCTTCATCTACCCTCTTCTCTTGCCATCCTCTCCAGCGTGTCTGCGTTGTCAGACGGCAAGGAGACTAGAAACCCAAGTCGGGTTTCCCTCTTTTTCTTCTTTCCTCCTTCCTCCTATTCTTCCTATTCTTCCCTTTCCCTCTTCTCCTTCCCCCTCCATTTCCTTCATTCTTCTTCATCGGGTTGGTCTGGTTTTTTTATTATTAAAAACCAGATTTTCACGAAATTCCAATTTTGCCCCTCTCTCTTTAAAGAAATCTCAAATATGTTCTTTTCCATTAATTCCATCTGTGCCCCTAGTCTATTTACATCTGTGTCTCATGGTATTCTGGTTTTGTTTTATCTGCATTTTTCTTATCTAGGAACTGTCCAATCTGAATCAGATCAATTAAGGCTTAACCCATCAACGGGTTAGCCTTAATCAAAACCAAATCTTCAATTTCTCATTCGTTTCTTCTCAGATTTCAAATTAATTTTATAGGTTCATTCTTAGGATATCTCTAGACATAATCAATGCATCCGATCTTCGATCTGAAATTTATCAATCAATCTAAACCATCCAAATCTTGAAATTACAAATTAGCCAGATCTCTTTGATTTTTATGAATCTGACAAATCCGACCAGTGGATCACTAATCAAGAACGTGTTGAAGATATTTATAAAGGCGGATCAAATTTTAGAAGACCAGAAGTGAAGATTTTGATAAAGATTGATCTAGGAAAGTAGTTTTTTCTCATTATTTGATTTTGTTTGTTTTCTTTAGGAATTGGAAATTCTGTATTTTTGAGAAGTTGATTAGATCTGAACATTGATTCTCATTTCAATAATTTTAGTAATTTTGAATGATTTTTTTAATTTTACATAATTAAATTTTATTCAAACTCTATCATTTTAAATCAAGTCCTCGTGGAATCGACCCGTACTTGCATAAACTACACTACAATAGCCCGTTCACTTGAGGTTAAACAATCGATAGCCAACCAACACCACATTATAGTTAGCCGATAGATCAATTAAGATTCCTCGCAATATGGTTGAGGATGTATTAATACAGGTAGACCAGTTTTATTTCCCTGTCGATTTCATTGTCTTGGATACCCAACCTATAGTAGACCCTAGTAGTTAGATCTCGATGATTCTTGGACGTCCATTCTTAGCGATGTCCAATGCAATCATAAATTGTAGAAATGGTGTATTACAATTATCCTTTGGCAATATGAAAGTTGAGCTCAATGTCTTCAATGCTAACCATCAACAATTAGATCTTGATAATTATTGCAACATGATTGATGATTTTATTCCACAAGTTCTACTACCATTGTCTAACCTTGATCTACTAGGGGCCTATCTTATACATTGTAAAATCAATTGTTAACATCTAACTGAAGACGTTAAACTTAGCATTTACTGGGAGGTAACCTAGGGTTTTAGAATCTACATCACTCAATTTTCATATAGGATCCTATGTTTTCAAACATTAGGGACAATGTTTCATTCAAGTTGGGGGTGTAGATGCATATAGGAAATTTTGAATTTTCTTGATTCTTTTGAAAAAAAAATTGAAAAAGAAGAAAAAAAAAAGTTTTTAGGATAGAGTTCCCTTATTGTGATGAGAACTGGATGTTCAGAATTTAGTAATTCCATAATTTTCATCTCTTAATGGAAAAGCATATGATTAGTTTTTCATATTATTCATGTGTTGAAGTATTTTATAAAAGTTAATTCTTGAAACTATTTACACACAACACATAATCAAGACTAATAAAGAGGTATGACTTAGAGACTTTGAGGAAAATTAGTGGAGACCTATAACCTAGTGAGTTTAAAGACTATCTTCTTTCATAGAGTTATAAGTAATTCCACAATTTCTTCAGTGTATATAACTTAGTGTGATCCTGTTATCCTTGTTATGGTTAAACATTAAGAATAAATAGGAGTAATAGCTTTAAGTCTAGAAAATTTATTGAATTTGATAGGCTTTAGGAAACCTAGGAAATGATATAGGCCATCCTTGCTTAGCTTAGAGATATAAAGCCTACCTAGTATATCATACCACTAATTAGCCCTTTGAGCCTATTATTAAGCCTTTTATTTCTTAACCCCATTCATCGTAACCCAAAACAAGCCAGTAAAATAAATATATATTACCCATTGTCAAAATCAGTAGAGTTAATAGAAAAAGTTCGAAAAGAGGACAAAAATCAAAGAAGTGTGAAAATTAGTTGTCTTTCTTTCAAAGAAGTCAAAGAAAAAGAAAATAGAAAAAAAAAATTGAAAGAGAAAGAGAAAGACAAAAATATGAAAGAGATATTCACTTCAAATATAACCCAAAAGAAAAGTTGTCTTAACAAATATTCATTGAAGACCTCTACCCAAGTTTGAACCTTTGAAATCCTTATACCTTTCTTTTCTAAACCTGTCATAAGCCTACGCTTTGTCCTAATTAGAGACCTATTGATCTTAGGTAAAATATAGCCTTAAAGAGGAGATAAAAAAAAAGGAATTAAGGTAAAAGACCCCTAATATTCTTGGTGATAACATCCTCTCTTAAGGATTACTTTCCTTTGTCTCATGAGCATTTAAAAGATTTATGTGAACCATTAGCTTGTTGGATTTGGTCACATAATGAGAGATATAAGTTTAATCCCTTATCTGAGAGTTTTATTTCTGAGTATATACTTGTGAGGATTTGAGGTCAAGACATATTTCCAATGGAATTTAAGAAGATTCGATTAGAAGTCAAGATTTATGTGGCTGTACACACACACGCACTCTGAGAAATAACTCAAATAAAATGTCTTTAATATGTATATGATGAGTAAAATTGTCAAATCCTCTCTATTAAGTTGTGAAAAACTAGTAGATTGCTAATGAATAAGGATTCTCTGAAATAAAATAGGAACTCAGCCTTATTGAATTTTGTGGATATATTCATTGCAAACCCTCACGAGGCATAACTCGTCCACTAGGGGTAACATAAGGGTTCAAGGGCTTATTGCATGCGCTAAATGCAATCGTAAGTACCTACAAAAGTGGCATCTTGTATCAATTTTTGAAAAATATTTTTTTGCGTGTTTTGCTCGGGACTAGCAAAATACTAGTTGGGGTGTGTGTTAAGTGTTCAATTTTGGTCAAAATACCCCTAATTTAGAATTCAATTAGATCATCTAATTGATCAAAATTGTAATTTTTAGTTTAGCCTTGATTGATCATCCAACTATTAATTTATCAAAATTAATAGTCAGATGATTCTTAGAGCTAATCAAAGGTATAATGTACAGTTCAGATGACTCTAATTTGGTATGTTGTTTTGCAGATTAACCAAAATATGCTTGAATGGATTAGATCAAATTTCAATGATGCAAATCATCTTGAAGATCAATAAGGCAAGAGGAGATGATTTCCTTAAAGAAAATAGTTCTAATAAGGAGAGGAGATTAGGGATAAGATTTGGAAGAAGAGGAAGTTTTCTAGTAGGAAACTAACTCCTAAAGGATAAGAAAAGAGGGAGAGAAGAGAATTTAGAGCGGGGGGGGCGGGGGAGCTTTAGGAAAATCGTGGGAGCCCAAAAGGGAAGGTAGTTAGTTTTAGTTTGTTTCCTTAGCCTTGCTTATTTTTTACATTATTTCACTTTGCCTTTCATTTAATCTCTCTCTCATTTTTTGTTTTTCCCCACACCTCACTTCTCTTGTCCTCTACATCTCACGCATCACCCTGCTTTGTTCTTTTTATTTACTGCACCATTTAACCCCAACATCCAGCACTAATACTGGGTTGCCGGCTTTTTGTGTTTATCCACTTTCACTTACCGCACCATCCAGCCTTGGCATCCAACACCAATACTGGGTCGCCGACTTTTTGTGTTAATCCACTTTCACTCACCACATCAGCCAAGGTGGCATCTCTTTTTCTCCTCACCTTCCTCCTCCACCTAGTTCCCAACTTTCTCCATCGATCTCTCTTCATCGTATTGCCTAGACCTTCCTTTTCTCCATCTCAACCATCATTGTCCCTTACCCTTGCTTCCAAACGTAGGAAGACGCCTCTAGACAAGTCACTTCCAGCTAGCACCTCCTTTTGGTCTCCTCGCTCATCCTTCTTCTGTCGACGTTGCATTGACTGGACATGCTTTGCACCGTCCGCCTCGCTCACCACCGGACTGCCACCCTTTGTCCGGACTGGTCATCCTCCTAGTTTTGCATCATTCCCCCATCCAGGCATCAGCTTTCCATTCCCAGCTCTCCACCTCTATAGCCTAGAGCCCGACGCCACCCCTGTTCCTCCTTATCTTCTCCTCTGTTTTTCTCTCAGGTCCATCTCTCCCCCCAGCCCATCGTTTAAGCCTAACCACACTACTCTTTTACAAGATTCCCGTCTGTCACGACCGGATAGCCCAGCCCGGCACCATTGCCTAGCACTAACAAACAGTATGACCTAACTAGGATCACCATCTTCACCTTCCACCCATCACTGGCCAAGCTCCCTCCAGTTTGGTTCAGCATTCTCCATTGCGTCGGATGACACGTCTGTGTGAACCAGTCAGAACCCAACTTCTCTTCACCTCAGCCGGCATTGCCGCATCCAGCCCGATACACACGGTACTGGATGGCTCAGAGGCGGAGACCCGAAATGGGTTTCCTCTGTTTTCCTCTTTCTCCCCCTATCTTCTCCTTCTTCTCTTCAATTCCCCCCCTTCCCCCCTAGTCAAGTTCTCTATTTCTTTTTTCGTTTTAACTAAATCTTCAGTTTAATTTCAATTATATCCTTTGATCTTTAATTAAAATTCATTTATGTCCTCTTTTTAATTCCTTCTGTATCCTACTTCTGTTCCAGTTTTAATTTATCTTCATTCTGTTATCCAGGAACAACACAATCGAGTCATTTGATTAAGGCTTAACCCAATCAACGGGTTAGCCATAACAACCAAAATTTCTCAATTTCACCTCTGTTTCAAATCTTATTTTCAATTAAATTTCAAAAATCATTCTTAGGACATCCCTTGGATTGATTAACATCTCTGATCTTTAAACTAAACTCCAAAAAGCGATTTAAACTATCCAAATATCAAATTTCTTATGTAGCCTAAATTTCTCAGATTTTTTTTTCATCTGCTTAATCCATCCAGTGGATCATCAATTAGAAGCACCAAGAAGAGAGTGATGAAGGCTGATTGAAGTTTGTGACCCCAAATCTAAAGGAATTGATGATAATTGGTCTATAGAAGTAGATTTTTCTTGTTTATTTAGTTAAATTTCTATCTTTTTGGCTTGGACTTCTGTAATTTTAGTGAATTAATACATCTAAAGTCTAATTGCACTTTTTGTTAATTTTTATCATTTAATTTTAATTTTTGAATAATTAAATTTTATTAAAACTCTAAATTCTTAAAGCGAGTCCCTGTGAGATCGACCCGTACTTGCACATGCTACACTACAATAACCCATGCCCTTGCAAAAAACACAACAAGGAAGAAAGTGATAGAAGAGATGGGGAGAGGAAAACAGAGAAAAAGGGAGAAAACCTGACTTGGGTTTTCTCCTATGATGTGCAAGAGGATGAAAATAGAGGGAAATGAGAGAGATCGAGGCTAGGCAGAGAGAAGTAGAGAGGTGCTACTAGAGGAGAAAAAGAAAATAGGTACTGCTGGTTGGTTGGTTCGATGCGGCTTGCTCATGTGGGCTGTGTCTATGGAGCGTTGGCCAGAGGTAAGAGAGAGAACAAAAGAGCTGTGTGGCGTGGGCAGACAAAGGTTGGTGATGAGGGAGCTGAGAAAAAATGAGAGAGATGGAGCGATCAGGTTGTTGTTGGAAAAACAAGTGCTGCTGGTGCGCTGCGGAGCAAAGACTGAGAGGGAGAACAAGAAGAGAGCAGGAGATGAGAGGAAGGAGAGGGGGAGAAGGGAAGGAGCAGAGGAAAGAGGACGAGAGAGAATGAAAGCAGAGAGGGAGAAGGGAAAGGGGAAAGGAGGGAGATGGGAGAAGGGGGAGATTAGGCATCGGGTGCAACCAGCTTTGTTGCATGCCACTCGCCTGATAGAACAAGAGAGATAATAGAGGGATTGAGAAAGAAGAGAAAAAGAATGAAAGCAGAGAGAGAGAGAGAGAGAGAGAGAGAGAGAGAGAGAGAGAGAGAGAGAGAGAGAGAGAGAGAGAGAGAGAGAGGGAGGAAGTGATGGCAGAGAGAGATGGGGGTTGCTTCAATTTTTGTAGGAGCAAACTGACGGATGGAAGATGGCTGGGACTAAATTCCTAGAGGGGGGGTTCGAAACAAGAGTGGAAAAGAGAGCAGAGGAAGAGAGGGAAGGGAGGCAGGCTAACACCCGACTTGTTTAGGCGAGTTGGTCGATGCAATCCTGCTTCCTACTAGACTCCAAGAGAGAGAGAGAGAGAGAGAGAGAGAGAGAGAGAGAGAGAGAGAGAGAGAGAGAGAGAGAGAGAGAGAGAGAGAGAGCACATGAGAGTGTGTGTATATATATAGTAGAGTGGGAGAGATTCAGCCACCGGCGTTTTTTTCCTAAGTGTACTCCATTTCTTTATATAGATTCTCCAGAAGAGTTTGATTTTGATTCAAACTCCATTTCTTCTCTCTTATCCAACTTTTGTACTTTATTTTCTAATTATCTTCAATTTCTTCTCTTTCCAAGCAATTTCCTTCTTGATCTGGTCCATCTAATTTCAATTTGGTTTATCTACAAAAATATAGGACTAAATTAGAATTTTCTAGACCATGCATTATATATCTGATTAGCTCTGATGATCATTGAACTGTTAAATTTTATAAATCAACAGTTGGATGATCAATTGGATTAAAATGCAAAATTTTAAGTAAAATTTTAAAATTCATAGATGAGATGACCTAATTAGATGATAGATTAAGGGTATTTTGGCTGAAATTGAACACTTAAAAGTATAATATTGGTTCATTTTAAAGAACCAAACTTATTATCATTTTAATAACCAAGTATCCAAACTAGAATCGAGAACTAGAAAATATTAATTAGTATACAAGATTACCTTATAGTTTTATTTAAACTTTAGTGCATTAGAGGGTAATATAGTAATGTAAATCTAATAATTTTTATTATTAACTAGTTATCTTTTTATACTAGTAGTTTAGTTAGCACTTAATATAGAGATTATATATTGATGGTCCATTGTCATTCATCTATAAATATGAACTTTTTGATAGGTATAGTGACTAGTGTAAAAGGAGGGAACCAAAGGCCAAATCCACAATATTCCCCCTAAAAGAGCCAAAAACCATTTAAAGTTTGGAAGCCTTTCTTTTCTTTCTTCATTACACAATTACAGATGAAACAAAAAACCCCTTCTTTGATCTTCTTTCTTTCCCTTGCTATTCTTCTCTATGCCTTTCTATGTCATAGGTAGCTCTCCCCTCTAGCCTCCCTTTGTAGTTCTTTCCTCTCACTCTCTATAACAACATGATATGTGTTTTTAACATTTATGTTATTTTTTATGTTGTAATCTTACTTGCCTATTTAGTAGTTAAAAGCAACTACATGATTGCCTCGTATATAACCATTTAAAAAAACAAAATAATGCATAACCTAACTTTCTCATCTTAATAGTTACCTCATATATAACCATTTAAATAAACAAAAATACTGCATATCCTAACTTTATCATCTTAATAGTTTGCCTTTTGTACTTTTTTACCTTTTATGGATTAGAATTGCTAAATAACCATGAATTGGTCTAGAGCTGATGGTGTGGGAATAGTTTTTAGACAATGAACTAAACTCTAGAACCACATGGTAGCAAGAAATATAAAATCTTAATGGTAGAGTTCTTGCTTTCCATAGAACTAAATCAAAACTAGACACCTCTCTGATAGTTATATAAAATCTTGGAGGTATAAATTGAAGATTCAAATGAAAAACATTGCCAAATGTTGAGAAAAGTGCTGAGAGTTTTCACATTCATTATTTCTCATACAAGAGCCCAAATTCCTTCAATCTTCTTGTAATTTGTGATATTAATTTCCTCGTATAAACTTTTTAGAGAGAAGTTATTTGTATTCTCTTTGTCCTCTTGTTTGAGAGTTGTCTCTTATTAGAACTTTATTTTTGTTGTTGTAAAAGAAAAAGCTTTTGCAAGTTCCCTTTTTTCATTATACTAAATGAACTAGAGGTGTAAAATCTTATAGGTATTTAGTGTAACTCAAAGGAAGGATAGCTTTAAGAGATAGTTGTGCCAAGGTTGGGTGAAATCTCTATAAACTTGGTGTTCAAGTCTTCTCATTCTTTTTCTTTCTTATTTTTTCACTACTTCCTTTCAATTGTTTGATTCTAGCTCTGATTTTCAAAAAGAGTGAGAGACATCTAAAAGAAGTTTCTAAAAGTTATTTTTAACCTAAATTGCCTAATTCACCCCTGCCTCTTGGGAATGATCACTGCCTAGCTTTTGGTAATCAAACATATTAGAAAATTGATCAAAACATAAGTTCGATTGAGGATAGATATGACCCTCAAACTATTTGTTTGTGGAGCCTTTATCAAATATCCATCTCTCTTTTATAAATTTTCAAAATCGCATCCATCTTTTTCTCTTTTTTATTTTTTTCAAAGACCCACTTGCCATTAAGGTTTGACTGGATAATAACTAGTGGTTTGGGTTTTTCAAAAAAAGGCATTAGCATTAGCGCCTGCGGGTGGATATAATTCTCTTTTCACCAATTTTACTTTATACATGTTGATTAGTAAATTTATTTTAAAAATCTTGATTTTTCCCAATTGCAAAATATATTTAGAAGCTTATGGGCTTACTACTGGCTCCCAAATGGATCAAAATTCTCTGAGGTTTGAGACAGAAAGGAAGATACCATTGATGTGCAAATAGCGAACTCTGAATTAGTGGAGGCTGTGGGCTCCACTGCCATTTGCCATGGCTAGGGGAAGAGTTTGGCTAGCTTGTAAGAAGGATCCAGTCTGGTATGTAAGTAAATGAGGTGAATGCGAAAAACTTACTTTTACTCAATGGGCCCACTCATATGGTTGACCTGGTCAAGTCATATCATTTTTTGCAAATGACACCAAATTTGGTTTAGTCTCTTGTGACTCTCATCCCATTGCCACAATGTTGGTCCCACTAATCTTATATCTCTTTCCATTATTTACCAGGTGCTCTACATCTTCTCTTTTTTCTTTCTTGCAGCATATGGATTCTTTAGCCTTCTTTTATCTTTTCTCTTGCCTGATGGGCTCACATGGTCAAAGAGACACAAGAAGCAAAATTGAGACCCACAACAGTGGTATAGTTGCGAGAGCATAGAAAGAGAAGAGAGACATAGTCTTATCTGTTGAGTCTGACGTGATTTACTTAGCATTATATGTATGTATGTATGTATGTATGTATGTATGTATGTATGTTAGTAGAACCCATTAAAGTCTTTTGAAAAGAAAATCCAAATGTTATAGTCCAATCCATGCAGAACATCAGCGGCAGGGAGAGTCCAAAGGGCTCTTTGAAAGAATGAGAAAAATGTTATGTGGATATTTGATATTTTGGAAAAGATGGGTAGGTGTTTGATATTGCTTAGAATGTTAGGTCGATATTTGAAGTTTTTCTTTTCTAAAAATACCAAGCCAAGTTTTTTCACTTTTCTTTAATGACTCAGCTATTTTTAAGTTGGAATAGAATCTTCATTTAGCAAGGTCAATTCTTTCATGAAATGACAATGATTCCCTTCTTTAATTTCTTACTCAATTAGTTATGGTTGAGTAATAATCATATGGAAACCCAAATGAGAATAGGTTGTGATGGACGTAAGTGATAATCTCAATCCATTAGTTTGCTAAAGGCAATCTTCATTTTTTATGGCTCTTTTGTATGGACCAAAGCACATTTTTATTGAATACCATAATTGTCCAATTGGGTTAAAAGATGGGTTAAAAGATATCCCACCAAAGGTCCGACCTTTCATGTAATGATGGAGCATGCACCCTATAGCATTCTTTTAAGATATGAGAAGTGCATGTTAGGGGTGACTCTCATGATAAATTAAGGAACTGGTACAACATTTCTCTGTGATGGGTCCTTTATGTGTTCATTTGGTTGCCTTCATGTGATATTTCTACATCATGAACCTATAACTATGAGAAGCTAAGCTTAGCTCTCCCCATAAGTATTAGTGCATGGAGACAGTTCCTCTTTGTGCAAAAGATACCAATGAAAAGACTAAAGAAGGACATTATTGGTTTTTCTTAAAAGTCTAGCCCTACTATATGGAGATTCCTTCCCAACTTAGCCAAAGTTGGATCATTGAAAAATAAAAAATGGCAAGGTATTTGAAATTTTATAAAAGATGGGATGATATTTGATATTTCATAAAAGGATGGCTAGGTGTTTGAATTTTTTTTGTTATTTTAAGTATAAAAGATGGTAAGAACTATCTTTAGATAGTTTGGTAAAGAAATAACTGGAGTGTTATTTTAATTCAAAGGAGCACTATAGTCTTATATCGATCTTTTAGGACTAGTTTGAAAAGCCCTTCATATCTATTATAAGTTAAGCAAATGGGTTTCTTTTAAAGCCCTTTGAATTCGGCTTCTCCTTTTGCCATATAGGCAAATTTTCTTGAACTATGTGTTTCCTTGTGCCACTTGAACATTATTGATTTATTTAGTTGTCTATTTTTATCATCATTGGTTGAGTAAGAAGGCTACTAAAGAATTTGGCTGTTTTATTTGTTGAATGAGTAGGCTAAATGAATTTTGCTCCATCCCTCTCTCTCTCTCTCTCTCTCTCTCTCTCTCTCTCTCTCTCTCTCTCTCTCTCTCAATTGGTCTTTGTAGACTCTAAAGAGACAAACTTAGACATCCTTATACATTGACCACCAGAAATCTTACCTATATAAAAAGCTAGGACTCTTCAATTTTATCTTATTTTTAATGTCAACTCCTCAATTTCATCAAGAAAATAAAATTTGAGTTTGTTACTTCTCTCTCTCTCTCTCTCTCTCTCTCTCTCTCTCTCTCTCTCTCTCTCTCTCTCTCTCTCTCTCTCTCTCTCTCTCTCTCTCTCTCTCTCTCTCTCTCTCTTTTAAACTTCGAAACTCATTTGCTTTGTACTCCTGGACATAGCCCAGGCAAGTTGCTAGGTAGTTGGGTACATGAAATATGTTTCAAGAAAAACCTCAATTAAACACTCTCATGGATCTATCTAAGAGTGCCGACCTGGAATCGACCATCTAGTGTCAACAGGAGAGGCGCCTCTTTTCACCGAGCCACCGGGCTGCCAGGCTCTTTGGCCCATTGTGAAACTTCTGAAGTAACTGAAACACGAGCTTAAACGAGAATCTCGCTGACCCTCTGCTCTCCCCTACTTTCTCCCCATGTCCTAGTTTTCCATGAATAAGACCCAGGATTTGACATCAAGATTTCCGTGATCTAAAAGGAAGCCGATCCCAACATGCAGTGTTGTAGTATAACTCACGTTGCTTACTTTAAGCCTTCTCCTTCAAGACATGCAGCCACAAGCACATGCATATGTGAGGGAGAGAGAGTGTAGGTTGGAAAGTTTGGAGGCCAAGACACGCTTCAACTTGGCTCCTACTTACAGAAAACCCCGAAAAAGAGTTGGGAGGGGATGGCCCACTCATTTTCACTCCCTACTTTTGAATTACGGGCCATAAATTTGATTAATCGTAGTCGTTCATCTGATTTTGTCGACTCTAGAGTCCCAGGTCCATTGCTCGCAAAAAGCTTCTCACCGTCCATCTATAATTTAGATGCTTCAATCACCGTGGTCTTTTGGCCACTCGACATTTTGAGTCTGAGAAGTCGGATGAACGGGCTGGATCAATTACAAGTAGGACTGCTGCCACGTAATTTCTTAGTGGCCCACTTTTGCATGAAGGGCCACACCTTTGAGCGACGCATTTATCTAATTGATTCATCCATCCTCTCTGGGTATGTCCGTCGGCCAAACCTCACCACGTATATTTTGGCTGTTGAAGGAAGGTGGACTTTAGTTTAATGAAGTACACGTATTAAGATATAGATGCTGGAACTAGAATCATCAAATCCGTGGATGGATGGGTCAGATCGTTCGAGGGTGGGCCCTTCTGCCAAAGTTTGGAAAGTTACACGATATCATTCGCAAAAATAATTCCGTCGTCCGTTGGAATGGAATAAAACGCATTCTATTTAATGCAATGCGAAGGCCAACTTCATGGCTTCTGCGTTAAGAATTTGATGAAATACGATTCCAAGAATTTATTTGTTTGTTTTATCGGGGACTCGACTCCCCATCTTTCCCCTGCAAAACCAAAGCGTCTCTCTCTCTCTCTCTCTCTCTCTCTCTCTCTCTCTTCCCATCCCGACTTAGTCCAATCCAGTGTGGGTTTACTGCAACAAAGAATAGGTATTCTCTCTCTCTCTCTCTCTCTCTCTCTCTCTCTCTCTCTCTCTCTCTCTCTGTGCCGCCGAATTATCTTTGGATCTATTCAGAGTATTCTGTGTGTATATATTGATCGGGGTGATTTATAGATCTAGGTTGATGGATCTTTTGTTTTGACGTTGATCCGTTCTGTTTACCCTATTTTTTGTGGATCCATTTATTGAACCCATTATTCGCATATCTGATTTCTGACGTATTGTTTCGAGATCTCTTTTTCAGATCTGTTCTTCATGATCTGCTTTAACCATTCGAAGCTAGTGTTCTGTTTTGTAATTCTGTAAATCTGTTGTCGATCAATTTAAGTCATTTTTATACATATTGCTGCGGATCAATTCAATCAGGTTTCTTTCATCGGTTTGTATTCATTTTCAGTAAGGACTATTCTTCTTAGCCTCCGAGGTGAAGCTGTTACTACTACAAAGAGGCAGAGTTACAAAAGTCGTTGATTTTTGGTGAAAAGGACCTGACTTTTCGCTCTCCCGATTTATTTCCCCAAAGAGCTCAAGAGTTTTTTTTTACATTTCCTGAATTGAATGGAAATCTACGGAATTAAACTCAAATTAATTTGGTAAAATTCAAACGTTATTTATACATCGTAATTCAAGTGAAGAATTAAATTGACATTCTAATTATAGTTTTTCCCCAATTTTTGCCGGGATGTTCCAAAACATTTCCCAATTTCACAAAATATTTGTCTTGCCAATTTATTCCCACGTCCAAACTTTATAGTTGCGGGTGCACAGCTACAAATTTCTCCAAATGTTTCCAGTTTTCTTGAAAAAACTTGCTCTGTTAACACCCTGTTTTAAAATTTACAAGGTCCTCAATAATCCTATATCTCCTTCTCAAATTAAGTTATATTTTACCAAATTAACATAATTTATTGAATACTATTTAACTGTTGATGATATGTCAGATTTCTATTTGTCGTTTGTGAATCTAGTCATAACTGCAGGAGAATTTGATTTCTGTTTGTCATTTGTGAATCTAGTCATAACTGCAGGAGAATTTGATTTATGTTTGTCATTTGTGAATCTAGTCATAACTGCAGGAGAATTTAAACTCATCTAATCACATTTGTATTTTTTTTGAATTCTTACCAAATATTGACCAAATTATCCAAGCATTTTACTTCACTGATTTATTAATCCGAACTTTAGATATAAGATTTGGAGTGGGAACTTAATTCATTTTCATGACGTTCCATGCTTCTAAGGCACTTCTTGCAGTTTGTGGCTTCTGTTGGAGAGAAAGGTTTATCACATCTTAGACTGATAAGATGATTTTATCAGAGGCTTTGAAAAGAATTCCTTCCTTAACACTAATGTGTGCAATCTGGATTCTTGATCTCTTGTAACAAAAAAAATTCCAACACCACTTCTGAGTACTTAAAGGCAAAATTAAGTGTTAGCTTATTTAAAGGAAAACGCCTATAAGCAAATGTATCATCTGCAAATTGATAATCGGCAGCAATTTTCAGCCACTAGCTAATGGAAACACTTTATGTTTGTGCCTGGTTTTATCTTCTTCTAGTGTACTGTAGATAACTTAATTACCAATACAACTTAGAATCACCGAGTTGTATAAGCACCTACAAGTTGAAATTTATTTCAAATGGGATAAAACAGTTTACTTGGCCAAGTTTCCAGACTGAAAATGAATTTCCTGCTGTAGCCACCTTCTAATTTTCTTTCCTGCTCTGATAATAGTTGTAGGTTTAGCAAGTATCCAAATTGGAAACAACTTGATCCTGCCACTCTTGATAGATGATTGTATAAACATGGGATTTTCAAAAGATGTCAGGATATCTGTGAAAGGTCTGTTCTATGAAAATCACCAGCCTACCCCATCTTTCTCCTGTTTACAGGCTCTGTGCCAATTTTTTATGTCAGTATAACAGGTTGACATCATAATGACAACTGGTCCAATTAAGCTTTAAAGACATTCTTTTGAGTTTTAACCAAGTTCTATTTACAAATTGTACGAACTGGATTATTCATCAAAGAATTCAGCTGAAATGAGCCTTGCTGTCTCCTCCTTCTCATCCCTACTTTTCTGGTTCATTCACTTTCTGAGGCATATATTAAGTTACAAGTAAGACTACTACTGCCTATGACTAAGCTTGAACAGGCTGAATCATCTGAATATGCACCTGAGGTGAGCCATGTGTGCTCCTTTTGCCCTTGGCTCTTTTTCTTGTGCATTCACTTTTTGAAATGTTGCTTTGACATTTGAATTTGGTTAGAAGTTAAGGGCTACAAGCATCATGCTCTCCCAAATTCTATTCTTAATAATTTTCATAAAGATTTTATCACTTGATCACTAGAGTAAGTGTGGCTTGGTCATTGTTCAATTTGTTGAAACTAATTGCCATACTACAAAACTACAACTCTTATATACTAAAATGTTAAATTGAGAAGTTTCTCACTTTATATATTTACTTTTCTCCCAAACCTAGACCTGGCAATGGTTAAAGGGTGAGTTTTTAACTGTTGCTTACTTGCTTTGACTTTATAAAGCATGGTGAAAAATAAAGGTCCAACTGATTTAACTGTTAGATCTTAAAGTGTTAAGACATAGTATAACCCTCGCTGCATCTTTCAATGTAGTCCCACAGTGAATCATGTGACTCGTTGAAGTTGCTCAGGTCTCTAACATGTTGACAATTTGGTAGTGGTGTAGGTTCTTGGCAGTTTTTTCTCTCATCATCGGCCCTAAAATCATTAATGTTGTAATCATTATGGTTGATTGGAGTTGCACATAATACTTATAATTTCTAACCGCTTTTGAGAGCAGTTGCGTCCTTTGTCGTCTCATATTGTCCATCTATTTCTAGAGTGGATAGGCAAAGCTTAATATACATCCTTTGTTAAATTCCTGCTACAAATTACTTCTGCAAGAAGGTATAAAGGTGTTTTTGGCGGTGTCTAGAGAGACCCTAGTCTCAAAGCTTTTTCAGAGGATTGTCATATATAAGGTTAAGATGTTTTTCATTTATGAGTCTGTCATTTGGTCGACTCCTAATTGGGATAAGGTCTTGATGATGATGATTTGACTAGAACTTTTTTGCTGTTAACTATGTTCTTCTTAGAAAAGACTGACATTAGGATCAAAATTTGATAAGGAGTATTTTGATGAATAGCACAGGGATAGAGGCTCCTGTGACAAAATTGTCCAAATTCAATTTTAAATGCTAGCTCATTATGGACATGATAGAATGGTGAAAGTAGTCCATGCAGACTTTGGTAAATGCACTTTATAGTATGGCTGAGCTTTGTATGTGCTTGATATATGGAGGCTCTTAAGTTGCTCTTTATCAGGGTTACTTCCGAGGAATACCTACTCACTCCAATATTGAGTAGTGAATCTGAGTATATCCTAATTTATTGGAAAGGCATTTTTGCAAGACATTGATGTGGTGTTTTTTTCTTTTTCATCCTGTATGAAGTGAAGCAAGTGATTTCTTTGACTATTTCACTTAAGAAGGCACATTTTATGTACATCCTTTTGTCTTTCTTAGTACTAGCGTCCCTCTTTGAAGTTCATGGCCGTAAGGCTCCTCATGGGTGTCTATTTCCAATGTTCCAAAAGAAAAAAGACGGCCCCTAATTGTCTATCAGAAAACAAAAAGGATGGACATAAGATGGAAAACTTTGCAATCTAAAGGACAATCACTATATGTGTGACTGAAAAACAAATGAAGGGTAGTTCCCTTGCAGTTTGCTTGCCTTTACTACAACAACCTTTTATTCACCCTGATTTATTTAAAATTTTACAGGGAAATGATCAGTTAGATTCAACACGCCTGAAGGGAGGAGGTAATTGGTTAGAAGCTAGCAAAAATGCGAAAAGAATGAGTTAAGGAGCACAAGAAGCAAAAGGGATTCCTGGGACTTCTGGAGGAATCGGTCAAAGGTATGTTTTGTTTTTCTTTTTCAATATGAAAATTGACTTTTTGTGTTTTTCACAAAAAAGATCAAGTAATCTTGTTGAGAGAAAGGCAAGGCCATCCAACACTGTTGTCAATTAAAGGTTGCCTACTTTCGTTTATCATATGTTCTATGGAATGAGTTCACTCCCAATCTCTGGCCAATATTTTGAAAGAGTAATGATTAAGGGGTGCAAAGTTCTCAAACACAAGAAAACTAAACTGAAGAATCAAATTTACCCTTAAGAATTATACCAAGACATCTGCACCAATTTGCATGAATCCTCGATCCCCTACAGCCTTAATACTAATCCACTACAACTACATTTACAAATTGCAATCAAAGGGAAATATTAGACCTTCAATAATAACATCAAGAGAATCAGAAATCACATTAGTTGAAAAACCTTTGTAATTATGGTTTTAGTTGAAGGGCTTCAATTTCCAGCTTCAAGTGATATTCTACAAAATGCAGATCTCTTGAGAAAAAAGATGGAGATGAAGAAACAGAAGCCAAGATCTGTTTCCTGGTGATATAACCACTGTCAGTGGTTATATTTATAGTGACTAGGATAGACATTTCCACTGAAATCAGGATTTCTAGAGGAGCAAAAACCTCTGCCGGTATACTTTTCGAAAATCATTGAAAATTCCCTAGCTGTTACTAGATTTGAGTCAGAAGAAATCCTTTTCGTTTCACATATTAACTGGAGTCCTCCATCATTGAATAATTAAGCAGTTTGGGTTTAAACTCTTCCATTTCTAGGATCGGCAGTTTGCTTCGCCATTAAGAAACACAGGGATTAATACAATTAACCATACATTAGCTGGGAAGTGGATTAACACAGCCCAAGAAACCTCTGACTGATTGAAAATTATCAATAAACCCCTGTTTCGGCAGTGCTCAAATGAATGCTCAACTTGCTGGAATTGAAAGGTTTGGCCTAGGCTGAGATATTCTATTATTGGTGAAGTTTGCAGGACTTGAAGTAACTAGGCCTAAGCCGCGTCACCCGAGCATTTGGAGGAGCCAAGCCATGTTGACTTGTTTTACCTGTAGGGGCATTTTTGGTCTGCATATGCATTGATGCAGATAAATTCAGTAACATAACTCAGAGAGCCCCAGATCACACTATTGCTATTCAGAGAGTCTTTTCTTCCCACCTTTGACTTTTCAAGTTTAATGATGACACTTAGTTATGCAAATCAAGGAACCACTATTTATGTTGTGTACCTTGATAAAAACAAACTAAAAAACATAATCTAACTAATATTTCATTGTCACGGTCATTTCGAGGGGGCTGAAACCTCCATGTATGTTACTTCAAGGGGGCAAACCTCCTTAGAAGATTAAGTCTCATGTCATTTCTCTTCTTCTTCTACAACTCTCACAACACTTATTTACACCATATGATTTTGGAACTGACCTAATAACTAACTCTTCTACAATAACTACCCAAACTACTGCTAACAACTGCCCATAATCGTTCTCCTAAAATAACTACCTAACCATACTTGTTTTATCTAAAAGCACATTAGATGGATAGAGCACGGAGCACGTAGTATTTAGAGTCTATGAATGCTTGCTTGAGCTTGTATTCCAGTTGACTTGGAATTTCTTTTCTTTTAAAGATCTGTGTATAAGTGTTTAAAACCATTGATTCTTTATATAAGTGAAGATTGTTAGTTTTCTTACATTTCTTCTTTTCAATTTATTGATAGAACAAAAGTACTGTGGTTTTCTTGAACTGGAGTAACACAGCATTAGAACCCTCGAGTTTATTGAAATGGAGTAATACAGAGCAGCAATCCTCCAAATAATTCAAAACTATCAACCAGAAGCGATGTAAACCCCTGTTTGGGAAGTGCTCAAGTAAATGCTCAACTCACTGGAGTTGAAAGGTTTTGACTAGGCCGATGTATCCTATTACTGGGGAAATTTGCTGGACTCGAAGTAACTGTCATCTGAGCATTTGGAGGAGCAAGACAAGTTCACTTGTTTTACCTGTAGCCACATTTTGGTCTGCATCTATATTGATGCAGACAAATTCAATAACAGAACTCAGAGAGCCTCAGATCTACTATTTCTATTCAGAGTCTTCTCTTCCCACTTTTAACTTTTCATGTTTAATGATGACACTTATGCAAATCGGGTTACAGAAGTCAGAGAGCTCCAGATCCACTACTGGTAATCAGGGTCTTTTCTTCCCACCTTTGACTTTTTGAGTTTAATGATGACACTTCGATGCAAATCGAGGAATGGCTATGTATCTGAAAGCCACGAAGGCTTGCTTGAGATTGTATTCCAGTTGAATTTGAGTTTCTTTTTCTTTTAAAGATGTGTGTAAATGTACAAGACTGTTGAATCTTTGTATAAGTCAATATTGTTAGTTTTCTTGTTTTTCCTTCTTTTAAATTTATTGATAAAACAGAAATTCTGTGGTTTTATTTCAGTAAAATACGGTTTGCTTCTTGTGGATTGAAAGATAGTGGTTCATGATTTGAGCTGACCTCAAGGTCAACCCTGTAGAAGAAATGGCACCTGCAAGCAAAGCTGATAGGAAGGCAGCATTAGATGTGGCTTCCTGGATGTTCAATGTTGTCACTTCTGTTGGAATTATCCTTGTCAACAAAGCCTTAATGGGCAAATATGGCTTCAGTTTTGGTAAGTTCATTTTCTCTGTTCACTCTTTGTTAGTTCTTCTTGGCATTTTTTTCCCATGTGTTATATGATATTTCATAATTGCTTTATAAATGCTAAGATATCTTGAAAATGTAGCTGCAATTAACTTAGTTTTTTCAAACTACTAATGAGTGCCAAGAGCTTTATTCCTACATGCTTTTACTCATTCAATTTCCATTCATTGGATTAATGGGGTAAATTAATCACATCCGACCTCTAAGCAGCCCAAGGTCTAAATGTATGAGTTGGTTAGTGTTTAGGAAATTTGTTCCGACATTGTTTTCCATACATTTTGGGCATCTCTAAACTTCTGCTATCTAGGTTATCTGGTTAGGACTCCTAAGCTGTGATCTCAGGTCGCTAAATTTCAGTTGTATTGCTAGAAAAGACCTCTAGGGAAAGCTGCCATTTCTTTTATGCACGTAAGCGCTTGAGCTAACAAAATACTTCCTAATAATAGAGAACTTACTAAGATCAAGTATCACCATAGTGGAAAATATTATGATTTTGAAACTGAGAATAATTTATGCCTTTGTATCTTGATTTTCAGTGGAAACAGCCTCTTGCAAAAATGCAAAGTAAGCCCCGGACCGTGCATACACGGGAGCTTCATGCACTGCACTGCCCTTTTTTCTTTTATCTTGAATTTTCTCAAAATGTTTTTTGAGTCCTGTTGTGACATGAGGAGTGCCTGTAGACATGAGACTATAGTGAATATGAAGAATGTTTATGGGCTAGGTTGGAGAATGTTTGAAAGATTGTGGTTGTTTTTCCTTTCTTTACATATAAATGAATAGGTAAATGTGTTGAATTTTTTAGGGCAAATATTATCGTCCATGTCTTCCAAAATTATCCTTCTTTATTTGGTAAAGAAACTTTGAGCATTCTTTAATTCAGATTGACAGGTGCAGGTTGTGAGGTTGTTGTTGTTGAATTTGAGTTCAAAATATTGGCTAGATTCTGAGATGATGCATATTGATGGTATAGTGTAGATGCACTTATGAATTAGGTGATACAGGTACTCATGGTCTCAGAAGCAAAAGGATGAGATTTTTTCTGGTGCTTAGCTGTGCTAACATTTGGCCTATGTTTGGAAGCTTTTTTATGTTATATTTAAAAATAAAACAGAAAAAAAGATTTTTGAGATATGAAATATTTACAACTCAGCATGCCCTCTTCCCAGATAACTTTTTAGGAATTGAGATAATAATTCTACACATGTGGATAGCGCCCTTCATGGAGGGCTTCAATAAGTCTCAAGACCTTAAATCTCTAGGAAAGAGCCAAAATAGAATTGTTTGCACAACTTAGAGTCTCTTCTTAGGATTCTTAGGAGTTAGGATGTGAAAGACTTCATCCACTGAAATTTCATGTGTTACATGGACATTCAAAGAGTGTCAAGACATAAAATGTCAGATACAGAAATGTGCGTGCTAGTTGAAAACTCTTTGTTTTTTCTTTGTGATTCATTCATAGTATGTGGAACCTTCTTATGAAGGGGAATGATGTTGCCATGAATATATTTGCTATCAATGGGAAGAATGTCCATTATACATCCCAGCCTGTTCTTAATCTTTCCCTTCCTTGAGAACCCCTCCAAACATTTACACAAATTACAGGATAGAAAGATTAACATCATCGAATTGGGTGTTGGGACATGGCAAGTCGCAAAGTTGACTAGAAGACATTTGAAAGACAAAATGTGGATTAGAAGATGAACCGTTTTGATCAACACCCATCTGGGTCCATCAACCACATTACACATGTGAGAACTTATAAGAACTGACTAGGTGTTTTGATCTCGTGGCCACAACTGGAGTCTTATGTACACAAAGGATTTCTAGGTTATTAGAACCACTCAAATTCTAGATCACGTCTTAGATAGATCATTGGTACAAGATCTGGTCTATTGGAATTAACCTGTCTAACTGATGAGTTATTTTAAAGTGGTCCTATCTAACATTGCATAGATATGTGGTTCAGATCAGCCTAATCTGGGCCCATGGGTAAACTTTGGATCTCATTCTAATTGTGAGTATTTCTGATGATTAATTCAGAGGGGAAGAGAGGAGGGGGGAGGGGGGGGGAAGGGATGTGTGTGTGTGATGGCCTCCCCATAATTGCTTTGCCCTTTTCTAGTAAGAGGAGTGAACAACAGAATCCGATTGAAAAGTTTTTGCAGGAATGGCATTTCCCATTTATGAACTATCAATTTTCTTTGTTCTGTTTGCTAATAGAGCCAGAGCTTATAAGTACACATACATTAATAATATTTTTGTAGGAGAGGATTTTGGTCTAAATTTTTTTAGTCACACTGTCTTTTCGGGCATAATATTTACTAAATAGGCGCATATGGCTGCTATAAGTTCTATAAGCTGAAGATGAGTAGCATGTATATCAATTGAGACTTCAAGTAAACAAAGAAAAAAAACTGAGCTTGGTCCTTGTGACATACAGGAGAGGCCCTTCTTGTACCTCTATCCTAGAAGATGTTTGCTTTGCACAATGACAATGTTACCAGACTATCTTTTGACCTTTATATTATATGCACAAATACACACACATAGACATGTATTAAGAGATATATATATATATATATATATATATATATATATATATATATATATATATTCCTGTGTTTGTTTTCATCTCGTCTCTTCAATTCCTGGCATTTATTACTTTGGGTCCTCTAGATACTTTCTGGAAAAGCCTCAAAGTTTCTACCAAGAAATTCCTAGCTATCTGTGCCATTATAGCACTGTAACGAAAATTGAGATGTGCACCAAATGCCTAGTATAAGGAGTCAGGTTTGGCTCAGCCTCAGCCAATTCAGAGGAGTCTTAGTGAATTTGAATGGGCAAAACTAGGTTGATCAGGACGTGGTTGTGGGTTAAACGAGTCAACTAGAAGGAATCATGTACTGAATTGGGGACTTGTTGCTGCACCGCATTAAAGCACTAGTGACCAGCTATTGTTTTATTTGTCCTCCTGACTTTTGATATTTGGCTGCGGTTCATTTTGTACTTCGTAATCGCAGTCTATATAAATTGCCCTCCTCAATGATAGTAAAAGGACTTTATTGGCGCTGATTAGCTCAAATGAATTGAAAATACAGAATATGAACTAGTCAATATCGAACTAAAGCAGTTACATTTCGGTACTATTCTTGGAGATAAAACAGCAAAAATGTTAAATCAAGAAACAGATAACCTTTCCCGGTTCTCTTTCCATATCCTCCTTTCCAGTGAACTCATGACATATCGGAATCTCAATAGCTGACCATGGAATCAGAGAGATGGATTGGGAAATAAGACTATCTTATCATGCGTTTCTGTTAGGAAACCAGCTTATCACCAATATCTGTGATAGATGTTTCCTACTATCACATTATTAGATTCCATTTCACCACGAAAGGGTGGCAACTTCCTCTTTGAGTGATCGAAACCTGTGAGAACTGAGAAGAGCTTAGTTCTGTTTTATTGGAGTCTTCTCTTCCAAGGCCCAGAGTAGGCCTCCGTCACTCTGCTGGAAGCATGTCTAACTTCACCAATTGAAATCTTCTGGTTTTTCATCTTGAAAGAAATTTCTCAGTAAAACAGACTGTTTAGAAGTAAAAGATATAGCATGAACAAGTTCGCTGCACCATTACAGTTGGTGAACGACACCTAATGCATCCCTCGTGTGTTTATAGTGCACAGTGGGAGGAAGTAGTCAAATTTTTCCTAGAAAAAGAATTATGGCAATGGGCACTTGTTTCCACTTCAATTACCAAACCTCTTACTGATTGCATTGTTCTCTATTTGCAAAGCAATCCTTTCATTTTTGGTCCTAAATTTTAGTAAAATATATTTAAGGAACTCTGATAGAGGCTCTCTCTTTAGTGGTTACCACCATTCATATTGAAAAAGTAACTTCATAATTTGTTTAATTCTTTTTTAAATATAAGTCTTGCTTCAATTTAATTTTTCTGGTAAAATTTGTTATTCTAGTTGTGGGTTATCTTTCATACAATTTTTAATGGTATTTTATTTTTCCATGATTCTATTTTGTGATTGATGGGGTAAAATGCTGGTTTAAGACAATCAAGACTGGAGAAGTCTAATGTACAGTAGTATTTCTGGAATCTAGAACAATTAAGTTGAATTGCTTTTTGGTGACCTCAATCTTGCTGGGACCAGATTCAGTTATCCTCTTAGTAAGTTATTGTTCCTTATGTCAACCTGAATGATGATCATTTCCTGCAGCTACAACACTAACTGGCCTGCATTTCACTACTACGACCCTGATGACTATAGTTCTTAGGTGGATGGGATATATTCAGGCATCTCAACTACCTTTACTCGAGCTTCTGAAATTTGTCCTCTTTGCAAACTTCTCCATTGTTGGAATGAATGTGAGTCTGATGTGGAATTCCGTTGGATTCTACCAGGTCTGTTCTTATAGTTCCCTATCTTGTTTTCCCTTTGTACACAAAAATTTTGGAATATGAAATAAGTGACTTGACATGCCTTCATTGTTATGTGATTATCAGATTGCTAAGCTGAGTATGATCCCTGTGTCCTGCTTTTTGGAAGTTGTCTTGGACAAAATTCGGTACTCAAGAGACACTAAGCTTAGTATA
The DNA here is from genome assembly GCA_035236585.1 of Warburgia ugandensis. Taxonomy (NCBI): domain Eukaryota; kingdom Viridiplantae; phylum Streptophyta; class Magnoliopsida; order Canellales; family Canellaceae; genus Warburgia; species Warburgia ugandensis. Next base: position 23,121,943 of record CP141135.1, read on the forward strand.
GGCATTGTTCTCATGGGAGTTGCTGTGTGCACTGTTACTGATGTGAGCGTTAATACTAAAGGCTTCCTTGCAGCTCTTGTGGCAGTTTGGAGCACCTCTCTCCAACAGTATGTAAGTAATCTATGTCTGAAATCGGGATTTATGTACTTTAGCTTCAGTTAGCTGTACTGGATCTTGGTGCACTCTTTTATAAATTTCATTTACAGAGGCCAAAATTCTCTTTGTTTTCCTTTTTGCGGATGGCTTTCTATGTCATTGTTTAGAAGTTCCATGAATTTGAAATTCTAGCTTTCAATTGTTTCATTGCAAAAAATTACAATCTGTGTAGAAACTTTGAGCATATTATATTGCCCAATTAGCGACACTTGGTCTTAGTTTGCCATTTTGATGAAGTTCAGTTGTTGCAGCCAATTATCTATCTTTTGTTGTTATAGTCCTCTCCAAATGGCTTAACTCACTGTAAGAAGGTGCAAGAAGTTGGAAATGCATGACATTTATTACCAGTCTTCCCTATTCATTTGACAACTTTTGTATTTTGAACTGAAGAATCAATTTGGATGTGTTTTCTCAAATAACACCAGCACTTATTGTCATGCTTGTGACAACCTTGCCAGCGTGGATATGCATGTGTCTTAGCCAAAAACTTTTCATTTTATACAAGCAAATCAGTTAGCATGAAAAAGTTTAACTAATGCTTTTGTAGAAACCAACAATTTTATTTTATTGTAAATCATTTGTCTTTCTTCAACAATCTCAGTGGACCCTAATACAGAAGACTTAAGAGTGATATTTAAAACTCAGTGGGGGGCCCATCAATTGCTTATTGATATTCTGATTATTCTTCTGGTTTTGTCCTTGTAGTATGTTCATTACCTGCAGCGGAGGTATCAACTTGGATCTTTTAATCTCTTGGGCCATACAGCCCCAGCACAGGCTGCAACACTGATAGTACTGGGGCCCTTCGTGGACTACTGGTTGACAAATAAACGAGTTGATTTATATGATTACAATGTGACTTCCGTGGTAAGTATTATCTATCAAATTTACAGTCGAATCTGCTCACAAGTTATTTAATATCCATAGGCCCATAATAGTGCATTGAGTCTATCTGCTTTTATTGCACTGCACAACTACCTGGACGTATGCATCTGCCTGCTTCCACATGCTTCTCATGCATGCGAGGGGTTCATTTTATCAAGTTTCTGAAGAAACAGAAAAGCTGTATGCGTACTAATACATGTTTGCATCTTTGCATATATGATCCTCTGCTACTGGTTGTATAGCTCTGGTCCTGCTTGGTAAAAAACATGTAGAAAAACATTCTTTACTTTATGTATTTGCACCTCAGTGCTTGTACTTGGCTGTATATGCTATTTCACAGCATACAAGCAAGGTCCTTTTGCCTACATGTTTGCTTTTACTCTTTAATCCTGCCAGCAAGGGAAAACTGTAATGTCTATGTGCTTCATTCATGTCTATGTGCTCTTTAATCCTGCCAGCAAGGTCCTTTTGCGTTCAATCTGTGTAAGGACTTACACATGTATTTGTGCACATCAGTTCTGCTGCTATTGTTGCTAACAGTTCTTCCTGTTCTTTCTGTAGTTCTTCGTCATATTGTCATGCACCATTGCCATAGGAACCAACCTTAGCCAATTCATCTGCATCGGCAGATTTACTGCTGTTTCTTTCCAAGTCCTGGGACACATGAAGACGATCCTTGTCCTAGTGTTGGGATTCTTCTTCTTTGGAAAGGAGGGTCTCAATCTACACGTAGTTTTGGGCATGATTTTAGCTGTTGTAGGTATGATATGGTACAGCAATGCTTCGTCTAAACCTGGGGGCAAGGAGCGTCGAAGTCATTCTATTCCGAGCGACAGATCTCAAAAGCATGGTTCAGAATCTAGCGAACTTGATGAGAAGGTTTAGAGATGCTGATTGAGATCTTTCAGGGAATCGAGTCCTTGAGGATTTGATGGGGGACAACAGAGGATAGCTGATTCCAGTAATCTCTTAACAGCAAGTTTAGGACTCATTTTGTTTTCTTCCTTTGTTCTGATTTTTTCCCACTATTCGGGTTCCCTCTGGGGATTCCCTTGCGCTTCATGTTCATCTATAGTTATTTATTTTCTTCCACATTTACAAAGCAAATTATTTGCAACATCTTGTAATCTTTTAACGGCAATTCTTTTCTTCTCTTGGACCCCCCACTCCAATGTAAACTTTGACAGTGATTAATTATATATTTATTTCTTCCCACGGAGAAATCAAAAGGTCTGTTTGCACAAACCATTTAGGAGTAAGAGAAGAAGAGCATTAAGTGATGGCGAATGAACCCTTTAGAGGACCCCAATGGGATGAGTGATATGATTTGGGTTCTATTTTGGCAGTCTGTATTATTGTGACATTACAGAAATCAAACTCATAACAATTCCAATTATCTGGTTGAGGGCTATCAATTGGTTGTTGAAGAGCATATTTGAGCGTGGGTGCACACTGAAGGTTCTCATATGATGGATGTCCTAATTCATCAAGAATAGATGAAAGTAAAAATTAAGTCCATCAGTTTAACAATCGAAACCATTTATCTGGTACACCTTGCTATGAACGAGTCATGCAGTAGCGTCTGAAAATTGCTTCTATTCATAACGAAGCCTCCACAAATCAAACGCTTAGAATTTTCAAATGAGGGAGAATATGGATTTGGGCCATAAATTCATTTTACTGTCACCAGAATATCAATCGTTTTGATCACTAAAAAGTAGGGCCAGCTTGTATCTTCAGCTAGTTGTATTCTTCCTTGGCGCCCATCTTCTAACAGTCCCAGATCAGAATTAAAATTGTTGGTCGGTGAATTGGTATGATCATCTGCTTATTTATTTATTTTTTGGAGGGTAATTCACACACCTAATGTATCATTTTATACATGTATATGAATTCTTGGGGTACAGCTGCTCTTTACATATCCTCGGGAGAATGGATCCAAAGTATCTACATAAAATAAAAGAGAATATTCAAGATGAATGTATCCTCGGGACAATAGATTTAAGACTTGGATTGAAGATATAAGAAGACTGAAATCCGGCAGGTAGTAAATGCTTAACTCGAATATCTTCCAAGAGAATGCCTTCACTAGTTAATTGGTGAGCTAAGGCATTAGCCGAGTTGGGGACATGCTGGAAAAAATTTGACCCATGAGAATATGGATAAATTATTAAAAAAGAAAAAGCCTCCAGTAATTAACAGGGCTGGTCAGTCAAGAAGCCGCGACGCCATTCAATGAGGTAACAAGTCCAACCTTTCCCATTAAGCCTTTCGAAACCTGCTAGGCAGACGATTTCATCTACCATTTTTCTTCTAACAATTCCAAATCCACAAATATTTGTAGTCTTTTACCCAGTCAATGATAATAATAAACTTTTTACCTTACGGATAGATGTTTCTGTCGTCAACAAATGGGCTAAACTTCGCCAACAGAATTAGCATCAGTTTTCGAGAATTGAAATTTTCAAAGGGATTTCAGATCAGAAAACTCATTATAAACAGCATGTCTAAGCACATTCTTAGCTGTGTTTGTGATGGAATGGGCTGGCTTGTGATGAGATCTGACTTGAGCTGAATTCGGATGATCAAATTCGGCGTGAGATTGCAGAAAATTCCACATAACAGTGAGCTAAGATGAGTTGATTTTCATCTCAAGCACTACTAACAGTGAGGTGAGAATATATCACTTCATCTCATCTTAAGCACCACTAACAGTGATGTGTCTTATCTCATCTCAAGTCAGCTCGCTCCATCTCAAGCACCACTAACAGAAATGTTGCATTAGTAAGTCCCTGCGGAGTAGACTCTCTTGAGAGTTCTAAGAAGTAGAGGCTGCCCTTTTTGCATGCCTTCATGCTGATAATCTGTGTAGATGAACCCATTCATCATGTTCAAAATGGCTTAAATAGGTTAGAGATCAAATTTCATGCCATTGAGTCAAAGACCCAAAACAAGTGGTTAGGATCATCTCATGGCTTATCGAATTCTGCTATGCCAAACAAAATAAATGGCTTAGATCTTCTAAAAAAGCTCCAGGGCAGCGCGTGCACTCCTACCAGGACTCGTTGCATCAAGTTGCAACATATTGTAATACAGTCATATAGAGCCCATAAATAGTCACCATCCAATGATGGTTGCGACTTGAATCTGGACAAGTACGTTAACAAATATTGGTGACTACTTAGTCAATCGCTTAGCCAAGGGCAACTTTGTTTCTTATTCTAAAGTCAGATGATTTATTGAAGAGAAGATTAGAAGATGACATGGGAGGGCTGAGAATGCCCAATGTGAATGGAATGTCTGCTAGCTCCCATCTTGGTAAAGCCTAACCATGAATAAGTGTAATCAGAAATTACCCAATTGAAGTGCTTAATGTGCCATAATGCCATTAGATTAGAGACAAATCAATGCAGCGCCATCATGTTCATCGCGAAGTTTCACAAAAGGTGGATCCGCTTGGATCAGTAGAATCGCCTCTATTGATACAGCTCTTTAACTCGATATAGGGTTTGAGAAAGGGGCAGAATACAAGGATCAATAATACGCAGTCTTATCTTGCATTTTTGTAAGAGGCTTTTTCTATTCCTTGAACCCATAACCTCAAGATCACATGACGACGACTCTACCGTTGCGCGAAGACTCTCCTTCTATACATATGAGTAGGTCCAAGTTGCAATTCATCGACTCTCATTTGATGCTACATAAAGTTGCACCTCGTTGAAGCATTACTTATTTGGTTAATCTATCAGCCCGTCCGTAAGTCTTTAGTTGCTAAGATAGTACATAAACTGAAAATGCATGTCATCTGGGTCGTTAAGCAGTCCAATCGACTCAGAAACAGTCGACTCGATGTGGCAGGCTGACCGTGATGGGAAATCTGTATCAGATTCAGAGCTGGTCCCCATCTACTGACAGGATTCATATCTGGGGATATCTTATCATGCAGTAATTTGTCATCTCATGATTTGTTTTCAAATAATTGTCCACATTATTAGTAATCTTAATGACAGCGAGGGTTTTGAGCAATGGTAAAAGTTGTCGTCATGAGACCTTAAGGTCACAAGTTGAAGGCATGGAATCAACCTCTTACAAAACGTAAGGTAAAACTACCTATTATAAGCCCTTGCAGTCTGCCCCTTTCTCAGACCCACATAGGCAAGAGCTTGATGCACCGGAGCTGCCCTTTTTATTATTAGTAATCTTAATCTTAATCATCACTTAGGAAATAATAAGGCTCCTTTCACCTGCCCAACTCAACCGGGACTGAAGTTTGCGTGATGAAAATTGAAAGAAGTCATCGTTTAAAAAGAAAAAAGAAAAAGAAAAAAAAAGAAACTGGCAGGTCATATACCCAATAAGTCTTTTATATATGCATCCTTTTCATATGCATTATCGGGACACTCCCCTTTAAAAGTTCACCTTAGCCAAATGTATTTCCAGGACAGCCTTCATCAACACTCAAGCTCCCTACATCCCCGAGAGGGATGCATGCACTACCTCAAACTCGTGAAGTCATCATTGATTATTGCAAATGAAGCTAAAACTGAAATTTCAAGAACCAAGCGATGCTAATTATCCATGCTTATGAGAAATGGATACTAATTATTCTTGTAACTTTCTTCTCTTTTATCTTAGTCATCTTTCCACCTTTGAGACTCTCTTTGGATCTGAAGCAAAAACCTTTCGTGGATAATGAGTTTCAAGCCTTTGGCTTTTCATTGAATTTCAGAGGTAAACATTTCGTTTTGATCTTTGCCAAGCCTTTGGCTTTTCATTGAATTTCAGAGGTAAACATTTCGTTTTGATCTTTGCCAAGTTCTACTCCACTTGACCCTGAACTTCTTTTAAAAGTTATTTTCGTGAATTATTTTCAGAAGATTCAAAGGAACAATTATTAGATGCACTGGATGATGATGCACTGAATGGGAGTCTTGGTGCAGCAGTAGAATTGTTGTTGTGTGACCTTAAAGTCACTGGTTCAAGACGTGAAACAGCCTCTTGCAAAAATGCAAGGTAAGGCTGTGTACTATAGACCCTTGTGGTCCACCCCTTCTCCGGACCCCGCATAGGAGGGAACTTCGTGTGACACACTGTATTGTTCCAGGAAGGCCAAATATGAAGTTTTCAATGTCTCAGAATTTTGATGTTGGTGGTACTTGTCATACCCACGCAGCATATGAGTCATGCTATTTATTCACAATAAAATATCATTAGTATCTACTCCCCTTATGCTATTATGTTTTGGTGTTTTTCCACCCGTCTTTCTACATGATAGGCCTCACTTGTTTGTTTAGTCAAAGAAATTCCAAAACTAGGACAGGAAGGGAAGGGAAGGCACCCAAAAAAAAGGTAAACGATAAGATGATATGACATGGAGATCTTAAAATCTAAGATGCATCCTTTTCACTGTTGAAATATAACGTTACACGATGATATACGCATGAAACGCCAAAAGTAGAAAAGAAAAAGATCACATCACTTTGCAAGCCATATCGATTCATTTTTGGAAACATCAAACCTTCATGTCTAGAAGGCAAAAGCTGAAAGTAGGCCTTCTTTCTGATTTAGCAGTGCTTATGCTTTGGAAGCCACCTCTCTCTCTCTCTCTGAATTATATGATGCATGGTCGTGTATTGCATGGCAAAATAAGATTTAAGCTACCAAAATATCATACAACTTCACGCTAAACATTACCTTCTCCTACAGTCAATAGAAACTGAACTGACTTAACGCTAAACATGAGCTCCCCCTACAGTCACTAGAAACTGTGCCGTTTGAAGACACGGTTAGATTCTCGAACAAGAAGAAATGGAAAATAGAGAAACGTGACCTCATTGGACCTCCCTTATCTTCACGGAGGTCCTCTTTCCCTCTATCTTTTTTGAGCTTTCTTGTATTCTAGCCAGGGCTTTGGTTCTTCCATGCGCTTTAATATGTCAACCATTCACCTAGAAGAGTGCTACTTGTACATTTCATCACGAGAGGAAACGGGATACAAAGCTGATGTCGCTGCTCATGACACCACGAGCATTTAGATCCATGTATGAGCAAGTTATCCATTTGGAAGAAAATACACAAAGTTCCAAGGGGTGCCATGTGACACATATTTGTATCTACTTCTCCCTTAAGCGAGCAAGTGGTTTACTTAGTAGACATACTCAACTTATTGGAAAATTTTCAGATGCCCGCCTGCCATTTGAGAAAATTCGAAATATCCACTCAGTCTTCTGCCAATCTTGAAATGCTACTTAAGGTTAATTTTCAAACACCCACCTAATGCTAAGATCTTGACAGAAATCTCAATGGCAGTTGAGTTTTTTTAATATAAGACCCAAACACCCCTTACGAGATTGCATAACTCTTAAGAGGTAACTATAGGGACACTAAGTTTGAGCATCAAAGGACCATTTTGCTAGAGTCCACCATTGCATGATCCAACTCATTCATGTAATTTGTCCACTTTTGGATATGTGAGAAGTCAAAAAGCATGCATACTGGATGATTATAGTGCCTAAAACGTTGTATAATCTCAAAAAAGGAGAATTTTTATGCCCCACCTTTAGTTGAGAGTTTTGGGACTCAAGTCATGCTAAATCAGATCATTGGAAAACCTTTAACAAGCATAGCCAATTTTAATTTCTAGAACACGTATGATACAATCACCATACAATCGGTTGTATGAAATAATTGAGAAAGAGATATGCTTATATGTGCATGGAGCTAGGCAACCTCTTACTTTTGACCTTGATCTCTATTTTAATCATTTTTTAAAAGCCACATGCACCCATGCATAGCCTTGAACCCTAGTTAGTTAGGTGAGAGACTTCATCTACCACAATCAAGAAAGCATTGGCACAGATCTTTATTTTGGTCATGATCTTGGTATTAAAAGAATGATTTAGCAGCAAGCAAATGCATGGGTTTTCATGTTCCCTTATGTGGAAGTGAGATACAATATTTGGATGAAGAGTGATTTAAACTGGGAACCCTATAGGAAGATGGAATTGAATTGCTATCATCTATTAAACAAGAATCTTTCCACAAAAGTACACACACACACACACACACACACACACACACACACACACACACACACACACACACATGTAGTTTCATATATACATACATACACGTGTGTGTGTGTGTGTGTAGTTGACCTTCTAAAATAGTGAAGCAAGAAGGAGCTTCTCATGTGGTAAGTCAAGGGTTTCAAGTGAGCTAAAGTCTTTAACTGTAATCTTAATTAGGTCATGGTATGTGGTGTTCATTGGTATGTTACATATATTCACTCAATTCAAAATTGCATTTTCATTTATAGTAAAATATCAAGTCATCTCTCTCTCTCTCTCTCTCTCTCTCTCTCTCTCTCTCTCTCTCTCTCTCTCTCTCTCAGACCATATATGCAGTATTTCTTTGTTCTTTTTACACACATTCATTTTACTATGTATTGGGAGGACAAGTTCCAACATCCCCTCTCATCTTCACTCTCTTCAAGTATGTCAAATGCTTCTTTCACCTACACCTTACATTGATCAAGATAATCTTTTCTACTTCTCACTCTACATTGGGGTGACATGAACATCATTCATCTACTCCATCCTCACACATAGGGCTTTAGATAGCGTCCCAAATTTTTTGGAAAATAATTTCTTAACCCTTTTATTGTTTTCCATTATATTTTTCTTCTCTGTTGTTCTAATTTTTACTAGATCATCAATTCATCTATATCTCTTTTATTTCATTTATTATTATTTTCATTGCACATACTTTATGTTTTATTTATCATTGAATTTTTATGTTTAATCTATTGATCTTTTCTAATATAGTTATTGATCATAAATCATTATAAATTTGACGATCTTGATATATCCTTCAGGCACTTCTTTGTGTGTGTGTGTCCATGCCTTAAAGTTTTAACTGAACAATACAATCAAAGCATAAAATCATATTGCTGATTGTAGATAGGAGCAACATAATCATCTTTCCCTTTCCTGCCCAAAGACTAATAATTCAATACCTTCCATTGTAGCTTCTGTTACCCCACAATCTTCTCATTGATTCTTGACTGCAAGTATATGGTAACAATCTATTACTTACTCTATAATCAATGTATAATTTTCACTATTCAAGAAAAATGGCTAAGACTTCTATGAACATGGGTAGTGGGGATCATACAAAGATCACCATTATCAGTGCCATGTAATCTAGGCCAAGTCTAGTTAACACATATAAGTCCAAATAACTGTTAGAGATTAGGGATTGAGCAAGCTCAAGGGCATAAGATATAGCATTGATATGTTGCAAATATTCAATGATAGTCTCAACACCTTTTTTCATCATCTATATTTGACTTCTAAGTTGCACAATCCTCAACATTATTGTAATGAATAGGTATTTTGAATAGTCAACTAGATCGCCCTAGATGATGGAAATGTAGCAACTTGTGCAAGAATAAGGCACTAAACGTGGAAAAGATCCATGACATGATGATAGTATCAATTTGCTCCAAGTAAGAAGTCTGGGTGAGGAATTTTGGTTTCACCATCATTAATGAAAGTAGTTGGATATGGAACACCAGATCCACCTACAAATCAAATTAAAACTTATCCCTTAAAGATCAAGAGTAATTGGCGACTTCATGCTACATAGTTGGATCAATCTAGTTTAAATGAAGTATGATTCATGACATAAGAAATAATGATGAAGTTTTGGGAGTTACGGAGGAAGCTTCGGGCTCATATTGATCATGGGTTGAGAATGGGAGTTGAACTCTAGGAGATCTAATCTCTTATTGTTCCTCAGTAGCTAAGTGATAGAGTGGTTGGCTGTTAACTGATCCTCCATTTTGGTATGCTTCTCTTATTATGTCTATAGCTTTACATTGAAAAATATCTTTAAGCCTTTCCTTGATAACTTTGAGAGTTATTGTTCTCCTTTGATCTGGGTGAGTAAAGGGGATGAGTAGGTACCTCCCTCGGTTGGCAGTATTGTAATCTAAGGTTGCCATGTTTTCCATTTCTTTTCATGTCTTATTTTACAGTAATGTATTTTCTCTTTCTGACCACTAGCCTTCCTGCCTTCAACCTTTTTTTACTGTCATTGCTTTGTAACTATTACCACAGGCAGGAAGAAATATTTTGGAGGATGAAGTATAGGCAACATTAATAGCATATCTAGTAGTTGGAAGAATTTTCTAATGCCATGTCTACAAAAGAGTGAGAAGGCATGTTGTGAAGTAGATGAAGGATCAAGAAAGGTAATCAAATTGGAACAGTCTGATACCATAAGAAAAACAAAAGAATTCAACGAATAGAGAGAAGATAGAAGAAGAGACTAATGGTAAAGACCTTCAATGATTTATTGAAGTGAAAGATCGTACATATGTAGTTGTTTCAGGTTTGACCTTTCCATGAGTAGTGGAACATAAAAAAGTTCTACAATGATTACAAATAATTAGGATAACACCTTGGTGAAGATTAGAGAGATGTCAAGCTGTAAATAACAAGTATAAGATAATTTTGCCCTTGATTAATAATGAAAATTTCATTATGAAAATTTGGGATATCACAGGGGAATACTAGCTGAAATAGAAAGATATGCAATTGTGATCTTTGGACAGGAAAGGAAAAATATGAGCATGTTGTTTCTGTTAAGAATCAATGTTGCATTTTTATCTTTGACAATATTGTTTAGTTAAAAGTTTAGTGCTTGGACATATATAAAAACAAATAAGTGCCTTAAGGATATATCAAGATTGTCAGATTTATAATTGATGATTATATTAGAAAAGATCAATATATTATATATTAAATCCAATGATAAACAAAACATTAAAGTATATACAATAAAAGTTAATAAATGAAATAAAAGAGATTTAGATGAATTGATGATCTACTCAAAACTAGAAAAGATAGGCATGGACAATATTGTATAAAACAATAAAAGAGTTAAGAAGATGTTCTCCATAAAAAATCAGATAGGCTATGCAAAGCCCTATGTGTGGAGATGGAATAGATGAATGCCGTTCATGTTTCCCCAATGTAGAGTGAGAATTAAAAAAGAGTATCTTGATCAATTTAAGGTGTAGGTAAAAGAAGCTTTTGTTGTTCTTGAAGAGAGTGAAGATGAGAGTGGGGATAGTGGAACTTGTCCTCCTAGTTAAAAGTGAAAAGAATGGAGGAGAAGTATTATACTTATGCAGAGAGAGAGAGGAGAGAGAGAGAGAGAGATGGGTTGAAATTTTACTAATGGAATTTTTGAATCGATTGAACATACGTTGTTTTAACAAAGTAACAGAGAAGTAATTTTGAGTAGGGATTGTTTCAAATATTTATCTTTCTTTATTTAAAAAAATCTTGAATATGAGAATTAGGTGTTTACATGCACAAGTTAGCTTCTTTTTTCTTTCTTTTTTAATGGATGACCCTACTTTTAGTTTTTTTTTTTTTTTGAATGAATGACCTATAACATACCAATGAACACTTCATACCCATGACTTAAGCTAGTTTTTTTTTTTATGGATGAACCTACTACTAGTGTCTTTTTTTTTTTTTTTCAAAATAATGGATGACCCATAACATACCAATGCATACTACATACCCATGACCTAAGCACAGGAGAAGTTGGAGTACAATAGTTCCTTCTTGCCATTACACTGGAAGGTCGAAGCTCTAGGGCCGTGAATATAAAAAACAAAAGTGTCATGTAAATAGTTCCTATTGGTACACCAGAGCCTACTAACACAATGGTGCAAGAAGAAGTCTCTCACCTTGGAGACCAGAGTTTGAGGCTGTGCACTTTAAGAAAAAAATGGTTCCTATTGGAAAAGAAATGATTCCTATTGGAAAGAGAGTGCAGTGATCAAAAACAGAAATTGGAGTTTTTGACCACCAGTCCTATTGGCTATTCATAGTAAGCCGGTGGGCCCATCACAATTACATAACAAAAATGTGCCATGTAAGTATAATTATGGATTTTGATGGAGACAATTGCTTAGGGCAGAGAAAGTGTCGGTAGGGATGCCCTCCATTTTGGACAAAAGATATGTCATGGTGCTGAATTGACCAAACATTCAAACACTTATTTTATTTGCAAAGAGGGGTTGGTTTCTTCGTCTTTCTTTTTGGAAGATATTTTCATTGCAAATTCCTTTTCAATCAATTCAACGCATTCAAACATAAAGGCTGAAAGAGATACGGCTCATTACACATTTTTTATTCCTTCATGACATGTTTTTCCGGCCTGTAGACATCATCGGATTGGTATAGCCATTAAGAAGTGATATAGGAAAAATTCTACATAAATTTCTTCAAGCGTCCAGCGAGGACTTCTCCGCCATGTTCATTTCCTATTGAAACAGGTAAGTGGTTGACAATGTGAGTATATTTAGTTTCAAAGTAGGCCGCTAAACTGCTCAGTTTAACGCTCTCAACTACGCCACGTATCCCGTGTGCGGGCGTTGGCCCACATTGGATGACTTCGGCCTTTAGACGGACGTAGGCGCCAAGTTTTTATATTTGTCGGCAAGGCCGCCCCGGCAACGGATCTCTAGACGTCACCAGAGACCGTGGCCGGTACAAAATGCTAATCTTTTCAATTACTGTTTTCATAGTAAACTCGATGTTGAAATCAAATAATCAAAGTGGTTGGATCTACAACGTCTCTTCTCTCTGTGCACCAAACTTCGGTGTAACGCGCCCGACGGACTTCAGACCTCAATCGTACATCTATCACGTGTTTGGTTCTACCCCACATGTAAAGCCTGTGGGTCCCAGCAAGGTGCACGATTTAGGTGGCAATGAACGTACGCTATAGCCGTCAGATCAAAGTTAGATGGGTTCCTCATTTTTGTCTTTCTTGTTTAAATCTTAGTGATGTTTTTTTGTCTTTATGGAAAAGGGATTCTTGTTGCCGTCAGCATATCAAATTGGATTGAGGCAGCCGCACACACATCTTTTTGTAAGGGCTGGGACCGATGTAGTCGTAGGGGAGGTTAGGCAATCCTTTTCTCCTCCATTCATTTGAAAAACAGAGAGAGAGAGAGTCTGGATATTTTATTTTTACAAAGCAAATCATTCATAAACACTCTTAAATTTAATATCAGATCAAAGGAAAAAGCGATGACTTGAAACTGAGACCAAGTTGTCTATGACCAAGTACTCTAGACATTTGCTGGCAAAGTAGAGATAACTTAAAGATGTAGATGAAATATTTTGTTATTAGCTTTTTCCTTTATTATCGGCAAGCAAACCATATACAAACTCTTATCCATGCTCTCCTAAATTTAATTCTTGACTAAAGGAAAAAGCGGTAACATAAACCCATGACCAGCTAGAGCTGCTGAGCGACCTAGATATTTGTTGTGTACAAGTTCTGATGAAACCCAAGACCTTAAGTAAGACGATAAAGCCAAAGTCCAACTGAAATAGACGCCCAAAACCTAAAAATGTTGAAACACAATCACTGCATTAATGGCGTCTCACTTGGTCTACGAGTTCGCTTTTCTTCTTAAGGTATTTGATAGGGACCATAACTTTAAAAGAGAAATGATCTTCACAATGCCACACACTTATTTTCCCAAATTTGAAGACCTATTTTATTGTATTTTTGAAAATTTGGATGGAATGGGAATATGAAAGTTTTAAATTTTTGAATCTTAGAAGTGAAATTTTTACAAAATCAAATCAAGTGACAATAACATAATAATTGGATTCTAATCGAAAATTGGAATCCAACGACACTAAGAATAGTGAAAATGAAGTTTGGACAAAAAAGTTACGTAATTTTTAATTATAAAGATATTTTAGTGATTTCATAGCCGACCTCATTTACATGTTTTAAAATAAGAAAGGCTAGATTTAGAGGGGGCCATTTTTTATAATGACACCCCCTCTACGACAAGTCTCCCATGCGTCACCCTGTGCATTCTTCCCTCTTCCTCGTTAGTAATGCAGGCCATCATGGCCGACGATGACGGATGAAACACACCACCATCATGCACCTGCCAGGGGGAAGGGTGGACCACCGTCGTTAAAGGACACCTCCTACTCCTTTGTGCAGTGCATCTCCCACCTTCTCCCCCTAGCTCCATCTCCCCTTGCTTTTTCCATTGCCAGCATCAGAAAGGCCAGTTGATGGCACACACATGCACCCGCCCACCATTCTCTCTCTCTCTCTCTCTCTCTCTCTCTCTTCTTTAGTCAAGTAGTCTCAAATCAAAAGCATGACAGTCAAATAATTTGATCATTTAATATCTACTCATCTTAGTAAAGCAGATTACTTGCTCAAAATTTCAATGACAAATAGATGTTAAAACTACCTACCTCAAACACGGTTATCCCAATCTTCGTAATGCTCAATAAGCTTAGTTCGTACCAATCAGCTTCTTTATCAACATATGTACATTACAACGTCATTTATCTTATGATTTTTTAATTGTTACTTATTTAGTCTTTAATCACCCTTAATGTGGTGATCATGCCTTTACCACTTTCTAATTATAGATATTCCTCTCTCTTTTTTGTCATAATATCAAAACTTGGACGTTGATTAAAAATTGACGGTCTAGATCATCTAATTGTCCTCAATTCCTATTAATATATGACTTATAGATAGTTTATTTCATATCTTAATGTTTGATCTATTGATTCGAGCAACTAATTAAATACTAATTGATCAGATCAATAGTTCCAAGTCGTCTTGATATCAAATCTTTGAATCTAAGGTCATTAGAACAATCTAATTGTTAAATTATTCTAATTAATAATATAAATAGCCCAATTGTTCTTCCTCAGGTTTAATCCATTCTAATATTGTTTATTTTCTAAATTTTCTATAAATTATTACACATAACTAAGATAAAAATAAATTTTGATTAATTTAAATAAGAATTGGTAGCATTCTTACCTTTGATCGCTTAAATCCATTTATGAAATCATATCTGATGCAGCTTGATTAGGTTTGATCTTCTTTGATAAAAAATTCGATAATGAATACTCATATCAAGTGTTAAATCTATGGTCAAATCTAAATGGAAGCTCAAATTGGTGGTTAATCAAGATGTTAGGTAGTTGATCATATGTTAGATCATCTTTAAAGGATGGATTGGTTGCAAATCTAACTTCTGATGGCTAATTGATGATTGGATCGTGATGAAAAGGTCAGATCGGTTACAGATATGAGTTTTGGCTATTGATTAACGGTTGGATCATGTGGGAGCTCAACTTGATCACAAATTGAAAATTAGATGATATATCATGGGCTAGATGATGATGGATGGTTGAATCTAATTCTAATTGATAGGACCCATGATTTCCACTTTATTCGATAGCCTAGATATATATTCAAATTTATTTGGATCTAACTATTATATCAATCTATTGACTTTTCTAAATTATTTAATTAATCAAATTCTAAGGTCTAATCACTTTTAATCTGATGGATCTAATTTATTCGATGATTTTTTAGTTTGGATCATTCTGATTTTAAATTTTATTACATAATTATGTCCTTGTCGTCAAGATGAATCCAGCAGATCTTTTCGATTGTAAATCAGACTTCTATAGCCTTTTAAATCAAAGATTTTGTGTTTCAGATTATTGAAAAGGTTCAGATTTAAAATTTGAACTTAAACAGACAAAAACAAGGTCATCGGGATGCACTGGAGCATAACACAAGCTCCAAAATGCTCGATGTGTCACGGTCCCCAAAATGGCAAGGTGTTCTCATCAATTTGTGACAGCTCCCACATGCGCAACCACGCACAGGGATGCGCCAAGCGCATACATCTTTGTAGCGCATTAGCAGAGTGTGTCTTGGTTGTCGATCAGACCGACCAGGATGAGACAGTCTTATCTAGACCATCATATTATTCCAATATTTGATCAATGCTTAGGATCTCTCAAAATTTTACTATTTTTATAATTTCTACGATTTTGGGGTCCCACAAACTCATCGTATGACTTAGATCTTCCACATGAGTTGTCTTTGAGGTGGTTCCAATATAAATCCAATGGATCTGTTTTCACCAGTAAATCTTCAGCCGGTGAGAACAGATTTGCCAGAGGTCTGAGGAAAGAGAGGGGGAAGAGTTTACCTGTTGGCTGGAGGAGTAGCAAATCTGATGCTCAGAGAGAGAGAGAGAGAGAGAGAGAGAGAGAGAGAGAGAGAGAGAGAGAGAGAGAGGAGCCAGTTTGGTTCTGTGATGTGGTTGCTAGTGGAGCAGCAAACAGGCCGGAACAAATGCCGACTAGTTCAGTCTGGCCGATTTGTACGGTGAACAGGGAGAGGGAAGGGATGCTACCGGTGCTGGAGAACATACAAAGGGCAAGAGAATAGTGGGGGAGAGGACGGAGCTTTATTGCCTGCTGCTCTAGCATCCCCTTAGTAGATGTGTGAAGGTGGTGGATTCTGTTACGCCACCATTACCTACTTTGCTGGCAGGAAAGGAGGAGAACATGGATGCAGCCGGCCACGCACGGAAAGGGTGTTGTAAAGGGGTGTCGCTATCAAAATTGACCTCACCTATTTCGATGCTTTTCAGTTTTAAAAAACATATAAATGAGGCCCATTTAAAAATTTACTAAAATGCCCCTAAACTCCCTTTTTAATGCTCTTAGTGTCGTTGAATTTATTTTTCTGAGTACAATCTAATTATTAAGGTTTCAACACCTTCTTTGACTTCTATAAAAAAAAGCTCATCCATAAAATTCTATTTTATCTTTTTTTTAGACAAAAATTACATAAAATAAGCTTTTAAATTTTGGATTATTACAAATAGGGTGCAAGCTAGAGACATGTCATCGGAGATCCTTCACAGCAAATTTGGCTGTGAGATCCACTATCATTAAGAAAGTTATGCAAATGTAGAAAAATTGTACTTAGGTACAACTATTAGTTGGTAAACCAAGTTTCGGCAAAGAGATAGATGATGGTGTTCGCATCAAGAGAGATTGGTAGTTCCATCAAAAGATGAAATGAGACAAGAAATTCTTCAAGAGGCACATCAATCTCAGTATATTGTTTATCATAGTGTTACAAAGATGTATTAAGATTTGAGGAGATATTTTTGGTGGAATGTTATGAAAAAAGATGTAGAAGAATTTGTGGTATGATACTTGACTTGTCAATAAGTTAAGATGGAGCACCAGAGACTGGGTGAACTATTAAAACCACTTGAGCTCTTACAATGGAAGTGAGACTATATTACTGTGGACTTTATAGTGGGATTACCCAAGACACTAAGGAGTCATGATATAATATGGGTAATCATAGACTAGCTACTATATTGCCACACTTCCCTGTTCAACAAACTCATTCCACTGATAACTTGTCTCAGTTGTATATTAATGAACTGGTGGGTTTGCACGAGATATTATTGAGTATCATTTCTGATAGAGAAAGTCGTTTCACCTCACAGTTATGGAAGTCAATGCAGAAGTCATTGGGATCTTTATTAAATTACAGTACAGTCTTCCATCCTTAAATTGGTGGCCAATCTGAATGGATGATCCAAACTTTGGAAGACATGTTGAGGGCATGTGCAATTGATTGGAAGGAGAGTTGGGATGAGTGCCTACTATTAGTTGAATTTGCATACAACAATAGTTTTTGTTCAAGCATTGGTATGGCTCTGTACGAAGCGCTTTATGGGAGAACTTGTCGTTCACCTGTGTGCTCGAATGAAGTGGGTGAAAACAGAGTTATACAGTTAGAGTTGGTAGAATAGTGTGCAACCAGAGTGAAGCTTATTCAAAGATGACTTCTCATAGCTCAAAGTTGACGGAAAAGTTATGCTGATAAATGATGAAGACAATTGGAATTCGAAGTTGAAGACCATGTGTTATTGAAGATTTCTCCAACTAAGGGTGTTATTAGGGATAGGATTAGTTTGACTGCATACAGACTAGCCTCGCCCCTGCAATTATAAAAAATTCATAATGTTTTTCATATATCTATATTACAAAAGTATATACCGGATTTCACACATGTACTTAAGCAGGTACAAGTCAAGTTGCAGCCAAACTTAACTTTGGAAACAAAACTAGTTCAAATTTTAGATAAAAAAGGTCAAGAAGTTGTGAAATAAAGAAATTTCACTAGTTAAGATTCTGTGGAGGAATGCATCTGTTGAATTGGTGAGTAGTAATTTGCTGAATTTTGAGGATGAAATTCTTTGTAAGGGATAATGGTATAACGAACCAAATTTTGAAGCTCTATTTTATAGTATTTTTGAAAATTTGGATGGAATGGGAACATGAAAATTTTAAAAATTTGAATTCTAGAAGTGGAATTTTTATAAAAAATCAAATCAAGTGACAATACCTTAATAATTGGATTTTACTTGAAAATTAGAACCTAACAATAATAAGAACATTGAAACTAGAGTTTGGACAAGAAAGTTATGTAATTTTTAATTATAAGGTATTTTAGTAATTTCATAGTCAGCCTTATTTACACGTTTTAAAATGAGAAAGGTTAGATTTAGAGGAGACAATTGTTTATAACAACACCCCTTGGGACAGATCTCCCATGCGTTGCCCCGTGAGTTCTTCCCTCTTCCTCATCTGCAATGCAGTCCATCATGGCCGACGATGATTATACTAGTGCTTGTTTGGTTTGTTGGAAATGGACAGTAATTGATTTTCACGAAAATGAAAAATCTCTGTGGTAAGTGTTTGGGCCTTGAAAATAAATTATGGTAAGCCCAAAAATTCTACCCCACTGAAAGATTTTTGTATCATTGGTGTTATTTAATTTCAAGGCTTAAACACTTTCTACGAGAATGCCCTTTTCTGTCTAAATTAATCCCACCAAGTAAACAGACCTTTAAGGATGCCGTTTTACAAGAAAACTAATTAGGTTTTAGTAGGAAAGTACTTGTCAAATTCCTTTTTCCTTTCTTTTTTTCGTTTTATGACAAAAAAATGTGAAAATAATTAAGTGAAGAAATAAATAATAGAAGAGGAGTATAACATGTTCGTAGCGGATAACCGTGTATTTATTATGCTTATCTCAATTTGAATATTTATGTTTAAAAAAGTACGAATTTGGAGCCATAAAGATTTTAAGATATTGAAATATGGAAGTACATAAGAATCCCGTGTGCGAGCGTTGGCCCACATTGGATGACTTCGGCATTTAGATGTACGTAGTCGTCCTCAAGTTTTTATATTTGTCGGCGAGGCCGCCCCGGCAACGGATCTCTAAACGTCACCAGAAACTGTGGCCGATACAAAATGCTAATCTTTTCAGTTACTGTTTTCATAGTAAAGTTGATGTTGAAATCAAATTATCAAAATGGCTTGATCTACAAAGTCTCCTCTCTGTACACCAAACTTCGGTGTAACGAGCCCAACGGCCTTCAGATCTCAATCGTACATCGATCACGTGTTTGCTTCTAGCCCACATGTAAAGCCTTTGGGTCCCAACACGGTCCACAGTTTAGGTGGCAATGAACGTACGCTACAGCCGTCAGATTAAAGTTGGATGGATTCCTCATCTTTCTTTCTTGTTTAAATCTTAGTGCTGTTTTTTTCTTTATGGAAAAGGGATTCTTGTTGCCAACAGCGTATCAAATTGGATTGTGGGGCACCCACACACGCATCTTTTGTAAGGGCTGGGACCGGTGAAGTGCCTCAATTGTTGCAACATGCTAAGTTGCGTGTGAAACATGGTCCGTCTTGAAGTATGTCCTCTTAGGGGAGGTTAGTCAATCTTTTGTCCCCATTTCATTTGACAAATGTGCTAAGCTTTGGAGCATTTGTATGCTTTTCCTGCTTTCTTCTAGGCAACCTTAATGGCAGAGAGAGAACACAAAGTCTGGATAACTTTTTTTTTTCCTTTTTCTTTTTTATATGGAAAAAATTATAAAGCAAATCACTCGTACTTACTTTTAAATTTGAGCTACCTAGACTTTTGTTGGCTTGTTTTTATTTTGTTGTGTATAACTTCTATGAAACCCAAGACCTCAAGTAATAGGATAAGGCCCAAGTCCAACTGAAATAAACGCCCAAAACCTAAAAATGTTGAAACACAGTGACTGCATTAATGGCTTCTCACTTGGTCTACCAGTTCGGTTTTCTTGTTAAGGTACTTAATAGGGACCATAACTTACTCTAAAGGGGAAATGATCTTGACAACCCCCCTTGGACTATTGCCACACACTTATTTTCTTCTTAAGGTACTTACTATGAAAGGGAAATGATATCCTCCTAGCCCTTTACGGCTATCCCTACACCCTTGCTTGGGGTTTTGTGGTATTTTGATCCAAAGGACCTGCCCGTTTCAATAATCTTAAATGTTCATCTTTACAATCTTGCCAAAGATATCCCTGTCCCCAAAATTAGATGTTATGGATGATCTTATCATTGTTGCTATTTTGAGTTCCAAAATGACTAAGGGGGGTTTATTTAATTACGTTACTTCAGCATTTCTAAGATATTATGGCATATTTCATATGTGCAGCTTATTTAACAATGATATCTTGGACATATGTAAGATATTGGTTTATTTAACTGTGATATCTTGGACATATGTGAGGTATTGGTTTATTTAATTGCGATATCTAAGGATATGTGAAATATCAGATTTATTTAACATTATCACAGTTGATATCTTTGGTATTATCAGAGATATGCCAATCCCTTTTTATAGTATAAAATTTGCTTGTTTTTAAAGAGAGAAAAATCAACTTCAAAACATGTTTTTTTAGAGAGAAGAAATGGGTTTCTTCACCTTAAAGAAGCTGACCACAATAGAGAGAGAATACAACAATTAAATATGTATGAAATCTTACTTGCAACTGGGGTGTATTATCTAGTGCACATGTAAATTTCTATTTGATCATGCTAGCATCCAACATTTTGCATGAATGCGTGAAGCTTTGGATGATCCTACCTGTGCATTTGATTTTTCTGGCTTTGGATGAATAGGAGTTTAAAAAAGAGTAGATTGGATAATTCTAGCATCTCATTGTAGATTTGATTACGAAATGATTGATAGATCATATAAATTCAAGTCCCAAAATAGGGTTCTTAGATGCTAGGATAAACCAATCATTGTGATATTTTCTTTCCAAGATAATCGAAGCCGGAACAATCAAATGAAAGGATTAGATCATTTAAAAGTTTGCTCTTCCATGCAAATTGTCTGGAAACTTATGGTCAGACATTTCTCATGTTTCAAGGTCTCATAAGGGCTAGATTTTCGTGTCTGGGCCATATCATAGAAAGATCATGCACTGAAATCTTATCATTGGTTGATCCTAACCACAATTATTGGGTGAAAGAATAGATGGTTCACAAGATTTCAGAAAGATGGTAGTTAAGGTTCAATAAACGAATGGTCAAGATGGAGCAATGGAGAAATATTTTGGAGTTATCAATTATTAAGAATGCGGGCCCAAAGATGAACGCTTGGCATCATAACCATCTGGGTATGCTATATTATGTAGCTTTCTCGATGATTCTGCATCCAAGGATACAAGATAGATATTGGGATTCAACTATTGGGTGATCACAACGTTCATCCACTGGTCCCACCTTAGATAGGCGATGCTGAAAATCTTCTTCAGTGGATGGCCTCAGTTACCACTATTCTCTGCTGTTAATGGACGTATCAAAAAGCTTGCAAACAACATTGTACAATCTTGGTAGTTGAGGTATCAAGAATGTCCAATTTGGGATCCTAGGTTAGACAAGACAGGACCCAACATATTTAATGGCTATGATCACCAAATCATAGGCCCCACGTTAATCCTAAAAGCATTATTCAATAAACTACATTGCTCTGAATACCCATGTCGACCCTCTCCACTCTTGAAACTACAGAACTCCTCCACCACCACCACCCATCTTAGATTTCTATCAACTTTAGAATCCATCTCCTTCTCTTTAGCCCCGGCTAATAGTAGTTGCTTAAGCTCACCAAAAACATATGAATGATCGGTGTAGATTTACATCTTGTGCTTGCCGTCCATTTGAGGTTGATGAGAATTCGATGGTTTTCAATCCACATCAACAGCTGTGATTTATCCATACTTTGAGGATCATTGCTATAATAACCCCAATTTTTGTAAATTGATTGAGAAAATCAATTTAGTTTGAATTTTTAAAAATTCTGGGTTGAAATATTAGGTTATTTAAAATTCTCTTTTTATAGAGATTGAAACATAATTTAAAACTTAGAAATTATGAATGTACTCGAAAAACCGATCGAAATGACACTAAGTAGTTTAATTCTGAGTTAAAATGAAAAATTCCTAATTTTCTTTATTTTTATGATAAAAGGGTAAAATGATAATTTTACCCATAACCAAGATCTAAGACATCAATATTTATAAAGAACTCGGAAATACAAATCCAACGCTACTAAGTATACTCAATTCCAAGTTTGGGAGAATAAAATGAATTTTTCTCCATAAAAAGGCAAAATAGTCCTTTCACACCCCCATAGGGTCCACAAGGGGCCCACAAACAATCCAATTGCTAGAAAACATGTAATGAGTGGTCAAACTACGACCATCTACTAGTAGAGAAGAAGGTGGTAGTGGAGGATCCAATGTTAATTTAATATTTAAAATAATTGAAACATGATTATTACAACTAATTATGAAAAATTCAAAAACATCTATAAATGCACCTCCAAAAATGTTTCTTAAAATTCCCATAAAATCATCTTACTTACTCTGAAAATCCAAATCTAGATTCCTTCCCAAAATTTCAAAACTCCCAAAAATCTCCCTTCTTGCACTTTTTCTCTCATCTTTCTAATTAGAACAAGAGACTTAAATTCAATTAGGCACTTTGTTTCAAATTGAATTTGACAAATCTTACTGTCCATACAATCCTAGACTACCTAATCTACAAAACCCCCAAATCAATTTCAAGATCCAACAGTGCAATCAACAAAAATCACAAAACAAGCGACTATCGGGCTATCTTATCATCAAAGGGTATTTATTTCAAATTGGGCTTCAAATATATGTTCTTTCTCCAATCAGATAGGTGGGAACACTTCTTATACTTATTTCATGTCATTTTATTTAATTTTTATTTTTCTAAAATTAGTTTTATGTTAAAATTTATAAAAAATAAAGTAAGGACCAGAACCCTTCAATTTTGGATGATGACATGCTTAAATGGAAAATTTGAGCTATCCAATCAATCTAGAAGGGTCCAAAATCCTTAGGATAGAAATTTCAAATTTTTTTATTAAGTTTTGAGCCCTAAATTGAAGAGGATTGATTGGACGGTTCAAAATGGACCGTTTGATCTCCCAAATTGGATTGGCTCTCGGAATGCACTGAGAAACGCTGCATAAAAACGTACCCTGCAGGAGCGTTTCCACACATGCACGCCTCATGCGACACCGTTCCGACGGAATGGCCGCGTGACAATGCCAGTCCCAGGGAAGCGCCTCACATGTGCGTCCCGGTGACGGGCGTGTGGCGATGTTCTGCCCAATTGATCCAGGTCATCCATTCCACTGGACCCATATCAAATCTGGACCCTAGAAACGACTGTGAAATTGTGGAGTCATTTGAACTCCAAATTGAGATGAGAAAGTAGCTATGAAAAGTTTATAACGTCTATTTTCTTCTGAAACCATAATATTAATATAAACATTTTAGAAACTTTCAGTTTTCAAGAATTAAGTTTCTAATTTTCATGATCTTCAATATCTAAGATAATCAGATCTTATGGATTTGATTTACTGATGATATAATATTGAAATCAAATGATATCCATAATTTATTTGGACATATCTAAAATAAATTGAGAGATCTATCCTTTATAATAGAAAAACCCTAAAAATACAGAGGGACCCACTTCAACTTAATATTAGTAAGAGCTATGGTTAGTAGGACAATATAAGGATTATTAAATCCTTGGCCCAAACTAGGAGAATAATAAATCTCATGAATGACATTTTAAATCTTCATGGACTTAATTAAAATCAATTAGAAAGAGTACTTAGGGTTAACATGCTCATAGGAACCTTATGAAAGGTTGAGCGAAGGTCACTCTAGTGAATGTTGAACATAATGGTCAAGGGGGTTTTCTAATAGAGCCTTGCTCTTCCCCTACATTCTGTTGACGTTTGTGAGGTCTAAACGCATCCTTACATGAGGATTGAAGTAACTACAGTGTGTTTACCCATTCAACTAATAAGCCTTAGTCAATTGGAAATAAGAGGAGCAATCTAAACTTAAGCTGAAATAAGTTATCTTCAACCAATAAAACATTAACTGGTTGAATAATAATAATAACAGCATAAATGGTTAGTAAATTATCTAATCCTAATAAAAATTATAAGTAAGATAATGATGATCAAACAAGATCTATGAGATCTTGAATGATCAAGAACAATAAACAGAAATTAATACTTCTTAATAAGGATATATATATATATATATATGTATATGTATATGTATATAGATATTGCTTGCAACTTAGATCAAATAGAATAGAAGATCTGAACCCTTGATCAATTATGATTTAAGGAAGAGAACTAAGATCATCCTCCTTAGGGATGATCAAACAACTAAACTTAGATAAAACAAAAACTAGATAATAGAATATCTAAGCCCTTGATCTTTATCAACAAGTATAAATTGTTGATCAAAGGATCTATGAAAGATCAAGATCAAAGAAAGGAATACACAAAGACTTAGATTAGAAAATACTTAGATCTGAAAGATTAAAAGATCATTTTAACCGTCAGATCTATTGATCAATAGGATAGACACTAATTGAGAAAGATAGATCATGATAGGACAAAAGATCTCGATCCTTTGTATAAATATTGACAGTATGTATGGATTTACAGATTTCATACGTCAATCAGGATCATGGAAGATTTGAAGAGATGAATCACTACTTGAAGGTAGAAGGATTTTATGAAGGCATCTACATGAGAAGTACATGTTGTATACATGATCTTATGTTTGAAAATGTTGACAAGTATAATGTAAATACTTGTATTAAACCCATTGTAAACTGTTATGATCCAACCAAAACACATATGAAATGTTTAAGTTAGAAATGAGGAAAATCCTAAGTGAATAGAGAATTAGAAGGTATTCTAGTCCTAGATAAATAGACAGATTGTTTATAAGTATAAAATCAATACATGAGAATCATTCATATAGAATGGTGATCCCTAAACTTGTATGAACATGGATATCATTCATTGTAAATGATGATCCCTAAGTTTGAAGTAAAATCCTATCCTCGGTATAAGAATACCAAAATATGAGGATGATTATATAAACAGACAAGACATCTGATAAGTAAAAAGATTACTTTACATATAAGCATAGAGGCTTGTGGTTTTGTTTTAAACATGCATAGGCCTGGGGATGCTATGCTAAGAGAGTAGTAGGGTTTGGCCACTCGCTCTCTGAAATGTGATATATATGATAATCCTATGCCCAAAGAGAAGCAAAATGTCGAGTGGGGCAATATGGGAAGGCCACCATTATGATGGTCTATCTACCCATATAGACATGACGTAGATGATTTTCCACACTCGGTATCTGTGGAATATGAAAGTAGTTATTTGAGCACGCTAGTATGGATTATATTGCAGCATAGTAGTCCTTTGAGTATTTTTACATTATGATGCATGGCATAGTGAAATGTCTTATGATACGGCATGATGAGATGCTGGGTAATAGTGGATTACTGATACTATCTAAATGAGGAAGTATTTCCAATAGAGTCTGGATGATTTATCAATTCAGCATAAGTCAGATATGATTATGTTTTGGGACATTAACTATTTTTCACAGTTTTGAATATATGTATATATCTATATACAGTATATCGTATGAATGTGCAAGGATGTACATATATGACAAAGTAAAGAGATTGATTCATGAGTATGTTATGAACTATTAGATTATAAAGTATTAGATTGAATCTCCTACTAAGCATAGCTTGATGAGATATTGTAAATGTTTCAATGTTTACAACATCTCAAAAACAGAGAAGGAAAATTAGAAGCTCAAGACTTAAGAAGATTTGGAAGAATAATCAATCAGGATATATCCCTTGAAGACATATATCTTTATTTGAAAGCATTGTACTGTATTGAGAGTTTTTAATATATGGTGAGGTTTCAAATTTCGACAAGTATTATACTGATACCTGGGCTGTACTGTGAACCACTAGATGGATTTTGGAATTTAATAAAAGTATATTTCTTCAACGAAATTTTATCTTATATAAAATTCTACTTATATTATGTATGAAGTGATGACTTGGGTTTTTCAAAACAAGTTTTAAAGAAAAGAATTTTCGCTGCTTTATTTTGCGAAATTTTTTTTACTACTAATGATGCCTTTGCCTTTGAAAAAATGTATTACAAAAACCCAGGTCATTATAATTGGATTTTGATAGGTTGATGTATTGTTTTTTATTAGAAAATATTAATAAAATATCTTTCAAATATATTTCATATATTACCAAAAATATCACAGAACATATATCACATATTCTAAATATCACAGAATATATGACACATATCTTAGATATTACAGAAGATACCTCAGGAGACATCAGACAAGATATGCCAACAAAAACGCTCAACATGTGTGGTTAAATAAACTCTCCCCCCAAACTATGAGAATTCAACGGTAGAATCATCCAAACTATGAGAATTCTGGAACATATGTATCAGCAGATAGTTAACATGTATGATTCTGATCATTCGGAAAGGTGGATCTCACTTGAGAATTGGGATGTGTGGGAATATCATTTTCCATTAAGAAATTAGATTATGAGATGAGTAAAGTGAAAATTAGAGAAATTAGGGCTCCCGACATCCACCACATGTATGACCTGGAAAAATGCTATGCCAATGTTGCCTAGGTAATCTCCTTCCAAACATTATTAAGTCGATCGAACCGTCTGATTGTCCGAACATCTTTCAACGGCAAAGCAATCAACATCTGATGTAGGAAAAATGATGAGATTAGCTATGGATAAGATGGTAACATATGTTTAATGAATTGGCAGAAATGCATGCTGCATTGAACGAGATAGAATCGGTTCAAAGCCCAATTGGCTGCTGAGAGTTGAGTGAGAAATAACACGCGGCGGGGCTGATATGAATCGCCCCATGAGGAGACATTAAAGAGACGGTCATCTACCTTGTCTACCATCTTCCGCCCACAACACACAAGGGCAGGTGGTAAGGTGTGGCATTACATGTCCTGCTTCTCGTGATATATACATCTTCACCCCCTCAGCTCACAAAAACTTTGGTAAACTGTCTATCTATCCGTCAATCTGATCTATCCATGCTATCCATTTTCTCTTCCCCTATCAAATACTTTTAAATACACACACGGAGGAACTTTTTTATGGTGCTCCATGACTAGTATCATGGATTATCAAATATAATTGCAACTACACTCAGATAAACAGCTAGGATTACAGAAGGGGAGCCTTGGCGCAATGGTAGAGCTAGTATTGTGTGACCTTGATGCCATGAGTTCAAAGAGTAGAAACAGTTTTTTGTAAAATGCAAGGTAAGACTGTATACTATTGACCCTTGTGGTCCACTCCTTCCCGATATGCAGGAATTTTGTGCACTGAGGCTGCTGATGAACAGTTGAAATTACTAACAGCTGGGCCCACATGCACTTACCATTGCATACAGATAGGAAAATGCATATGCATACGCCAATGGTACCATGGAATGGTGTGCAAAACAGAGCAAAGAAAGAGAAATATGCCAATTTTCTGTTCTAACGGTGTGCAGCATGAAATTTTCCCTCTTCAGCTTACTCTTTATACTTTTTAGATAAGGAAAAATTATTCGAGACACCGAAGCATAAAGTTTTCCTTCTTGGGTCCACTTTTTAGATAATCTAAATGTTTCATCGAATGCGCCCTTTCTCAAAATAGAGGTACCATCTAACGGCCATCTCTGAGGTGGGCCTCTTCCAACTAAATGTCAATTGTGTCAATGAAACTACTCTCTACCATTCACATTTGATGTGAAAGGAGCCCAACTTAGAGGTAGCCGTTAGATGACATCTTTGGTACTTTCATCTCGAAATTTCATGAATGCCTGAAAAGGTGGGCCCAAGGTAGATCACCCTACACACCGCTACACAGAAGTGGAGCGAGTAATTTGGAGAGAGAGAATGAGGATCTTCAATGTAGAAAATCATTGGTCAAGAATCTGAGTGGAGGGCCCACAAAAAAGTGCAACTGACACGCGGGCTGTTTGGATTGACTGGACTTTTACACTGACCCTACAATTACTGTAGGTCCTTTTCCATTGATCTCAGAGAAGAAAACAAAAACCGAAAGTCGTCTGTAGACCAAATTTCGGTGTAAAGTACACACACCAGCGATCATTAGAGATTGTGAACTTTGAGATATGGAAAGTGCAAGCAGTAACTACTTCACCTGCCGTTCTTCCGTACTCTTTTAGCCCATGAAACCACAAGCAAGGGAAAAGAAGTAAGAGTTGAAAGAGGCAAAGAGAGAGTACTAACTGGTTACTTAGCCAAACTGGAATCCCAGATTTTTCTTTTCTTTTTCTTGATTTCTCTCACCAAATTGCTAGCTTTGTCTCCACCTCTCTCTCCATATCAACCTCATTATTATCCTCTTGTGATTGTGGGCCTTCCGATCGTCCTATTTATACCCCCTGTACTGCCATACCTTTTCCACCCTGCATTTAAACACAAAATCCTTCTACATTTCCCTTCTCTGCTCTCATCATGGCTCTCTTCCTTCCTCTTTTTCTCTTTCTCATCCTCCCCTCAACCAATGCCCAGCCTTCTCCTGGATACTACCCAAGCTCAAAGTTTAGGACCTTGCAGTTCTCCCAAGGTTTTACTACTCTCTGGGGTGCCCAGCACCAAAGTGTCTCACAGAACCAGTTGACAATCTGGCTAGATAGAAATTCAGGTCTACCAATTCTTCTCCTCATTTTGTTCCCATCTCTCCCCCTCTCTCTCTGTGGTTTCTGATTATTTGAGCTTAATTGTGAAAGCAGGAAGTGGATTTAAATCCAGTCGTCCATTTCAGTCTGGCTACTTTGGTACATCGATTAAGCTTCAAACTGGCTACACTGCAGGAGTGATTACATCCTTTTATGTGAGTTAAACCAGTTTGTGCATTACTGTTCTTGTAACAGGGGATACTGGCGATATATACATCGTTTTTCTGTATATAATTAATGGCACCCTCTTTTTCTTGGGTTCTTATTACCTTCTAATATCTTTTTCACTCCTTTTGGGTTATTTTTCTGGAAATGGACGGCAGCTCTCAAACAATGAAGACCATCCGGGGAACCACGATGAAGTCGATATGGAGTTCCTTGGAACTACACCGGGAAGGCCATATACCTTGCAGACCAATGTCTATATCAGAGGCAGTGGTGACGGCAGGATTATAGGTAGAGAGATGAAGTTTCATCTCTGGTTTGATCCAACGGCTAATTTTCATAAATACGCCATTTACTGGAGCCCCAATCAGATTATGTAAGTATCCAGACCCAAAAGCATTCCCTATTAGACTAATATTAACCTAACAAATTTTCGCTAATAATAGTAACAATAACGACACTTTGTACCAACTCCACAAGGAATTGTTAAAGTAAACCAATCCTTCTAATCAATTTAAATCTTGAAAATTTGGACAGGACATAATCGTTTGTCCGTATCATTAAATCACCACTGTACACGTAGCAAATGTCGGTGAAACAGTACATTCTTGTAGTGGACCCCACCAATAATAGGCCCTAACCCCCGAAGAAATTCGCCTGATTCACAACTAGATAGACTTACCATCTGAACCAACTTCAATTTAATTGAGATCAAAAGAAAAGTATGAAAATAGGTTATGTAGAGCCAGCAGATATCCTCATCATATGGTTTAATTAGATTGCCTCATTAGGGCATCTGAGGCGTATGGCTCATCTGATGTGGGCCCATCATATGAAGAGTCATAAACTCATATATTTCTTCCACATGTACGTCCTAGATTCTTTAGATTTTAGGCACTAATTCGAAATTAGCAGCATATTATAATAACCTATTATTACATTTGTTAAATATGTGCCCTTGCAGCAATAATGCACATGATTTGTTAAATCACCTTCGTATTCACTTATCGCATTCTACAGTTATAAAGTTTGTTAACATTGTTTCATGGACATCCCTTTCAATTTTAAAGTAAAAGTGCTGCTTTCAGTCATTTTAGCCAAAAGTGACCTATTCTTGAAAGTGGGCTCACACGTGACAAACCAAGATTACGAGCCCTTCATTTTTTTTTTCTTATGGTACAAATGTCTAGCGCAATTGGTCACGTACAAATTAACATCTCGCTTGGACTTAGGTTCGAGTCACTACTTTTTTTGTTGGTAGGGGATTAAATTTAAGAGTGTATGTGAGTGATTTGTTTGTCTTTCTTTGGAACTGGGGTTTAGGGAACTTTATGGTGTAACATATAACATAATATAACATAGTAAAAATGGTAAGGTTGTTGTTGTATGACCTTTAGGCCATGAGTTCAAGGCATAAAAACAGCCTCTTGCAAAATACATGGTAAGACTGTCCGAAACCTTGCATATGCAGGAGCTTTGCGTACTGGGACTGTCCTAAAAAGAGTAGATAATTACGGAAGGGCCATGGACTAAAGTATGTACGAATGATATTCTATGTACAGATTCTTTGTAGACGACATTCCCATAAGGAGGTATCCGAGGAAGAGCATCTCCACCTTCCCTTCGAGGCCAATGTGGGTGTATGGTTCAATCTGGGATGCCTCTTCGTGGGCCACAGAAGATGGAAAATACAAAGCCGATTATCGTTATCAACCGTTTGTCGGCAAGTATGCAAACTTCGTCATTAATGGGTGCTCAGCTTATTCACCAGCGATATGCCGTCAAGTGCCCGTCTGGCCTCATGCGTCCCGCAGCCTTAGCAATCAGCAGACCTCAGCCATGCAGTGGGCTCAAAGAAATTACATGGTGTACAACTATTGCACGGATTCAAGCAGGGACCATTCCCTTACTCCAGAGTGTTTGTCTTGAGTCACTTTCACCGCAACAAAGTGTGACCCAAAGGAATATGGTTTGCAGATGGGTCTATTTTTGCCTTTAGCAAACAAAAACTGCCCTGAGCAGTTGGGCTTGAAATCATTCTTGTTATCTCCTAGTTGTTGGTGTACATAACTAAATAATGCTGTTGGTGGCTTTGGTTTTGAGTGATATGGAACCTGAAAAAAGTGCTAAGAGAGAGAGAGTGGAAATGTGAATTCACTTGTCATTTCTGAATAAAGAAAAAAGGGTTTTTGTTTTAAGCATGTTTCCATTCCATGTGATGGCATCAAAGTTAGTGCAGTTATGGGGTCATGTTTCGCCCTATGTTTGTAACGTTGATGGACATAACGACTAGTTCTCAGAAGCGGGGCCCAGATAGATAGTATTCGCTGTTTCTTCACATGAACTTGGTGTTGCCTCGCTATTTTCACCTGGAGTGCTGGCGTGTACAAGCGCCCAGCTTTGGCAGTTAGGGAGCCACCTTTGGAGCATCCAACGGGTCCATCTGATTGCTTCAGTTTTTTATATCCTTGATTTAAAGAGAATGTTATTGGACGATTCTAGCATCTAAAATATGTACTCAGTATTGATCACAGGAAACGGACGGTTGGAAACTTTGTATAAATAATGTTCTATATTTAAAGAGAGTTTTAGGGTGCTAGAATCGTCCAGTCATCAGATTTTTTGTTTATGAGATTTCAAAAGCCAGTGATTGATTGAATCCTCCTCTCTATGTTGCGGATCAAGGGTTCCTTCTCCTTTCCCTTCTCCAAACTCCAATTCTATTATTTTCATGTAGAAATCTTTGATCAATCATGGACTAAGTTATTCTAGTGAGTTTTCGTCCTGCTGTTACGAACCTCAAAAACATACATACAATTACTTAAGAACAAACAAACCAAGCTTTTAGGGCTATTTATCTATGTTTGAATAATTTATTACCATCGAATAAGACAGTAAATAGCAAGGAAGAAAATCACTATCTGAAGGTTTGTTGTTGTCTTTAGGTGAAATGACAAGAACTACTCAGAACCTTATTCCTTGAGGCTACAACAAGACCAAGCTCGTTTTTAAGAATAGGAAGATAATTAAAGACCATACATCCAAGTGGACATCTAACTACCAGCTTGTTTGGTTACTGAATTAAGTTTGTCTTAGATGAACTTGATCCTATATTCCTAATCATGTTTTTTGGAACAAGAATAACAAGTCATGGACAAAATATCGATGGACAACCATCCTATCCCTTGTTATTTTAGCAGCCCAAAGATACAGGTATTGATTATTTACACATAGATATGAAAGAATGTCATAAAACAGTGAAAATATTTTCTTCTTGATAAATCATTTATTTTTTCTTGTTAACAATAATATATTCTTAGACTACAAATAATATAACTTTTCTATATAATTTTTTCTAAATATTGTTGAACCATCAGCCAAATAAAGCCAATGAGACAAAATGGAGATTCAAGAAGAAAGGTGGAGGCAATGGCAAAAGTCAGATCCCTTGAGGCTGAAGAAATGATTACCTCTTACTTTCAAACCCACAACAAGAGCTCATATAAGAACAAATAAAATCACTAGCCTCATTATCAATAACCAAAGGATTGAAGACGCCAAGGCCATTTCTGGGGAGGCCATTTAGTTTTACCAGAAACTAGCTCACTATCATTAGCAGAAGTTCTAGAATTTAGGAAAATTGAAGAATCCACAAAGTTCATGCTTAACTCCCATTTTTCCATAGAAGAAGTTGAAAAAGCTATCTTCTCATGTGATGGAGAAACTAATCGTTATTAGGATGAATATTCTTCCATGAATTCTGGTATTATACTGAAAGATGATATAATAAAGTTCATAAATGGTTTTCACAAGGATGACATGCTGGATAAATACATTGCAGCATCTTTTCTAGTTCTTCACCCAAAGAAGCAAGGAGTTGATCACTAAAAGACTTCAAGCTAGTGAGCGTAATTGGAAGTTTATTTAAAATGACTACTGAGGTGCTAGGTAAAAAATTCAAGCAGGCTTTTAAAAAATCATCTTGTCCCATCAGCTAGTATTTTAGAGGGGAGAAAAATGGCCAACAGTGCCATTGTGGGGAACAAATGTTTGGACATCATGAAGAAAACAAACAAAGGGGGCATTCTATGCAAACTTGATATGGAAAAGGCTTTTGACAGTATGGTATTGTAGTTGATTGATAAAAATGAAAAAAAGATGAATTTTATTGAAAAATAGAGGGCTTGGATCCAAAATTGTCTTAATTTAGCACATTTCTTTGTCATTATCAATGGAGCACCAAATGATTTTTTCAAAAGCTCAAGGGGAATTAGATAAAGCTGCCCCCTCTCCCCATATTAATCTCCTCTTGTGTTAGAGGCTTTTCGACCAATTTGTGAAAAAAGCACTGACAAATGGCTTGTATGTTGGCTTTACATACTAAATTTTCAATTATCTCTCACATATGTAGTGTGCAGATGATATCATTCTTATAACTACAATTACAGAACAATGAACTTGTATGTACGAAACATCCAAGAGAACCAACCACTTCATATAGTGTTAAGTATACAAAACATCCAAAAGACTTAACACTATACAAAGTGGGAACTTCACTTTGAAACCCAATAGTTGATAAGTATCAGAAAAAACTAGAAATGTGGAAAATATCTTATATGTCACTTAGTGGAAGGGCCACTCTTCTCAATTCAATAGTAGTTAACTTCTCACATACTTTATGACCTTTTTCAGTGTTTTCAAGTGGTACTCTAAAATTTCACTAATTTCAAAGACCTTTTCTATGAAAAGGTAGAGAGAGCATGGGCAAATACAATCTAGTATCATGGGACTTTGTAAGCAAGCCTAAAGTAGGAGGGCTAGCCATAAGAAGGCTAAGATAGATGAACAAGCCTTACCTAGTGAATAACTCTAGAGGTTTACTTGTGAGGATGAAAGTCTTTGGTAACTCTTCATTGAAGAAAGACATAAGTCAAAAAACCCAAAAGTAGGTTGAACTAGAAGAATGCTCAAAGGATCTTTATATGGAAGCACATATTAAGAAATCTTGACTTCTTTAAACAAAATGAGAATTTCAAAGTGTTTGCCATTGATAAAGTTAGATTTTGGCAAGATTGGTCATTTGAAGATGATCCACTCTCCTGATCTTATGGGAGGATTCACGAGGCTATAGAAAATAAATGTTCGGTGGTTTATGAATTCTATACCATCTCTAAAGGCATAATTGATGTAATATAAAGCTAAGAAAACCCCTAAGAGGCTCTGAGAATGAACAACAAGAGCCCTTGCTCAGTAACCTAGCTAGGACAATCATAAACACATGGAGAAATGATAGAGCCACATAGCTGCCAAATACTAAATGCGCTTCAACAGCAAAATCAGCCTACCTCTCCCTCGTTGCCAAAAATGAGCATTGACAGCTCCAACAAGAGTACTTGCCTTCTCTTGGACAATGGTACTCAATAAGATCCTCACCTATGACAAGATCAATATAAGAGGCAAAGAAAGTTTATCTAGATGTCATTATGTCATAGAGAAAATGAAAACATAAATCATATTATGCTCAAGAGCTCAGTTGCTGAGCAAACGTAGCACTGCATTCTCCAAAAATTCAAGATCACTGGGTTCTTCCAGCAATAATAGAAGAGATGTGCTTGCATTGATGGACAAGATCAAACTCCAAAGCTAAATTGTTGTGGAGGATATGCTTCATGGTAGCAATGTGGGTACTATGGATCGACGGAAATAATAGATGTTTCAAAGTAAAGAGCAAACTCCCGCTATCTTGAATGATTCATTAATATGTACTATAGTTTGGTGGGTGACCTCTAACAAGCTCTTTACCTCACATTCAGGAGATATAATAGTGAGAGATGGCATAATATCATCAACGATAATAGGAAAAATACAAACTATCACCCCCACCCCCACGCATGAAAGTTGTCTTAGACTTTTTCACGTGAAAACTAATATGGGGGGCCTCAATATTCGAACTCACGACCTCTTAGTCAATAAAGCTCTAATACCATGAATTATGTTAGTTTACCAATCGACTTAAATGCTCAAGCTGATAATATTTATATGTCTAATAAGTTAAAACTAAAATAAAAGATGATCTCATGGAGATTTTGGGATGTATTGGAAATAATTAGAAGAAACCTTGACAACTCAATGTTCCATCTGGCTCACACCTACAAACTACAAATGCAGAAGCTGAAGCTATTAGTTTAACCATGAACGGTTGCTCTTTGACAATCTCAATACCAAATTCTCCAGCAGCTAAGAAAGCAGCTTAGTTGCGGAAGGATCTTCTCATAACATTGCAAGGTGAGTGGCCTTCTATTGCATCGTATGTGTGTGGCTACTATGAGTTGCCTAGTAATATGAGCTATTGTTTATATACTCGAAAGCTTGACTCGACTCAAAAATGGAGCAAATTGAGTTAATTTGAAGCGACTCATATGTGAGTTGGAAATGCTGGTGTGAAATTCTAAACAATATCTTATTTACTTTTTGTTATATATAAAAATTTCACTTATATATACATGTGTAGTTGGTAAAGATTTAGTGTTGTTATTTTAGAGGTCTTCGGTTTACATCCCAGAGAAAATGAAGCAGTTTTGTTTATAGAGCGACTCAACTAGATTACTTACTTGATTTGCTACTGGATCAAGTAACTGGGACAAGTATTCTGAGTCAACTCACGAGTTTTAGAACAATGCTGTAAGCTGCTGCACAACTGTTTCTACTAGCTTTCGTATTTGATCAGTGATTACTGTTACACATAGACAGATTTTCTGGGTGACAGCTGCACCTAGCTGAGCTTGGGTCAAGATTATGTCAAGTACACGTAGTTTCAGTATGTGCAGTCAGATATTGAATAATTAGAGGTCTTTAGATCATCTAAAGGGGAGCTTTGGTACAATATTAGAGTTGTTGTCATGTGACCTTGAGGTCAGTGTTCAAGGCATGAAAACAGCTTCTTGCAAAATTCAAGGCAAGGCTGACTCTTGTAATCCACCCCTTCCCCAGATCCTGCTCTAAAAATCTAGTTCTACTGTCTGCCCCTATTATTAATATAATTAATAAATTGCTTTAAAAATAAAAAAAACGGTGCCAATAGGCGAGGAGCCATTTGACCGAAGGGTAGGGAACAGGGACTATCACAATGATCCATCCATCTATGTGGTGCCGCCTGCCTTGGTTTTTGTAGTTATGAGACGAACTCTGGACAGGGACACTGAAAAGTTCCTCTTGTGGATCTATTTTGGGATCATCAGTTCCGCTGCCACAGACCTGCAAATGGGCACAAATTTTGGTACAACACGAATACCGTGTAGATGGATTGGATCACGAAAGAATGGAGTCCAGTCGCCAAGTAAAAGTGAAGCCTTGGGCTGTTAGCCATTTCCACATGATCTTCTCGGTTCCTCTATGTCCACCTCTGACTCAAAGATAGCTTTAATGGAGGCGTTTCTGATGTATGCCCAGTATAAGATGCGGGCCTGAAGATGAGCAGTTTGGATCTCAAATCTCGAGACAGAATATGTGCTTTGAGCGGATTAAACCATGATTCTGATTTAATGCAAGCCCATCATGCCAGCCACCTGCTGAGACTCCTATTGGTGTATGAGCGTGCAAAGTCTTATTGGTTATATCTGCAGCTAAAGTTACGTTTTTAGACGCACCTGTTTGATGAACAGAACAGTCGATCTGCTGGGCCTGCATCATTGGACAACGTTGATAACTTCTTGACAATTCAATGGGTTATGATTGCCTACTGTCGGATGGCCCATCCAATATATGGTCCAGCAGAATAATGGTTCTGACCACCAAAACGCAAACCTTTTGCTGCGTACGTACACAAAGGGTTCTACTGGCAAACACTGAACTTTCTATACAAAATATGACGAAAATTAGAATGCACCTGCGCATCCCATAGAATTATCCTGTACGCAGAATTAGATAACACAATTCAAGATTGAATTACAGTAATCAAATCTAACACCAACAGTAGAATGAAAAATAATTTATAGACATTCTACAAGAGAAACAAGCTGGTGGGAATACATACATCCTACGCCGATGGACGTAGCTTCCTCATCAACCACTTTCGTCGGAGTACTACATCCATATCCAAAAACATACTGGCCTTTCTTTCATCCTCCAGGAGATCACATGCATCTAGGATAAGGTCATCGTCTATGTCAGGTACTGCCCGAAGCGCATTTATCAAGTTTTCTGTGTTTCTCTTCTTTTCTGCTAACGTCTTAAGAGCAACAGCCATCTCATTAATGGCATCCACTACACCATCTTCGGTGCCCCTTCGAGCCTTTCCAGAACGTTGAGAGATTGATGGCTCTGCAGATCTTCGCTTGCTCTGTTGAGGAGATATATCCATTGCCCCACCAGATTGTGAGGTCTGATCTGGGACATCATTGAATGGAGCACTATGCACATGATACTTAGCTGGAGATTCTTGACCCCCTGATGCTCCCGCAGCTTCAATTCTTAGAAGGTCATCCCCGGGGAGTGCATCATGATTAGAATTATTGAATCTTCCAGCAGCAACTGTGTTTGCAAATATGACTTTGAGATCATTAAAGTTTGAAACAGGTCTGATTCGATATTTGGACGCTTCAGGGTGTATCTGCGTGCACCATATATGAGCTACTTGTTAATTCTTGATTGTATTAAATGTAAGTATTAATGTTTAACTCAGTGGACAAAATTACCTTGATATAATCATTCCAAACAAGATCATCAGCAATAACCATTTCTCGCTGTTCATCCCAGGTGAATCCATTCTGATCAAGAAGCTGCTTCACAACATTATAGAGCCTCCTTAAAGTTTTGTGTCTATTCTTCAAAACATCTTTGGTGAACTGAACTCCAAATCTAGCATTGAACAGTCTAGTCATATACATCCATGCTTGCTTCGTAAAACCTTGACTGTTGTTGTTACCCTTACTAACTTGATCTACCATCAGCTCAATGAAATAACGGTGCATTGGTAGTGTCCAAGTAGTCCTTGAACGATCATTCATGGCAGGAGATTGGCCATCAATTAGCTGCACAGGTAAGGACGTAAGTTTGAAACAATAAAAGCAATAAACCTTTGATAGAAACTCATGGTTCATTCTAGTCCAAGCACAGAAATTGTTAGTCTGTAGAGCCAATGAAAAGTAGTGACTTATCCAAACATGGATCAAACAAAGGAAACATCTCATATTAGAGTTTTTGCGATGGTCACACATTCATAACTAAAAATATTAATGGATTATACACAAGGAAAATACCATTCACCTGTACATTCTGAAAGCTAGGCTCACCTGATTTAAATATTAGAGATACTCTTGATTTCTTTCCAGAAAATGGCCTAGAAAAAAAAAGCTAATTCTCAGTGTGTACCAGTCAACTAACAACAGTTCTTAGCAAAACCAATAAAACAAAATAAGATGGTGGCAGGCAGGACAACCCGGAGAAACCAAATTTTCACAAAAATTGGTAATGTCATGTCAACTGATAGCAGATTGAGTTGTTATTGATTCTTCTTTAAACTCATTTCTGCAGTTTTGGATTAGCAAGTGGTATTCCTTCAGCATGTTATTACAGTTTAACGAGCCTTCTATGTGGAATTTCCACATGGATATCCTCCTTGATTGACTAGTCAGTAGCTGAACACCCCTGAATCTAATAAATCCCTCACACTGTATGCACGTAATGGAAGCAACTAGTTTGACATTATCTAACAGGCAATCTATGTCAGTCATAAACTGTGAAACAAGTCTCTGGCCGTTTCCTCTCTTGCAGGTACATCTGGTTTCAGTGGCTTCTAAATGTAACAGGCAGCTGATTAAGTATTTGGACTTCCAAATTCATCATATGACTGCATATGGGCTAGAGCTCATGCAATTTCTCACTGTCAATCTGCTTGATAAAACTGAAGGCCCCTGTACCCTATCTTCTTTCTGCAAAGAAAAAGGTGAAATTTGTTGCCAAAGACAAACAACTTCATCAAACTGGAAAAAGGACCACCAGAATCCAAATCAAAATTGAAACAAAATGTAGACATAGAATATACTGTTGGGCTATAGAAGAGAAAATTGTTAAGTTCAGCAAGCTCAGCATCAATCTTAATTTCTCCCTTAAGTATTAGAATTGTAAGTAAGAAATTGTGGATGTACAAACTGAAGATCTTTCTCTAAACTGAAAACATCTTTCTGTAAACTGAAATGCAAGATTTGAAAGGATATTTAAAGAATGTTGTAATCCTGTGATGCAGATGAACATTCTGCAGAGGAGCATGAACTTCATAGATGCAGAATACCGAAAGACTTTCTAGGGACTGTCTGGAAATACAAAGAACATGGGCATCCAGATTGAACGAGTAACTTTCAGAGTTCATTGTCTTGGAATTTGAAAGAAAAATGATACACCTTTTTTGCTAAAGAGGAGGTGATGTGAATCCACTGCTATAAAGACTTTCTAGAGACTGTCCAGAAATACAAAGAAAATGGGCATCCAGATTGAACGAGTAACTGCCACTGTTCATTGTCTAGGAAGTTGAAAGAAAACTGATCCACTTTTTCCCTAAATGGGAGGTAACATGAATCCACTGCTCTAACAATCTTAACAAGTGAGAATCTGAACTTGATAAAATGAGTGACTAATTGCTTCAATTGTTCATCCATCAAGACAATGTGATAGAATAAATCCCTCTAAACTTTTTGGGACCAGTATTGCTGTCCTCTAAACATCTTGTAGCTGCAATATACTTCACTGAAATAAGTTAAGATATGACGACTTCAAGGTGAGAAGTTTCTGGCCACTGTCTTGTCAGATTATCCATTTTTTCTGGGAACAATAGAAAAAATGAGAACACTACACAGAGGATGATGATTAGCCCATTTATAATGATGCATTCTGAGCCCACCTCCCAGAAAGCAATTCACATTGTCACTGGAATCTCTAGAAATAAATGCATAGAAAACAGTTTACAACATGATGTATCCCAGAATTTGCCAATGTAAGTTCCACATAATTCTGACATAACCCAAGCCCAGCAAGAACCATTCACCAATATATCTCAGTGAAGTTTTTCTGAATAATGGGGGCAGAGAATGCGAGGAGAATTTCATGCAGATAGTTTTGGACCACTCGCCTAGAAAATACCTCATCAAAGTGGGACCCCAAACCAGCAATGTTACTATGTTATAATTCGATCTTTCTATGCTTAAATCACAAACGAAGACCAGAAAGCCATGAAATATCATATCAGAATCTGAAAAAAGATACAAAAGATCCTGTTTGCCCTCCTTGGAAATTAGCACTCAATCAGAGAAAAGGGTGCCAAAATGATCATGCTTTAAATGCATACATGTCTCCAGCTTTCCAGGAGTTTGATCATCCTGTTCCTTCATCATGAAAGAGAACCCTAACCATCAGAACAGGTAATAAGGTTTGAAGATGCATTCAAATAAAAATTCAACCCATAAGAAAGGGATAAAAAGGCTTTGAAGAAGCAGATCAGACGTCATTGAGGATATTTCAAACTTTAAAGTAGAATGAAAACTTTAATGTCAACACAAATCTCACTGATGTTCCACAAACATTTAGACCCACATACCAAAAAACTTGGTAACTAGTGCCCATATTGCAAGTCATTGAAATCTAGTTTTAGTTGACAGTTAGAGCCAGGGGGTGGGTTGAAGACTTAAAGTGGAACCCAAAAAGGAACATGGGTATTTATGCAACAGTTTAAGCCTTTAGGGTGACCGCTCAAACTATACCCATAAACAATGACCACCCTTCCAAATAAGACATGATTATAGAAGACATGAAGAAGAATCAGATCTGTATTTCGAGGTTATATTCTAGAAGTTTCAATGTTACATTTAGATGTAATGGATCCAGATCACTTTCATGGGCATGTCTAGTTCCCTACAACAAAAACGAGATGACTTAAATATGCATAAGATTAGATAAATTTCTTACATGTCTAGTTCCCTGCAACAAAAACGAGATGACTTAAACATGCATAAGATTATATAAGTTTCTTATTCAGATGTAGACTCCTCTACCTGTCCAAACTAAAAAGCACAAAGAACCCAACTAGAGGACTCAAAGAAAGAACTGCTTAAACTGATAAATGAAGGTATCTGCAGATGACTTTGGTGTACCAAACCTGGTTTTGCAGAAAGATGACAAGACTACTATTCAAGAAGGACATTCAAATGGACTACTAATGGTTATACACTCAAATTTTGTTTAGACCTGCAAACAGAATAACAATATTCTATGGTATCAAAATAGGCTCCTTTATATTTTGCCTAACATTCAAGTAATATATGTAAGAGGTGCAATGGTGTGTTCTTGAAATATTTTTCCACTAATGGCACACAGAGTACATTGCACAACAAAATGCAATTAGTTTGCATTCTGTTTGATGCCAATAGTCTGATACTCTACATGTACTATGCATTAAAGATAGTCATTATATTGATTTCCACTGGAAATTATTTCAGGTTTGCAATTTAAATCATGCATTGCATCAATTAGGAAAAATGCTTGACATGCGGTTCTTTGCATTCAACAGTTTTCCAGTTTATCAACCAACTCAACTATCAATCAAGGAAGTACCTTACGTGCCTATGACATGTTTTTAAAGAGTGTAAGAGAAAAAATGGGAGACAATCAGAAACTTCCATGAAAAATAGCACTGTCACAAATAGTGTACTGAAATACAGTCAACAAGTGGAGAATGTCCGAACTACCATATCCCAACAAACTTGGTACATCTAGGCAATTTTTCTTCAAGATACTAAGTCCTAATGAGGTTAACAACAGAGAAAGGAAACAAGAGTGTCCATGAAAAGAGTAGAAAAGATAGTGTAAAGAATGTCGAACATATCCGATAAAATACATTCTAATTCAACATTCCAAAAGAAAAAAAAAGAAAATGAAAAAAGACTGCATTCTAATCTATGTCAACTTCAGGTTAGTGGGCAGTTTTTCCTTCAATTTGATTCAAAGGGAACTCATGTACAGCTCATTTCTGATAGAAGTTGTGAACCAGTTAAAGCAAAAAAGAATAAGGATGACCTCTACTCGGATTCTTTCACTTACCACTTCCCTGCAAATGGCTAAAGAAGCAAAGATAGTGACTCTTGGCTTTCAGTGCCATCACCAAACACCTCAATCATATTCTCCTCGTTAAACCATAGTGCATCTTGGTCCCGCTGGAAGTGATCGACAAAGTACAGTAATGATAAGATTCGTTACATTGAGCACTGTCAGCTATTGGAATCTCCTCAGAGCATAAATGACCAAGCACGGAAGATTTCTGCATGCAACTGAATAAAAACCATAAACCCAATAAGGAATCAGGGCAAGATTGTTGCATGCAACTGGACAAACACCATAAACCCAATAAAGAATCAGGGCATGACTTTATATTAGAAAGGGAGGACAACCAACTCTTCTTTTACGGGTATGCAGCAGACTTGAACCCACAACCTCCCTGTTGTGTGACAAGGCACCAGGAGCAAGTCAACCAACACTCAAACTGAATTTTAAAGGGGGAACCTACAGATATCCACACACACAAGAAGAAGAAGAAGAATAAAAAAGAAAGGAAAAAGAAATGAAGAACATGAAAAGAAAGGAAAACCAACAAATGTGGACTTTGTGTCACTTGTGCCAAAAAAGAAAAAGGAACTTATTCGGACTATGAAGTAGATCACACACACCAAACCACACCCCCCACCCACCCACAAGCACAGATCTCTTTGATTCCACAGGGTTCTCACTCTCTTATATTCCGATCTCTATTGCAGCCACATATTCAAGGATGTCAAATGCACTATTTTAAGAACTCCATACTGGTCTGGTCTGGCTTTATCAAGTAATCAGAAATTCCATGGTTGTTAAGTGGACTTCATTCACATTGAGCATGGTTGTGTCCAGACATTAGTCCTAAACAATAGTCATATATCTCAAATCGTCCCATGTTCAACTCCTGACAGCCATCTTCATATCAGTGTCTTTAGACTCTTCATCCAACAACACCACAACAGCCAAGAGCCCATTCATGACACACTAGTTGACTTCTCTGGATAAGGAACAAAAGATGCAATATCCTTATTCTTGGGTCTGCTCACAGGCACATATGACACAACTAGGTTGTTCTAAATATTTACTCACAAATGTTGGAAATAATAGTAAGTCTTTGGTACATGACCAACGTCTCTACAAAAAAGAGCTATTGACAATTGGGGAAATTGGAGGAAGATGAAAACAGAAAAATAATTAAGTAAAAAAAGAGGGTGGCCCGGTGCACGAAGCTCCTGCGAATGCAGGGTCCAGGTAAGGGGCGGACCCCAAAAGGTCAACAGTATGCAGCCTTACCTTGCATTGCAAGATGTGTTTCCATGCCTTGAACCCATGGCCTCAAGGTCATACGACAACAACTCTACCATTGTGCCAAGGCTCCATTTCTAGATAATCATGTAATTATGTATAAACTTTATATTGATATTAGTTTAACTAGAACATGTAGATGGTGGTAGTCCCATGAAGTCTGAAATAGAAAAACAATGATGCACGGTAAAATTGACAAATAGATAAATAAAAGATAACAAAAATAGGTATGTAAGCTTCTCAATACAAACACCCCACCCTGCACCAACAACCCCTGCTCCAATCCTAACTAACATATGGAACTAGCCATGATTACAGCCTATCTACTCTTAGTTTCAAATTGATAAACAAACTAATCAGATATAAAATTATGTTTTCTGATAGAGATGCAAGCGGATGTGCTTCACTAAACATCTTTTCCCCATGTTAACTTAATGATAACAATGAAATCATTTTTTCACCGTGCTTCGCCAAACATCCTTTTTG
The DNA here is from genome assembly GCA_035236585.1 of Warburgia ugandensis. Taxonomy (NCBI): domain Eukaryota; kingdom Viridiplantae; phylum Streptophyta; class Magnoliopsida; order Canellales; family Canellaceae; genus Warburgia; species Warburgia ugandensis. Next base: position 23,165,980 of record CP141135.1, read on the forward strand.
GGTTGAAGCCAGCCGACTTTCACATAGAATGCAGCCAACTTATATGATTGGAAATTTGAATGTCAAGATGTTCATTTCAAAAGGACAGCCAACTGCCTGAAGAAGCAGCCGACTGTACGTGTCTAGTTTTGCCAGCTGTTTTCCATAATTGGAAATTTTGATCTTGCAACTGGGAAAATTTCACTCCAATGGCTAGAAATGGATTAAAGACTATAAGTAGAAGATTGAAGATTCAAACAACCATTTAAAGAACTTTTGAACATCAAGCAAGCAAATCCAGCCTTCGTTCTCAAGCCAAACTCTCCAAGTTCATTGTTTCAGTTCTTCCAATCTTTTGCATTGTAAATCTTTCTCTCAATCTTTTTAAGTTGTGACGTAACTTCAGAGAGAGAAATCTTCTTCTTCAAAACTTCCTTTGTGTACTTGAAAGAGTGTTGTAACTCAGTTGTTCCTGGATAATTATCCAAGTGTTTGTAAGAAAGCTGAGCCTACTACAAGTGCTCTAGTCCTTTCACTATAGCTAGCACAGTATCATTTGGTGTTGTGAAATCTTATAGGGAGATAGTGAAACTCTAAGTAGGTGTTACTTTGAGAGAGTAGAAGTAGGTCATTGGTTGGCTGATAGAATCATTATAAAAATTCATGGGCCTTACTTCTTGTATGATAAAGTTTTAATTTCTGAAATGTTCTTTGTTTGTTGAGCAGTTATGTTCAAAGTTTGCAAAAGTTTATTAAAACTTGATTTAAACCTGATTCACCCCCCTCTTGAGGCCTCACAATTCTTATAATAAGCTCTTCCCTCCACAATGGCCATTTACGAAGTAATTCTAAACATGTATTTGGGGCCTACTTTGAAGCATTGAAGCGGTATAGTTGTAGCAACCACAAATTTTTAACATTTGATTAATGGGCTTCAGCTTGTCGGACTTGGATGCATTACTATCCAATATACATATTATTTCTACCAGCAGCAGATCATGCCATTTTCAAGTTGTAGCTCACTGAGAGATGGGACTGAGAACATGAATGTCCAGAACACTTGTATGCGTGAGTGTGTTCATTTGTGCAACATATACGTTGATGTACATGCAAGGGGAAGAGAGTAATGATAAATCAAAACAATGGGAAGAAAAGCGTGGTAAAGCTAATGGCAAAAAACCATATAAAAGCAAGAACGAGAAAAGCAAAGAAGAAAAAACGAAACCCAAACAAAGAACAAAGATGACAGAATCATCCCAAAAAATGAGAAGAAAACGAAAGGCAAGACAAAATTGTAAAAGAAGATGAACAACTAAAACTGCAATTAGGTATAGAAACTCCAAATTTCTTAGCATGAACATGCATTTTTTACTTTTTCCAGATGGTAAGAATTTTAATGAAAGATATTTGATAATGCTTTTAATATAACTTCACAATTGCAGTTGATGCACTAACATTGGCCAGAAAAATAAGCCCGAAGCAGATAAAAAAGGGCAGCCCTGGTGCACGAAGCTCCTGCCTATGCAGGGTCCGGGGAAGGGGCGGACCACAAGGGCCTATACATAGCTCAATAATATGAGAAGCAAGAGAGGATAGAACTCTGTAAAGTTTATATTGTTTCTTAAAACTCCTAGAGTCAATGACTTATGAAAGATTGCACATTTTACATTTGCTGTGTACTCCTATTGAGCCAATAAAAAACACCTTATAAACAGCCCCAAGTTAGTGAAAAATGACCTCATCAACCATTGACTAGCCCTGTAGACTAAAGGCATGGTTGGTAAAGCCCATATAGTCTGGCTTATATGATTTTGCAGGAATATTCCTTATGAATACTCCTATGGAGGCAATAAAAGCACCTATAAGTAGCCTAAGTTGACCTCATAATCATTGACTAGCAGGGTAGACTCATGGCCTGATTGCCAAAGCTTATATAATCAGGTTTATGCAATTATGGACGAATATTCCTTACTAATCAATAAGGAGCAGTCCAGCATAATCAATAAGGAGTAGTCCAGCATAATCTGATAAACTGGATCATATAAAAGCCTTGCCAGAAGAGCCCTAACTTTTACATTGGATTCTTTTGAAGTCCTAGTTGCTAAAAACGATATAATAGCACTCCATATGTGTGCTTTGTTCTTTGATTTCTAGTGGCTTAAAAAGGAAGAAGATTTAATGGGTAGGATTTGCAGTAGAGAACAAGTAGAAGGATTTTTAAAATCTGATGGGAGCTCATGGGCAACTCCGCCAATGCCGATCCCAAGCCCGGATGAAAAAGGAGGAGGGTCTTGCGTCAGGTGCCAACAGCCAAAGAGGAAGTTGAAGATGATTCTGTTATTTCTTTTTTACAAATGAATATGCATTTGTATATTAGTTTGTGAGGAAGAAATGAAAATCATCTTCAGCTTCTTAAAATACAGCCACCCTTGCGTCAGGTTGCCAGCCGGCAAGGGTTTAGCTGAAGATGATTTTTGTTATTTCTTTTATGCTTGCAAATGAATATACATTTGTATGTTAGTTTGTAAGGAAGAAATGAAAATCAGCTTCAGCTTTTTAAAACTACAGCAACCTAAACATGACATGAATCGAAAACAGACATTCCCTCAAGCTAGGGTGTTCCTCATAAGCGACGCATTGCATCAAATCCCGGGTGCAGTGAAAAATAGGCAAGGGTTGCTAAGGCGTTCTCCTAGAAGCGACGCGCTATATCGGATCCCAGGTGTAGTGAAAAGTGGGCAAGGGCTGCTCTAGCGTCCCCTCGGAAGCGACGCGCTACATCAGAACCCAGGTGCAGTGAAAAGTGGACATGGGTTCATACCATGGAGGTTGAGAAAGGCGATAGTAAATAGGGTATCTCCAGAACATAAGATTCGCATTGCTACATGGAATATAGGTACATTGACAGGTAAGAGTTTGGAGTTAGTAGATGCAATGAAACGTAGGAGAGTCAACATCGCTTGTATTCAAGAAACCAAGTGGAAAGGGACTAAAAGCTAGAGAAATAGATGGGTATAAATTATGGTACGTAGGAAAGGAAAATAACAGAAATGGCGTAGGAATAATAGGGGATAAGGAATTAAAGGATAAAGTTGTGGACGTTAAAAGAATCAGTGACAGAATTATAATTATAAAAACTGTTCTAGGAGAGCAGATTATAAATGTTATAAGTGCATACGCACCACAAGTAGGGTTACAAGATATAATCAAGAGACATTTTTGGAAAGATATGGAGGGAGTCATACAAGAAATTCCCAACATTTAGGGGATATTTATAGGACTAGACTTAAATGGCCATGTAAGAAAAGATAATGAAGGATATGATAGAATACACGGAGGGTGTGGTATAGGTGAATGAAATGAGATAGGGGAGAATATCCTTGATTTTGCTTTGTCATATAACATGTCCATTTCAAATACACTCTTTAAAAAGAGAGGGATGAACACTTAATAACCTTTAAAAGTGGACTTCATAAAAGCCAAATAGACTTTTTTCTACTTAGGAATAATGAACGATCTATATGTAAGGATTGTACGGTGATACTTGGTGAGAGTTTAACCTCACAACATAGGTTAATGGTTATGGATATCTATATTAAAAGATGGAGTAAAAGAACTAAACTTAATACACATCCAAAAACTAAGTGGTGGAACTTAAAAGGAGAGAAAATAACCTCATTCAAAAATAAGTTGATGGTAGAAGGAAATTGGAACTATGAAATAGACGTAAATACCATGTGGACTAATATGGCTGAGTCCATTAAGAAAGTGGCAAAAGATGTCTTAGGAGTATCTAAAGGTAAAAGACTATTAGCAAAGAAAACATGGTGGTGGAGTGAAACAGTGCAAAAAGTTATTAAAGAAAAACGGATACTTTTTAAAGCTTGGCAGAAGATTAGAAATAATGAAAACTATGAACAATATAAGAATGCTAAAAACGCTACTAAGAGAATAGTAAGTGAGGTTAAACTTAAAGCATATGATGAGCTCTATAATAAATTAGGAACATGAGAAGGTCAAAAAGATGTGTTTAAACTTGCAAAAGTAAGAGAACAGAAGGGTAAGGACTTAGATCATGTTAGGTGTATTAGAAGTGATGATCAAAGGGTATTAGTCAAAGAAGAGGAGATCAAACAAAGGTGGGAAACATACTTTCAAAAATTATTAAATGACAATGGCTCTGAGAATATAGGGATTGAAAATAATATAAATCTAAATAACATTGGATATTATAGATATGAACGTAGGATTAGAATACATGAAGTAAAAGAGGCCTTGAAAAAGATGAAATCAAGAAAGGCCATAGGGCCTGATAGTGTACCAATAGAGGTTTGGAAGCATATGAGAGATATTGAGGTAATTTGGTTGACCAAGTTGTTTAACAAGATTATAAAATTAAAGAAAATGCTTGATGAGTGGAGGAAAAGCTCTATTGTATTAATCTATAAGAATAAAGGTGATATTCAGAGTTGCACTAATTATCAAGGGATCAAACTTATGAGCCACACTATGAAACTTTTTGAAAGAGTGATTGAGAAAAGACTACGACATGAAACAAGTGTATCAGAGAATCAGTTTGGTTTCATGCCTGGGAGGTCTACCGTGGAAGCTATTTTCTTACTAAGACAATTAGTAGAGAAATATAGGGAGAGGAGGAAAGACCTACATATGGTCTTTATCGATTTAGAGAAAGCTTAAGATAGTCTTTAAAGAGTTAATACGGAGGGTGTTGGGTGGTAAGGGGGTTTCTCAGGGCTATATAGACATAATTAAATATATGGATAAGGGAGCGGTAACAAATGTTAAGACCACTAGTGGCGTGACTGGTGATTTTCCTGTCACTATAGGATTGCATCAAGGATCGGCATTGAGTCCATACCTCTTCATATTAGTTATGGATGAGTTAACAAAACATTTGCACGAGGAGATTCCCTGGTGCATGCTATTTGCAGATGATATAGTCTTACTTGATGAGACAAGGGAGGGTGTAAACATAAAGCTAGAGTTATGGAGAGAAGCATTAGAATCTGAAGGATATAAAATTAGCCGAACTAAGACAGCATATATGGAACGTAATTTGAGTAAGGAGCGTAGGAGTGGAACACTAGTCAAGATTGATAACCAAGAAGTCTCGGTGAAAGACCTCTTTCGGTACTTAGGATCATTGATCCATGACAGTGGAGAGATTGAGAGGGAGGTTACCCAGAGAATCCAAGTTGGTTGGAACCAATGGAGATGTGCATCTGGAGTTTTATGTGATCGGCGGGTGCCACTCAAACTAAAAGGAAAGTTCTATAGGATGGCTATAAGGCCGGTCATGCTCTATGGATCAGAGTGTTGGGCAGTTAAGGAACATGATACTCATAGGATGAGCGTCGCAGAAATGAGGATGTTGAGATGGATGAGTGGTAAGACAAGAAAGGACAGAATTAGAAATGAAAATGTTAGAGGAAATTTAGGGGTAGCACCAATAGGTAATAAGATGAGGGAGATTAGACTTAGATGGTTTGGACATGTCCAAATAAGACTAACAACGACACCAGTTAGGAGTGAGGCAATACAAGTAGAAGGTTCTAAAAGGGCAAGGAGAAGGCCCAAAAGAACGTGGATAGAAGTAGTGAGGAAAGATTTAAAAACTTTGGGACTAAATAAAACCATGGTATTTAATAGAGTGGAATAGAAGGGGAGCCTTAGCGCAATGGTAAAAGTTGTCGTCATGTGACCTTGAGGTCACGGGTTCAAGGCGTGGAATCAGCCTCTTGCAAAAATACAAGGTAAGGCTGCCTACTTTAGGCCATTGTGGCCCGCCCCTTCCCCGGACCCTGCATAGGCGGGAGCTTCGTGCACCGAGGCTGCCCTTTTTTTATTTAATAGAGTGGAATGGAGGAATACGATTCATGTGGCTGACCCCTAATTGGAATAAGAGGGGCAAGACATCCAGTTATTTTTCTGGCTAACCTGATTGTATTCTACCCATTTTCATGAGGCTAAGGTACACTATTTACTTTTGAAACTCTGCAAATTCAGGAGAAACTCGGACAGAGACCTTACACGCGATGCAATCGATGATTGTAATTTCATTGGCTAAGAGAAAAATGTGGTTCATACGAAGCCTGACTAGTATTGTTGATGACATCAGTGATAGCTATATGGAAAATCACTTCTCCTTTCATATTCCTAGGACTGCTAAATGTTGATGAAATGAAGTAGCTCAACCTAGCTTTTGTCAAAATTACATGACTTCTTTTTTGATAACTAAGTTTCTTGAAGAAGAAAAACTTATGTACTTAAACTTTGAAAACAATTCAAACCGTATTTATGTTCCTACAATAACTCCAACGTCTCACATTAAACGTCTTGAGCTAAAGTAAGAAACTTTCCTGTGTTTTTGTACTGTAATTGTTATTTAACTTTTATTAAGATAAGATCTACGTGAGTGACATCTACATATCCATGGGTAGATGTTGAAGGGCAGCCTTGGCACAACAGTAGAGTTGTTGTCGTGTGTCTTGGAGATCATGGGTTCAAGGCATGGAAACAGCCTGTTGCAAAAATGCAAGGTAAGGTTGTGTACTATAGATCCTTTGTGATCTGCCGGCTCTCTAGAACCCACAGACGTGGGAGCTTCATGCACCAGCTGCCCTTTATCCATGGGTAGATCTACCCTTCCCTTTTATTTTATTTTTCTACCCTTTTCTTTGTATTTTCTTTTTTTAAATTTTTCCACTTTTGTTTTGCTTCTATGCTTGATATATGAAATTAGTTGAGCTAAATCTATTCATTTTTCATTCATTTCTAGAGTTTGAGATTTACTAATAGATAAGATCACAAGAGTAGACAGTCAAACAAATGAATGGATGTGACGCTTGCTAAGAGTTACACTTGAAACAAAATTTAATGACAGTTATCAAAATTTTGATATTTATAATAAGAACCATGGAAGAGAGAAGGATATAAAAGTGCAAACTAGGACATGAAAAACCATATCAATTAAATTGTTCACAGACCCAATAAGGGGAAAAACTAACATCTTAGCCACATTACTTGTTACACGAACTAGTTCTTGGAACCTTTTGACATGAACAAAACAATATAAAAGTCACCAAATTAGCTAGTAAACAGGCCCACTTGCTTCTTACAGAAGAACAAAAGCAGCCTTCTATTGCTCATATCATGCAACAAATGCTTTCCGATCACAATAATCCGTCATAACAGTGTTTTTATCCAAGGTATCCACTTCTCCTTTCTTGGTCTACGAAAGACCATTTCACCACCAGTTCAATAAACTTGCTATGCAGCATTTGGCGGTTGTTGTATCACAAGGAATATGATCCAGTGATTGAAGTTCCTTGCAAATGTAGCATTGATAGGAGATACTTCTTCTCGTTGTAGGGACACAAAATCACAAATATCCAACCAGTTGAAATAGAAACATCGTTCAGAACTGCCTTTTGATTGTAGCAGTTTTAGTGAGTCAATTCTTTTCGAGAGGAGCATAATAAGATTAGGCATTGCAAGGCTCTAAAAATGGCTTCACATGTTAGTTTCTTCCACTACTATGCGCATTGTCCATCGCAAGCCTCTAGCACATTAATCTTGTAACTTCCTTTACACAGAGAGACTATTAAAGCTCCCCACCTCACAGTACGATCCCAGACGCGAATTACCAAAGCTGACCCATTTACTTCGCTCAACCTCCACGAGACAAAGAAATATAATTACGCAGGAAATCAGCTTAATGGCTTCCTTCAAAATGTCCACAACAACCATTTCAACTCTACTCATATACAAGGGGAATCAAGAAGCCTTAGAACAACCAAGAACACTTCAGCTCAAGAAAACCCAGCAACCTTAGAACAACTATGACACTCCAAATAGAAAACCCAAAACAAGTGAAAGCTACAAATGGAAGACAAACAACAAAAAACAGGAAATCCACAAAAGGTAGTGACTACTCTGTTCAAACCCTAAGCTACTTCTGCGTTGGGTTTGCTTAGGAATTCTTGAACTCCATAAAAAAGTGACCGACAAAATAATAATCAAGAGAAAAAGAAGAAGCAGAATTTACCTGAATCGATGTTCCTACTTTTTCTTTCCCCCTTGGAGTTGGCATTTCTGCTCCTATCCGAAGTTTGGCAAAACGCCTTCCGACCACATATCAACACACCAATGTATTCCGGATTAACTCTTATTCGAGAATAAGGAGTAACTGAACGGGTCCTTTCGCCACAGAAATAAAAATCCAGGGACTAGGTTATCTTGTATTCTGATTTTCTGCCGTGAAAAACTCTTACTGTAGAATAGTTAATCCGGCAATCAAACACTCCTTAAGTGTGATGTGCTGAATTTTCATTGTATAAATATATGATTTTTTCTAAGAGATTTATTAGAAGGGGAGCCTTGCCGCAATGGTAGAGTTGTGGTTGTGTGACCTTCAGGTCATGGGTTCAAGGCGTGGAAATAGCCTGTTGCAAAATATAAGGTAAGGCTGTGTACTATTAACCCTTGTGGTTTATACTTTTCCCAGGTCTTGCACATGCAGGAGCTTCGTGCGCTAATAAAACTAAGTTATCTTAGGTGATTGTATATCATGACTATCAACTTTCATACTATAGATCAAATCACCGTGCCAACAACTAAACGAATTGTCTAGATTTCATACTAGAAATTAGACCACTAAGAGGTTGTTCAAGTAGATCATATCTCAGATCAAGGACTGAGATGAGTGATCAAAAGTATAGATGAAGGGGATGATCAAGGTCGTTTTCCATCAAAAAAGGAAAGATGGATGGCTCGGATTCAATCTAGCATGAAGTCTGAAGTCATCTGGAAACGTGATTTCTCATGCGAGAATCACAATTGAATTATATTGAAATAAGGCTGCCGATTGGTCCACATATGTATTTGATAAAAGAGGTGACCAAGTTATGTATATCATTTCCTATTTTCCAGCACCAACATGTCTATAATAGAAGAGTGTTGGACTGCAGCAGGAAAAGAAGGAAATCACATAGAAGGCCCAGATAGAAAGGAGAAGAAAAGAAAGAAAGAGGGAGGAAGAGAAGAAAAATTGTGTGACCGTTTTTGTAATTAGCCAGACAACATCGCTAGAATACGTTGCAAGAACAAGTAGGTGAAACGTGATTGTGTCTCATTGAGTTTCATTGTTATTTTGGGATTGAAATCATTGATTTTCATCCCTGTCATCTGTAATCACGGTTTTTGCATGATGCTCTGTTTTGGTTACAATTTGATACGATTTGCGTGACTAAAACCATCGAGTTGCAGTACTATTTTTGAGACTGCAATCATGGTTACTGAATGCCCGTAGATGCTCTGTTTTTAGTTAAGTTTTGACATTGCTAGAATCATCGAGTTTATTAGCTGATATTCCTCTGTTGCAGTGCTGGTTTTGATTACTAATGCGTCGAGTTTCATAATCACTGTATACACGGATGTACCCCTTTTTGCTGTATTGATTTTGAATTCTATAAATCGAGTTCAATGATGATTGCTATTCATTACTAATCAATAGATTGCACTACTATTTTGGGATTGGAAATTATCGACTTCAATCAATAGTATGGACTACTATACGTCCTGTTATAGTTCCCTGCGACCACTATGGACAACTATATATCTGTTACAGGTCACTGCTATAGACCGCTGTGGACTGCTATATACCAGCTGTAGTTCACTACTATGGAATACTATATACCTGTTGTAATTCAATATATACCAGCTGTAGTTCACTACCATGGACTATCATATTATATACTCGTTATAGTTCATTGCTATGAACTGCTATATACCTGTTGTAGTTCACTGTTGTGGACTGCTATATATCAGCTGTAGAAAATAGCTATAGACTGCTATATACCTGTTGTAGTTCACTGCTGTGAATTGCTATATACCAGCTGTAGTTCACCATTATGAATTTCTAATTCAGTAGGTTCTACCTTTGCTATTGACTGCTAAAACAATGAGTTTCATCACCGCTGTTGACTACTAAAACATCGAGTTTCAGCACTGTTATTGGCTGCTATGTCCTTGATCATGGTTTTGCTCTGATAATCCTATGTTTTCCTATTTTCACTACTAGTGTGGATGTTGAAAATCATCGAGTGTTATTGACTACTAACTTAGTTCTAGCATTACCGATTGAAACTATTGATCATCGGGTTTCAATCAGTATTATGGACCGCTAACTTAGTAGCAACACTGATTGGGACTGTTGATCATCGGGTATCAATCATTATTATGGACTGCTAAACACCTCAACTAGAGGTACTAATTTGGACTGCTAAACACCTCTATTAGAAGTAGAGCTTGGATCGTCAAGCATCCCAGTTAGAGGTACTATTTCGGATTGCTAAACACCTCTGTTAGAGGTGGAGTCTAGACTGCTAAACATCATGATTTAGCTATTTTTATCCCCATGTACTAAGCCAATGGTATGGACTACTAAACTATATGTTCTAACATCTATTGTGGACTGTTAAACTACATGTTTTTGGCTACTGTTATGGACTGTCATTTAATTATGTTTTGCTATCATTATGATCTACTATGTATCAATGGTTGGTTACTATTCGAGGGTAACACAAAGCCCCAAGAAAATGATTGCAATGCTTCTGTTTTATAAAGGCTTGGAAAAGAGCTAATATTAAGTGACGAGATTATATTACTTTACATAAGTGACTTGCAAGTAACATATGGATGCAGACATGCCCAAGTTTTTGTTATTTATATAATAGGCTATTGAGCTCATAAGTTGGTAAGTGTTGGCCTCCCAGCCTTTAACCACTACAAGCAAAATGGTATCCAATGCCAAGACTGGTATTTTTCTTGGATGAGAGTAGATTCCACTATAAGTGACTCACGACACCCTCCCGAGACAATCATAGGCCCTGTGAGGATGTGATGGGAGTCTATAATACCCTCAATTTTTACTCCTAAAAATTAGTAATAAAATGAATTTATAAAAATAAAAAATTATAAATAGAATTTTACTTGAAACTACTAAATTTAGAGAGTAGCGTTGATAGGATTCGAACGATGTGAAGAACACCAAAAATGGAGTTCGGATGAAGGAGATATGGACATTTTAAATTCTGAGGGCATTTTGATAATGACACCCCCTTTCCATTCTGATCCTGTTGGCGGTGGAGAAAGGTTGTGATCCCGTTTCCCTATGAGGAAAGTGGATCTCCAACTACAAAAGCATGCTTTCCCCCTTTCTCCAACTCAAAACAACCTAGGAATCCTTGCCTTCTTCGCCTCATTCTCCGGTAAACACAAAAGACGTCTGCACTCACCAGAGAACTCTGATCTCCCCTCTTTGACTCAAAAAAGGTAAGCCACACTCTCTATCCTTCTCTTTTTGCTTTTTTGGCTTTTCCCCTCTCAGATCCAAGGCAGATCTGGTCTCAACGACCGGTGGAATGCCAGTGAAACCAAAACCGTGGATCATAGTTAGACCCACATTAAGGATAGCTCGGATGATAGATCTGAGTTGTTGAATGTAATCTTTGGACTCGAAAACCTTAGAAACAACAAAAATAGATAAAAAAAATCGGATCATCTGAGCCCCGATAGAGCCAAAACAAGTTGGACAGTTCGGGTTCATTGTCCTCGATGGACAATGTAACCAAGATGTTGATTGGAATGCATTAGCACAGATGGTGCATGCATGTGTTATGTTGCATGCACGCACAGTGCACTCGCGTGCAAGGACGACATCGCTTACAGTCATGTTCGGGTGGAATGCCTGGAGTCTTAGAAACCAAGATGCATGTAGGAGTGTCATGGTGACCAGGATGCACGCATCACATTTTGCTGCATGTCCCGGAGGAGGTGCATCCCAGGGACACCAGATTACGCCGGTTTAAACAGGTGTAAATGGCTTTGCCAGTGCAACCTAGTGTAAATAGGGATTAGGCCTAGGATTTTGATATAAAATGGTTTTTCTATGATTCTGGAGGGTACAGAAGTCTGATTTTCTATCCATAAGGTCCATTGAATTTGTCTCGATGACCAAACTTGAGTTTAGCATTAGAATCTTGATCTGATCACATCTAGTTAGATCAAGTTCATGAAATAGCATCAAATCACTTATATCAGGCCTATCAAGAGGTAATCAGGCCCTAGAACTTGAATAATTAGGTAATCTAAGGTAAGAACCGAGGGTTCTAAAGACCATATTAGATGTATTTACCCTAATAATTGATATGGACCATTGCTCTAACCCAAATCTTGAAAATTTGTTGATCTGAGAGTGATCTGACCATTGGATCAAGGTGTAAACTTTAGATGCACACTAATATGATTAGATGAACATGAAATAGGACTGATTAATAATAATAATTAAAGCTAGGATTAATGAGCTAATCATAAATAGAGATCTTAAAGAACAATCCAATGGTTGGATCGCCATAGATTCCAATGAGATGAAATAGATAACACGAAATAGTACTGTGATACTAATAGGTACATCAGAATGTGTGAGCTAAGCAGATTACACGCTTGATTGGGTTATCTCTCATTGAGGTAGGTGACGACATTTAATTTTACATTTTAATTTTCTAAAATCTTACATCATCATAGCATTATGATTAATTGTGATTGATTATGACATGTTTATTGATTTCGAATATTTGTAAATTTTAAAGTTTTATGCCATGATTGATGTGAGATTTTGATAGTACATTGAATGGGTTTTCATGATCGATTGTTTTATGGTATTGATACCACGTATCTTATTTATGATTAGTAAATATCTTCTTCTTCTTCTTCTTTTTTATATTGCATTATTGAGATTGGTGATTTTTCATACAATCAGTGGTGGAGGCTTGGTAGTTAGTCTTTTGAGAGGGTAACCTCGGGATGAGGGGTATGCCTTGGGGATTGTGAGCCATGAGTGATCCTGGTTTTACGAGATATGTTATTTTTGTGTTTTGTGATTTATGACAGGTGCTTTCACCCAGTGGATGTCATACTAGGAGGGAGTAGGGCTGGCCACCCACCCTTTGAATTTATGATTTAATTATGATATGATAGACACCTGCCACAAATGGCTTTCTGTAGGAGTTTGGTAACATGGGTAGTTCACTCTACAAGTATGGGCCTTCTAATGGGGACAGACGTTAAGTCTCTTATTATGGAGTCGATAGGAAGTAGCAGTGGTTAAGACCCTAGAATGGTTACCATTGCAGCATGATGATCCATACTCTTGTTTTGTATGCTTGTATAATGAGCATGGAGATGTTATTATATGCCTGAGTCTGACAAAACTCAGAGGATTGATATAAGTACTCATGATCTTTTGTACAGTGTATGGGACACTCGTGGGACTCATGTACCTTGAGTGCCTTGCTTGTTATTGTATGCTCATTGAGATTGGATCATATCATGTTTTATATCCATAGGATTATCATGTTTTACACTTATAAGATTCATGTTTTATCGAGCATGATGTTTTGCTTATGATACTTATACTCCATGGATGTCATGACCTTTTTTTTTTTTAATGTTTCAATTGTTATTACTTTAAATGTCTATGTACCTACACAAGCAATAGGTTGCTGAGGCATTGCTTTGTTTTGCAATGCCTCAGATATTGAGCACAACAACAGAAAAGGCAAGGGCATGGAGGGACAGTGATAGCAGTGGTAACCACTTTGATTCGGTTAATAGATAGCTCGATGTGAGTGATTAGATGGACTATATTTCGAACTTATTTTATGGATAGTATACCTTCATTAGATGAGTTTGATTATGACATATATATTATAGACATGTCTTTAAGTATGGTGGAATGTGATGATGGATAGACCCTGAGCCACATTATTATGCTTTTGAATATTTATTGTTTAAAAATAAAGGCGCTGTTGATTTTGACATTGGATTTGATATTAGTAACATTTTAAATTTATTGCTGCTTACTTATATTTATCTCATAATCATGGTTGCAATGTTTTCGAAAAAGGAAATAACACTCGAGGGTTTTTAAGTGAATGTTTTATATAATATAGTAAATAAAACCTTTTGACTCTGGGATCCTAACTATATTTATTATTATTATTATTATTTATACAAAAAAATGGCATAAAAACTTGGGATGTTATAGTTGGTATCAGAGCCCAGTCTATTCCGTCATAATCATTACAAAGGTCCACTTATATGTATATGACAATCCATAAATCATAGTTAAAGGAGAACTAGGAGGGAAGAGCTTACACTTAGTGATATTTGAATCCTTGACAGATGGCTCCTCAAAGAAGGATAAGGTCTACCCTGCTACACTAGTTGTCCCACCTACTGAGTCCTCTGATCAAGGGGATCGCAATACTGAGTTGGCGAATAAAGTGATGCAAGGATTGATACCCCTCATACAACAATAGATTAGGATTGCAATTTAGGTTGTGAACCCAGACCCATGGCCCTGCCCCCAGTGGCATCAGCAGATTCATCTGTTCAGTCTACCCGCTAGGTGCAAGCACCACCAAAACCTAAGATCCAATGAGGGTGATGCTATGAGTAATTATAAGAAGACAGATAAACTATTAGAGTGATTCTAGACAATGGTGCCACCCTTTTATGGTGACGGTGATACTAAGGAGGAAGAGAGATAGTTGTTTGAGGTAGAGAGGATATTTGACGCAATGAAGTTTCACCCGAGGATCAAGTCCGAGTAGCTGCCTACCTACTGAAGGGTGAGGCAAGTTTTTGGTGGTAAACTTTTACATGTACATGACCATCCTCTACAGAGACGATGACCTAAGAGGCCTTTAAGCAGGCTTTTGATGACCAGTGCTTTCTACCATATGCATTGCAATTATTGAAGAAAGAATTTTCCATCTTGGAGCAGAGAGATATGACGGTTCAGCAGTACTTGAACTTATTTACCAGACTGAGGAGATTTGCTCCTAATGCGCTTATCTTGGATGAGGAGGCCACAGATAGATTTGTGGATGGGTTGACACCCTAGTTGAGGGATCGAGTGATTACTTCACAACCCATGACCATACGAGATGTCACTGACATGGTCTCTATGCTGGAGAAGAATTCTCTTCGGACTAAAGGGAGGTTGTACCCTCCCATTAAGGGCAAGAGACCTTTTAGTGCTATGCAGTCACATAGAGCATCAGTTTAGTAGTAGTCAACCAAGCCTAGGTGGGACACAGAAAAGAAGAGATGTGACAAATGCAAGGGTTGGCACCCTGGGTGATGGTGTAATAGATTTGACAGACTACAGTGCCAGCGATAGCCTCAGCATTAGCCACCTTTGTAGAGATAGCCATACAAGTGTTTTGGCTATGGAGAGGTGGGACATTTTCTTAAAGATTGTCCTAAGGGACGGAAGGAGAAATAGGTCGAGATGGGTGTAGAGATAGGTATTGTGCCATCTAGTCAGGGGCGAGTTTTTGCCATCACATCAGGATAGGCACAGGCCTCGAATCAGGTTGTTGAAGTTATTCTTTGACACAAGGTCTACTCATTCTTTTATTTCATGTATTTTTGCATCTTGCCTTGATGTATGCGTGCATAAATTGACATTTGGGTTGGATATTTTGACACCCATGGGAGAGACTGTAGAGGCTATTGATTATTTTTGAGAGATACCAATGTAGATATCAGGTGTGAGGATGGACTCAGACTTTATTCTATTAGACATGGTAGATTATGATGTCATATTAGAAATGGATTGGTTAGCTACCTATTGGGCTACTGTGGACTACTGTAAGAGGTGAATTGTTTTGTATATACTTGGACAACTAGCATTTATGTTTTAGGGCAGAGAGAGCCTGACTAGTATATGCATCATCTCTGCTGTGAGAGCAGCACAATTTTATGTATGAGGGTGTAAAGCATTCCTTGCTTATGTGACCGTTAAGGACATAAGGCAGCCTCAGATTGAAGATATTGATGTTGTGTGAGAGTTTGCATATGTCTTTCTTGAGGACTTACCAAGATTATCACCGAGTAGAGAGATTGATTTTACTATTGATTTAGTGCCAAGTACAACTCCTATCTCTAAGGTACCATACAAAATGGCACTAGCAGAGTTGAGAGAGCTTAAAGTACAGTTGCAAAAGTTACTTGATAAGGGCTTCATTAGGCCAAGTGCGTCTCCATGGGGAGTGCTTGTCCTTTTTGTGAAGAAAAAGGATGGGTTGTTGAGGCTATGCATTGACTATTGGTTGCTGAATTGTGTCACTGTAACGAACCAGTACCCCTTACCACGCGTAGATGATTTATTAGATCAGTTCCAATTGGCGCAAGTTTTTCTCTAAGATGGACCTAAGATCAGGATACCACCAGTTGAGGGTTAGAGAAGAGGACATCTCGAAAATCGCATTTAGGAGTCGCTATGGCCACTATGAGTTCTTATTTGGATAAGTTCATGATTGTCTCATAGAAGACATACTGGTCTACTCGCTAAGCCACGAGACTCACAGAGAGCATCTCTATACAGTACTAGACACACTTCGTTGACATCATTTGTATGAAAAGTTTAGTAAATGTGATTTTTGGCTAGAGCAGGTGTAGTTTTTGGGCCACGTGATATCTAAAGATGGAGTGGCTATATACCTGGCCAAGGTTGAGGTAGTGCTACACTGGGAGAGACCCAAGATGGTGACAGAGATACGTAGTTTTCTCTGTTTCGTAGGGTATTATTGCCAGTTCATCAAGGGATTCTCAAAGATTGTATTACCTTTGACTAACCTGACCAAGAAAGACACCCAGTTTGTTTGGACTGATGCTTATGAGGAGAGCCTCCAAGAGTTCAAGAGGAAGCTTACTATTGCTCCGATGTTTGCATTACCATTAGGTGCAGGCAGTTATGTGTTTTATTGCGATGCTTCAAGTAAAGGATTAAGAGCAGTGTTGATGCAACATGGGAAGGTAATTGCCTATGCTTCAAGACAGCTTAAGACACATGAGTTGAATTATCCAATGCATGATCTGGAGTTAGCAGCAGTAGTATTTACACCAAAGTTCTAGAGACATTATTTATATGATGAGAAGTTTGAGGTATTCACTAATCATAAGAGCCTCAAGTACATCTTTACTCAGAGTCATTTGAACATGAGGCAGTGTAGATGGATGGAACATCTCAAGGACTTCGACTTCACCGTACAATACCACTCAGGGATGGCTAACATTGTCGCAAATGCCTTTAGTAGGAAGTTTGGAGTGATGATTGACAATCTGTAGACTCGGTCTAAATTCCTTGACAAGATTCTAGAGGCACAGAGCAAGGATAAGGAGACTCAAGATCTAGCAGGCAAGACAGATTTTATGAGAGGACCAGATGAAGGTGTTAGATTCAAGGGTAGGTTGGTGGCACTGGTGGATGATGATTTGAGGCATGAGTTACTATAATGGCCCACATTTTTAAGAAATAAAGAAATATTATATTTATAATTAATGAAAATTTTTAAGTCAATTGTTGACTACTATGGTGTAAAAACAAGTTAAAATGAGGCTTAAACAAAATTTCAAATCATAATTCATTAAATAAATAGTGTATAATTAGAATATAAGTGAAAATAAAAGTTTAATTTGATAAGGATTGGCAACTTAAGCTAAGAATAGCTAAGCGGTCCCAAGTACAACTTGTCAAGGTGATGTCTAGACTTCATGTCACTTCCTTGACAATTTTTAAGAGGAAAATCATGTTTTATGCTATTTTAGAAATTAATCATATAATAATTACGAATTTTAAAGGTGGACAAATCAGATAAGGAAACCCACATGGTGAAGGAGGGTTTCCATGTGAACAAAACATATGAAAATGATGGATGGTGACCCAAGAGTTATGAAATGAATGTGATTAATAGAGGAGTTATTGAAAGATAATCCAACGGTTGGGAGTAAATACACAATTAAAATTTGAGTTACAAATATGTAATCAATTGGAAAAAGCTATTACAAGGAAAGTATCTATAAAAGAAACAAAGAAAAATGGAAAGAAAGGTTAGAAACGTGAAATAGTTGGAGTGGAAAAAGGGGAGTGTGTGAGACAGAAAGAAAAGAGAAAAGGAAAGAAAAAGGAAAAGAAGATCAAAGGAAAACCTTAGATATGGTATTTTCATCAAATCAATTAGAAGCAGAGGAATTTGTGTTGAAGGAAATCGCATTTTGAGGTAGGGGATCTGGAACTAGACCATGTATTTCTTTTGAAAAAAGAAAGTACTAAGTTTTGTTGATTTATTTTGGATGAACTTTGCATTTTGATCTTAATAGAAACTAAACGCTTGTGTCTTTGTTATTGTATATGTTTGAATTGTTAAGAGATAATCATGTTGTATATGTTTTAATTGATTTTTTTTTTTTGGGTGAAAATTGAAGCATGATTTACAATATTGATTTGATGCATGATTCATATAGTATGAAGGGTTTTCAATATACATCCATATTACAAGATGGAGTTTTCTTATGATTCCTATATTGGGTGGTGACACATAACATGGTATGAAATTTTATTTAATATGACCATGTTATGGGGTGACTTAGAGTAGACTCTAACTATTTCAAATATGTTTGGAGGGTAGCTGAAATTTGTAAAACCGTTCAAACAACAATTAAGATTTTATAGGTGCATGATTTTAGTATAGTCACTGCTACTGAATCATGCTTAGAACATGGTACCTTGAATTTCACCAATGGCACAGTGCGCGAAGTGGTGCTTAGGTGCAGGAATGTTTAGACAGTGACTACTTATGTAATACATTAAGTGTTGCCTAGGTGCATAGCATACCAGGCAGTACTTAGCTGCATAACGTATCAGGTAGTAATCAGACACATTGTGCATTGAGTGAGGCCTGGGCATAAAGTGTTTTGTACATTCCAACCGCTTCAAACAACAAGCGAAGTTCAAATGTAGGGCAAGCAGACAATACTCCAATGCATAATATACTAGACAAACTCAGGAACAAGTATACCATGAATTTATTGAAAATCAGACATATTGATACCATGCATGCACATGAACTCCTAATCATGCATAAGCCAAAACTATCAAAAGTCAAAATGTTAGGTTTTGTGCATGCATAACTGTTACCTAAGATTGCGTCACATGAATGGTTGGAAGTTCTTAAGAAGTAAATCAAAGGCTCAAAAAGCTTTCATTTAGGAGAAATATGAACTAAAAATAATATAATAGCTGAACAAATTAGGAGTCTTCACCACTAGGTACTTTAGGTTGCTTGAACCCAATTTTTCTAGAGATTAGTATCAACCATCTGCTAGGCCACGCTATTGATGAATTATGTACCCAAGATGGAACTAAACAGAGATTACATCTTATGGCCTTGCTGTGAAATGAATGGGTAAGATGCATTGAAACGTACATGACAAGCCTAGCAAATCAGTAGTTTAATTTCTGATTTCTTTTTTTGATTTCTTGCTGCTAATCCACCTGTATTTAATGGTCAAAGTAATGCTTTTTGCATTAGGTGGTCTACGTTCAGATGATTATAACCGTTGATCTAATGAATAGTACTTTCTTAAAAGATGCCTTGGGCTGTACATACTATAGGTAGGAGATTGAAAACTTTCAAATGCATTAAAGGGGCACATGGTTTTGATTTTATTGGGTCCAAATGGTTAAACATGTATACAATGTGAACCTCTATGAAATTGCCAATAAGATATTTCGCTTTTCATTTGGCTGAATTCATCCAAATAGAAATGCAGCCAAATTGATTAATAACTTTGTCCCATTTTGTTAAATAGCCTAGCAAATGATTTTGGGCTGGGCGAGTAATAATTATTTGAGGGGTGGAGTGGATATTTGATGGTGCAGATCGGCCACCATCTTCACTGGCTAGAGTCCTTGATCATAGAAAGAATTTAAAGAAACATATAGGATTCTATGTGTTAATTGATCATTTGGTAGGTATGTGAAATTAGGACCGCCCATATTGGGCTTTTTCTGTTGTTTGAACCTGCGTTTTTTTTAACAAGCTATACCCAACCATTGGCCAGGGCACCTTATGGATGAATCTGAAATTTGCATAGATAGGTGATACAAGGATATGCACCAAACTCATTTCCTATCTTGCTAATACATTTAAAACACTATAAAATCATTATATATGGGACATGCCTCTTAACATACATATTAGGTGATTGAAACCTATAAGAGGTTGGGTGAGGTACACCAGCACAAACCCAATTGCATCATACAATGGACGGTCTGCATGGGTGTAGTTCTTGGACTTGGTGGTTGCATCATGCACAAAATAATAATAATAATTATTATTATTATAAATAATTATAAATCATATACTTTGACTTTGTGATTTGTTTAAGAGTTGGTATCATTTGATAAACACATGAGTACATAAAATTACTTTGGAATTTCTTTAGCTCTCCTATTATGGATGTATAGTAATACCATTCCTTTTGCTTAATTATTAAACAAAATTGTGCATATTCACATTTTGGTTTGATTAGAAAGTATTTTTGGGTACCATATATGAATCTATTGGCATTCTTTTATTAACCTTAAGGGTCATACATATGAATGCTATGTTAGGTATTAATAAGAATGCTAGATTTGTATTACTTGTTATATGCACTTTATATAATTCCACACTCTTGTGCAATTGGAGTTGAATAAGAAATTAGGAGACTCTTAAGAGTTGATCCTAGCTTAGGGATTTCATATGAAATTCCATGGTTGCTATGTTAGGAAGTTAGTTGGCCCCTGACTTCTAAATAGGTACTAGCCTATGGTAGGCTTATTTGACAAGGGTAAGTTACATGGGAGGACTACCTTGCATGTGGTTGATCCGACTATCCCCATGTAGTCGGTGTAATTAGTGTAGTACCCACTAACAAATGCAGGTCAAGACTTAGATTTTGTTGCGAGCATAGTCAACTTTTTGTTTTGTTTGGACATGGGCTAACTTGTCTATTGTTCTTACGAATATTGATCAGTGCTTGTGACAGGACAATAAGTGCACTCATCTATGGAGTAAATTTTGAGTGGATTGATTTTCTAATTAATCATTAAATGAACATAGATTGAATTTGCCTCAAGTTTTTATATGCCTCGGACATAAATTGTGTTATTGAGTATTATGTTATTTTGATTGATATATAATTATTTGATGATATTTGGGATGTTACGATGGCATTTTAAAAGTACATGCATACACTTAAAAAAAAAAAAAAAAACTTGTAAAGCATGATTTTAGTAGTTTTTGGCTAGTTTTAGATTTTCTATTGGGTAATTCATATTACTCACCAAACCACCCTACAGGTGAAAGGCAGAAGAAAAAGCTTGAGATTGACGCATAGGAAGTTGAGTGAACTTGGAGTTTCAAAGTATGAAGACTAGAAAACATTTTTATTTTATTTAATGACTTTAGTAAATTTGTAATAAATTATAGCATTTGAAATTGTGATTTAGCTTAGTAGCGTTTAAGTTGTGACTAGTAGGTCTTGACTGGCTGAAAAAGTTAAACTATTACTTTGATATATATTGTGGAGTTTTATTTGACGTACTTGGGCTTGAAGAAGCAGTTAAACTTTATTATTATATGTAGAGAGAATTTTTTTTTTTTTTTTTTTTTTAAGGATCGATCCTGATAAGATTTTTAAAAATATTTAGAAAATCTCTTTATAAAACCCAGGACATCACAGTTACTTCAAGAGGCACACCAATCCTAGTATAAAATTCATCCCAAATGCATAAAGATGTATTAGGACCCCAGGTGACATTTTTGGTGGAATGGGAAGAAGAAGGATGTTGGGGAGTGCGTGGCATGATGTTTGACTTGTCAACAGGTCAAGACAGAGCATTAGCGACCATTAGGATTGCTTCAGATATGGGATCTCCCTAAGCAAGTGGGACCACATTACTATGAATTTTATTGTGGGTCTTTCAAGGATTATCAGTGGACATGACATGATATGGGTTGTTGTTGACATGTTGACCAAATCCGCTCATTTTCTTCCTATTAGATAGAATCAAATGGTTGATAGCCTAGCAAAACTATATGTTAAGGAGATCATGAGTCTACATGGAGTTCCCTTGATGATTATTTCAGATTAAGACACTTGGTTTACCTCGAAGTATTGGAAGAGTGTGTAAGAGGCTTTAGTATCAAAGCTGAAATTTAGCACAACATTCTACCCCTAGACAAATGGCCAAACTGAGAGGACCATCTACACGATTGAGGATATGCTAAGGACGTGTGTCACGGATTGGAAGGGTAGTTGGGAGGATCATTTATCACTTGTAGGGTTTTTCTATAATAACAGCTACCACGCGAGTATTGGCATGGCTCCATTCGAGGCACTTTATGGTAGGCCTTGTTGGCAACCTTTATGTTGGAGCGATGTAGCAGAGAGACACATAGTGAAGCTCAAGTTGGTGGAACAGTGTGTAGAGAAAGTTCAGCTTATTCAAAAAAGATTATTGACAGCACACAGCCGCTAGAAGAGTTATGATGACAAGAGGCAGAAGGACCTAGAGTTTTGCAAGGGTGAGCATGTATTCTTAAAGGTTTCCCCTATGAAAGGAGTAATGAGATTTAGAAATAAAGGTAAACTTAACGCTAGGAACATTGGCCCTTTTGAGATCCTACGCAGAGTTGGGCTAGTAGCATACCAGCTAGCCTTACCACTACAGCTGTTAGACGTACATGATGTCTTCCATGTATCCATTCTGAGGAAGTATGTGCTAGAGTAGATCCTAGGGGAGTTGTAGCCATATATGACATTTGAGGAGAGACCTATATGTATCCTGAATAGTAAAGTCCAGGAGTTGAGGACTAAGACTATTCCATTAATCAAGGTCCTTTGGCAACATCACTCACTGTAGGAAGCCACATGGGAGACAGATGAGGAGGACCCACCTATAGCTATTTATATAGAGGTATGTACCAAAATTTCGAGGATGAAATTTTTATAAGGTGGAAAGGACGTAATTTCCTTAATTTTTACTCCTAAAAATTAGTAATAAAATGAATTAATAAAATAAAAAATTTATAAATAGAAATTTGGCTTAAAACTATTAAATCTAGAAAATATGTGTCAATAGGATTCGAACGATATAAAGAACACTGAAAATAGAGTTCAGATGAGGGAGATATGGACATTTTAAGTTTTGAGGGCATTTTGGTAATTAGGCAAGGGACCCAAATTAGAGGGGGTTGTTTTGATAACAACACCCCCTTTCCATTCTAATTCCATCACTAGCAAAGAAAGGCTATGATCACATTTCCCTACGAGGAAAGCAAATCTTCAACTACAAAAGCACGCTTTCCCCCTTTCTCCAATGCAAAATAGCTTAGGAATCCTTACCTTCTTTGCCTCATTCTTTGGCAAACACAAATGACGTATGCACTCACTGGAGGACTTCGATCTCCCCTCTTTGGTTCAAATCAGGTAGGCCACACCCTCTATCCTCCTCTTTTTTGCCTTTTTGCCTTTTCCCCTCTTAGATCCAGGTCGGATTTGGTCTTAACGACTGGTGGAATGCCAGTGAAACCAAAACCATGGATCATGGTTAGACCCACATTAAGAATAGCTCAAATGATAGATCTGAGCCATTGAATATAATCTTTGGACCCAAAAACCCTAGGAACAGCTAAAATAGATAAAAAATCAGATCATCTGGGGCCCTAATAGAGCCAAAATAAGTTGGATGGTTTGAGTTCATAGTCCTCGATGGACGATGTAACCAGGATGATGAACGGAATGTACTGACGCAGACGACATGTGCAAGCATTTCGTCGCATGCATGCAAGTGTTCTATCACATGCATGCACAACACACTCGCACACAAGGATGATGTCGCGTGAGGTCATGTTCTAGAGGAACGCCCAGTGCCCTAGAAACCAGGATGCACGCGGGAGCGTCCTAGTGACTAGGACGCGTGCGGTGCATTCTATAGGTGGTGAATCCCAAGGATGCTGGATCACATCGATTTAAACCGGTGTAAATGGCTCCGCCAGTGCAACTCAGTGTAAAAAGGGATAAGGCCTAGGATTTTGATCTGAAATGGTTTTTTTGAAATTCTAGAGGCTAAAAAGTTTGATTTTTGATCCATAAGTCTATTGAATTTGTCTCGACGATGCAGACATGAATTTAGCATTAGAATATTGATCTAATCACATCTAGTTAGATCAAATTCATGAAATAACATCAAATCACTTAGATCAGGCCGATCAAGGGGTAATCAGGCCTTAGAACTTGGATAGTTAGGTAATCTAAGGTAAAAACCAAGGGTTCTAAAGACTAGATTAGGTGTATTCACCCTAATAATTGATCTGGATCATTGATCTAACCCAAATCTTGAAAATTTGTTGACCCAAGAGTGATCTGACCATCGGATCAAGGTGTAAACTTTAGATACACACTAAAATGAGTAGATGAACATGAAATAGGACTGATTAATAATAATTAAAGCTAGGATTAATGAGCTAATGATAAATAGAGATCTTAAAGAACAATCCAATGGTTGGATCGCCATAGATTCTAGTGAGATGAAATAGATAACACGAGTATCTTATGTATGATTTCGATAGTACATTGAATGGGTTTTCATGATCGATTGTTTTATGGTATTGATACCGAGTATCTTATGTATGATTAGTAAATATCTTTTTTATTTATTTATTACATTACTGAGATTGGTGGTTTTTCATACAATCAATGGTGGAGGCTTGGTGGCTAGTCCTTTGAGAGGCTAACCTCGGGATGAAGGGTGTACCTTGGGAATTGTGAGCCACAAGTGCTACTGGTTTTACGAGATACACAATTTTCGCGTTTTATGATTTATGATGGGTGCTCTCACCCGATGCATGTCATGCTAGGAGGGAGTAAGGTTGGCCACCCACCCTTCTGAATTTATGATGTGATTATGATGTGATAAACACCTGCCACATATAGCTTTTGGTAGGGGTTTGGTAACATGAGTATTCCACACTACTGGTTCGGGCCTTCCCATGGGGACGGACATTAAGTCTCCTGTTATGGTGTTAACAGGAAGCAGTGGTGGTTGAGACCTTGAAGTGGTTGCCACTGCAACATGATGATCCATACTCTTGTTCTGTATGCTTGTATGATGAGCATGAAGATGTTATTGTATGCTTGAGTGTGATGACACTCATAGGATTGATATGAGTACTCATGATTTGTTGTATGAGTATATGGGACACTCGTATGACCCACGTACTTTAGGTGCCTTGCTTGTTATTGTATGCGAATTGAGATTGGATCATATAATGTTTTACATCCATAGGATTATCATGTTTTACACTCATGAGATTCATGTTTTATTGCACATGATATTTTACTTATGATACTTATACTCCATGGATGTTATGACCTATGCTTATATTAGCATTCTATTCGACTTGCTTTATTTTATTTTATTTTAAATGTTTCAATTGTTATTACATTAAATGTCTATGTACTTATACAAGCAATAGCTTGCTAAGGCATTGCTTTGTTTTGTAATGCCTCAAATACTGAGTGCGAAAGCAAGAAAGGCAAGGGCGTGGGGGGATAGTGATAGCAATGATGACCACTTTGATTCGGCTAATAGATAGCTCGATGTGAGTGATTAGATGGACTACATTTTGAACTTATTTTGTGGATAGTATACCTTCATTAGATGAGTTTGATTATGACATATATATTATGGATATGTCTTTAAGTATGGTGGAATGTGATGGATAGACCTTGGACCACATTATTATGCTTTTGGATATTTATTATTTAAAAATAAAGGCGTCGTTGATTTTGATGTTGGATTTGATATTAGTAATGTTTTAAATTTATTGTGGCGTACTTATATTTATCTCGTAATTATGATTGTGATGTTTTGAATATAGTAAATAAAACCTTTTGACTTTGGGATCCTGACTATATTTATTATTATTATTTATATGAAAAATGGTATAAAAATCTAGGATGTTACATAGTCCCTCTATGAAAAACCTCCTACATAGTCATAGGCACTGTGAGGATGTGATGGGAGGCATACAACAATAGAGTTCCTGTGAGCATAGGTGTTCCATGAGATTTTATATTTTTATACTCTTTGGGAGTACTATTATGGCTCAACAAGTGAGGTACTGGTATACTCAAGATGATGTATAGATATACTAAATGGAGTCAATGAATCTCCATGGGCACTTGAGTGTGTCCTATTATTTATTTTATTTTTAGCACTATTGATATTATTTGTTTTACATGTTTTATGAGTCTACAATGCATAACTAAAATTATGCTACAATTGTATAATTATGATTTTACATATGAACACATCTTGTTTCACCTACACATGCTCAATCTTGCTAAGATACTATATTAGTTTATAATATCTCAGATGTAAAGAATAAAAAATTAAAGGAAGAGCAACTCGAGTAGACAATGACAGAGGCTTAGGACATTTGGAGTAGTATGATGTGAGGACCAGCTAAAAAGAAAAGCTTATTTATTTATTTTGAGTTATTATGGCTATTGATTGTAAAGCACAAAGGGGATACATAATTATTGATGAATGTGTAATTGTAGTTAATTGGATTATTAATTTATACAAAGGAAACATGTTTTTTAATTTATACAAGTAATCAACTCTTAAGTGTTTTAGAAATAATGTTTTAAAAAGGAATGTGTTTTTGAAAAAGAATTTTAAAACATGAAGTTCTTGTGGAATTATATTTATCCTTTTTAAGATTGTGTTTTAAAAACTTGGGGTGCCACATAAGTTTAAGAAGTAGAGTCATCACATCAAGTTTGAGAAGAAGAGTAATAGATCAGGACCCAAGTCTTACGCACAAAGCAATAGTAAACTCTAATTGGTTTAGATTAACACTAGAAAGGAGCTTTGGCAATGTCCAAGTAAATAGGTTAAATCATTTTTACTAACAACTATCAATTATTATTCTATTTTAAATTTGTAAAATGTATAAAATTTCTTCAATGACTTCAAATATAATTGCAGTTAAAGAGATTAACTCAATTTACTAAATATAACATTCAATCTTGAGTTAACAATACTTCTGCAAATCTCATAAACATTCAATTTTGAGTTAACAATACTTATCCAAACTCATATACTAATCTTCTTAGTTGTTGTAACATAAACAAGAAATTAAGTTATTTTAAATGAAAATTGCAAATTATTATATAATAGATATTAAAAATAATTCTTCAGATAGAGAATTCCACCAAGTTGTAATAAGAATGAATGATTCAAAATTTTTAATAAGAATGTTAAGATTTTCATATGCATGAGAATTTTGAGATATTGCCTACTTAAATCT
The DNA here is from genome assembly GCA_035236585.1 of Warburgia ugandensis. NCBI lineage: Eukaryota > Viridiplantae > Streptophyta > Magnoliopsida > Canellales > Canellaceae > Warburgia > Warburgia ugandensis. Next base: position 23,193,258 of record CP141135.1, read on the forward strand.
ATGTCCAAAAGATAAATGGTTAAGATCAACCTAAATTTCTGCTCCACTTGTAGGTTTAGTTGGCACATAAACTTGTATAACATTAAAGCTCCTCAAGTTAAAGGCCCTAAAAGGATTTTATGTAGAAGCGTCTCAAATTTGGCAGTATAAAAGTCCCACCTTTGAATGATCAAACCCATTCATCTCATCATTCTAATACTATCTCTTTTTCATTTTAACTATACCAAAAATAAAAGGTCCCACCTTTGAATGATCAAACCCATTCATTTCATCATTTTAGTACTATCTCCTTTTCATTTTTACTATAGGAAAAATAAATAATCAAAAGTTAATTTCTTCATAGTAGAGACAAATATTAGACAAAGAATTGATTGATTATTCATGTAAGCAAACTCTACTTCTTCTTTTTTTTTTCTATTCTTTTAGTTTGTTTCCATAGTCTAAGTTTATAGGTAATAATTTTGTTTCTTCCTACATTGCAAGTCTTGAGACTATAATTTCTAATACTAGATATTCCTAAACCAAATTGGGCATTGTAAGAACCCACCTTTAGTGATCTAACTTGTTCATCTCATTTTTTTAATACTCTTGTTATTTTTACTATATGAAAGACAAATAATCCAAAGATGATTTCCTCATTAAGACAAATATCTTCATTTGATTGAGAATTCCAAACTTGTAGCATACTCTTTCTGACAAAGAATTGATTAATCATATATGTCAACAAAATCTTTATTTTGCATGTGTAATTTCAGTTTGTTTGTTTGTTGGTCTAAGTTTGTTTGCTTTTCACTACATTACAAGTCTTCATACTATAATTTTTTAGAATAAATATCTGTAACAATTTGTTTTTGAATCAGCTTATGATTTATAATATTCTAGTGACATCGGTGAAGCTACAACTCAGCTAATGGGATTCATTGAAGGTGGTCTTCTCTCTACACACATGTAATCTTCATAATTGACATGACATTGCTACTGTAGTGGAGTTTGTAGGTTCACAATCTTCCTTAACCTTCAAAATAGCATAGTGGATAGTGAACTAGCTTGATAGTTTATCTACATTATGTCTTTATAAACTTCCACATTGGATGATTGAGAGGTGTTTGTGACGGGCCTAGAAAGAAAATAGAAAAGGAAAAAGACATGTCTGTGACATTGATAGGCTAAAGGAGGATCATAAGTCGTCGTCTTGGTAGACCATGGCATTTTCTTTTTACCTATCAATAGGACAACAAAACATGCTACCACAAAATTTTCTCACAATGCCTAGTGAAATTCCTTTAGGATACAATACATAGGGGATTCTAAATTTCTTTGAGTCCTAGAAGAGATATTTTCTTAGAAAGATGATTGGATGCAAGAGAGACCTTACATAATCAACTTAACAACATGAAATAACAATTCATGCAAAGTTGTCAACCTAGAATAGATTCATGAGCTTAAATAATAATGCAAAGACCTGGGTAGCTAACATAGAATAGATCCATGAGCTTTTATATTACAAAAAATGAAAAAAGGAAAAAGGTTTCATCCACCAAAACTCTCTTCAGAACAATTTTATTATGTGCAAGTTCTTGAGCCTTCATAGCCTAGGAGAGAAGGTTTGGATTTGAATAAGAAGAAAGAGTTCTAACTTATAAAAAATCTAGAAAAGAGAGATCTATATATACAAAACTCATATTAGGATATAGAGAAAGAGAGACATATAGAGACATGGATAGAAGAGAGTGTGCTTGGGATCCAAGTACCAATAGAATGAAGAGAGATGTATAAAGTGTGTGTGTGTGTGTGTGTGTGTGTGTGTGTGTGTGTGTGTGTGTGTGTGTGTGTGTGTTTAGGCTACAAGCACCCAATATAAAGGAAGAAAGAATAGAGAGACTATAAGATTTGTTTCTAACCAAGCACCAATATAGAGAGTGAAAATAAGAGAGTATAAAATACAGAGAGAGATTTTTTGGAATGCCCCAAATCATTTTAGCCAAGATACTACTAAAAGGAAGAAGAGAGAATGAATACGACCCATTCATTTAATAATGACAATATAAAATAAAAATTTAGCCCATCAAAATTGTAGGAAACCGATTAAGGGAGCCAGAGAGAGATTTTAGAGATCAAAAACCAATACGACCAAATCTTTTAGTAGCCATATATTCAACCAGTCAAATAAAATGACAAGAGAGAGTAAAAATATTGCCCCCCAAAAATTGTAGGAAATCAATTAGGAGAGAGAGAGAGAGAGAGAGAGAGAGAGAGAGAGAGAGAGAGAGAGAGAGAGAGAGAGAGAGAGAGAGAGAGAGAGAGAGAGAGAGAGAGAGAGAGAGAGAGAGATTTTAGGGATAAAAACCCAATACAACTAAATTCTCTGGTATCTACATATTCAACCAATCAAATAGGATTAAGGATTAAAGTGGGCCCACTTATAGGAAAAATAAGTAGTGGAACTCAATATCATAACATAAGAATAGCTAAAAAGACAAAGAGAGACAAACATTTAAAACCTCAAAAAAACAAAAGATAAAGATAAATGGAAAAATAATAGAGAGTTGGGTGAGAAACAATATTTCTTTAGAGACAGTGGTTTCTGGAAAAAAATTCAAATGCAACCGAGTTCTTTTATAAGAACCTAAATTCATATAGGATTCAAGGGTAATCTTATCATTTAACATTTGCAATTATTTGATAGAATATGTTTTTAAAGATATATTATATATAATGACACATTTCTAGACAAAAAAAAAAAAAAAAAGTGAGACAAGTTGGCTTAACTAACTTATTAGTTGAGTTAATTAAGTTAATTGAGTAGTTGAGTTAGTTAAATGAAAACACCTTATTTAGTATAGGTGAGTATAATAGTTGAGGACTAAGTTCATTAAATATAAATATTTAAAAATGAGGTTTAATTAAGAGAAGTATGTTAATCAATTTCAGCCAAAATACCCTTAATCTAGCATCAAATTAGATCATCTCATTGATCAATTTTGAAAATTTACTTAAAATTTTGTATTTTAGCTCCAATTGACCATCTAACCATTGATTTGTAAAATTTAATAGTCAGAAGATCATCAAAGCTAATCAAATGTATAATGTATGGTTCAGATGATTCTAATTAAGTCCTGTGTTTTGCAGATCAACCAAATTGGAATTAGATGGTCTAGATACAAATTTTGGATAAGGGAGAAGAAATGGTGTTGGATTCAAACTCAAACACTTCTGAAAAATCTATATAAAGAAAAGGTAGCATAGTTGAAAAAGAGGCATCGGGTGGTAATTCTCTCTCTTTCTCTCATTCCCTCTCTCTCTCCTGCCACCATTCTTCTCCCCGATCTCTCTCCCCCTCTATTTTCTCTTTCCCATCTCCTTGACCTGCAACCCTCTCTTTCTTTTGCTCTCTCTCTCTCTGCCTGATAGCCTTCCTCCCTGAATGCACTTTTCTGCTATATCCCTCTATTCTGCACTAGCCACATGCTCTTTGTCTCTTTCTCTAATTCCCTCTCTCCCCTACCATCTACTCCACTCAATCACCTATCGCCCTCCATCAATGTGGCATTATTCAGCCAATTGTGCACTAGATCTGGTCCCGGGTAGTGAGCGAGCTCGAATTGCCAGCCACCACCTAAAAACCCTCTCTCTCTCTCTCTCTCTCTCTCTCTCTCTCTCTCTCTCTCTCTCTCTCTCTCTCTCTCTCTCTCTACATTCTGATTGATGTAGCTTGATTGGTAGGCTGCACTGGTCATGGTCCTCTCTCCCTATTCCACTCCATCGGCGTGACACAGATCGCCACCTAAGCAAGCTAGTCGCACTCCCTTTTCCTCTCTTCCCTCTTCCCTCTTCCTCCTTCCATTGACTGTAACATCCCATAATTTTAATTCTTTTGGGGCTAATTATATTATGTTAAAACTAATTATGAAACCTAAAATTTTAATAGTACTATGAAAAATGATTCCAATGATACTAAGAACACCAAAATCAGAGTTTGGAATGAGAAGATATGAGAATTTAAAGATTAAGGGCATTTTTATAAAAATGAGTTACAAAAAAAAAATGAAAAGCCTATATAGATGGGAGCTAGATTTGATACTGGCACCCCCAACCCACTTAAGGGAACCCCACACAGACATCAGGTCTATTCTTCCCAAACCTGACAGACCAGAAAAAGAAAAGAAAAGAAAAAAACCTAATGAGAGGGAGAAGAGGAAAGAGAGAAGAGGGAGGGAGCCAGGGTCTGCATGATGAAAAACCACCCACGTTGTAGAAGAAGACAAAAATTTGGGTTTAGGCTGTTTAATTTTTTAAGTGTTGTTAGAGAAGACAATGGCTTAGATCATCGATCTCAGCCAACCAATCTTCTTAGCACAAACTAAAGCCCCAGGGTTTTGGGACAATCCATGCCCTGTTGAACGCTAGATTGAAGAGGAGCTCAATGCAGTATAAGATTGGAGGTTTCCTAATATATCAAAGCCAATCTAGCTCATTCCAGAGAGGGAAAAGCACGAAAATGCATGTAGAAGGTGAGATCTACAAAATCCAACTTTTAATTTGTGGTATTTTGATAAATCCGTGTGTTTTCATCCTAGATCTAGATTTATGAATGATCCAACCATCCAATTCATAATCCAAGCTTAGGGATAGGTAATTAAGTACCTGATGTAGCTTATATCAAACTGATATTATCGATCAAGGCTAAAAATAGATTAAACAATCTCAGTCATCTAATTGAGTACTATTTGCACAATAACTTTGTGATATTTGATCGACGATTAGACACCATGGATGAGTTCTAAAGTATTGAATTGCTAGTATATGGCACAAATTGAAGAATCTAGATTGAAATTGATCAAAAAACCTAAACCATCCTATCGAACAATAGAGTAATAAGGACTTGACCATTTCTAATTGGTGATCAGATGCCACGATGTGTACCCTAACCTTTATTTAGTTAAGATAATCTAAAAAATTTAAGATAAGGCCATTGAATAGTAAAAGGACTTTGCAATCACTTAAGAAGAATGATGGATAGCCCATCTAGGACCAATGGTGGGGATTGGAAATCCAATAACCATTGATCATTCAATTGATAATCAATCAATAGCCAATGAAATGCCCTCAGTATAGTAATAAGCACTATCACTTTGCCTTGTCCTGAGTAATGCTAGGAGCTAACTTAGAGGAAACTTCCATGCTAAGGAAGCTAAGAGAAAGGTGTGACTAATTGGGAGCTCGTACCCAAACTAAATAAATTATTGCATTAGTGAACCTGAAGATCTCATTTGAGGTAGGTGGAATTAAGATTTGCTAAGGATTTTCATTGTATATATATATATATATGAATGTTAATCATTAAAATGCCTTTTCAGTTAAGATGAATGTGCGTGCTAAAATTGAATCATGATTAAATTGCTCATGCATAAGCTATGATATTATTATGAGCCATGTGAGAAAATTATAAGACTAATACCAAAAAATTTTGAAATGGCTCATAAGAGTGAAGGCTGACACTCAGTAATTGTGAAATAGCTAGTAAGAGCGTAGACTAGTACCAGGTAATTGTGACATGGCTCATAAGAGAGAAGACTGACACTAAGTAAATGTGAAATGGCTCATAAGAGCAAAGACTAGTATCAGGTAAATGTGAAATGGCCCGTAAGAGCGAAGATTGATGTCAGGTGACTGTTAAATGACTCATAAGAGCGAAGATTGGTCTTACGTGAACATGAAATGGCTCGTAAGAGCGAAGACTGGTGTTAGGTGAATGTGAAATGACTCATAAGAGCAAAGATTGGTATCAGGTAAAGTGAAATGACTTGTAAGAGCAAAGACTAATATCAGTAAAGGTAAATGACTTGTGAGTTTGACATCTGATTGCATACTTTACATTTCAAGGAATGTGATTTAGTATTGATGCATTGATATTTCTTCATTTGTAGCATGCATTCATGATTTTGATAAATGCTGAATTATTTCAAGTTAAATGATAACAGAATTGTAGTTTGCATGATTCAGCATGGACAAATTGATCTATATAGAAATATCATCATTTCAATTATATAAAATTGCATCTATATAGAAATTGAGAAAGACACTGTATTGTATGTAATTATAGGAGTTTTGATAACTTATGTGACTGGGTTATGATGTGGAACTTCTGGATGTGTATTTTGTTTGAGTATAGTGTTTTTTATTATGTTAGATGTATGAAAACAAGACAGAGTCTCCAATTATGTTTTAAAAATGTCAATGAATGTTTATCAAGTACTTCACAATGACATGCGTTAAATGTCATATGTTCAAAAAATAGAGAAAAATTAGTTGGATTTTTTTTATAGAAATGATCGCTCATTTCACTGAGAATCCTTGTTTTGAGAAAAAAGAAGACCTTGGGGCTTTTTAAAGTGAATTTAAAAGAAAAGATTCTTTCGTTATTTTTTGGTCTTTAAAAATAATTCTAGGTCGCTATGTCAATGTATTTTATATTTAAAAAGTGTTATAAAAAACCCAGGTCACCACATCAACGCAGCCCTGTAGACTTGTCTTCAACTCCCTCTACTTCATTGTCTTCCTCCATTGTCGGGTTTTCTCTATTTTGCGTTTAAAATTAAAAATTACAAAATTCCATTTTTACCCTTAGAATAATAATTCAAATTCCATTTTAATCCTATTTGATTTTATTCTAGTTCTACTTTATCCCTGTTCTACTTATTTGGGTTCTATGTTATTCTCAACTTAATCCAGTAATTGTGTTATCCAAACCTGTTTTATTCAAGCTTAACCTAATCAACAATCTAACTTTAATAAACAAAATTTCTTTATTTCTTGATCTTTTCCATATCAGAATCCAAATCAATTTCTAGATCTTTTTTTTAGGACAATTCCTAGTTGATTCATGATCCCTGATCTTCAATCTAAAAATCAGATATTCGATTTGAGCCATCCAAAACCTAATATCCTTCTTTAGTCCAGATCATCAAAATTTTTCCTAATCTAGTTAATCCAGTCGGTGGATCCTTAATCAGAAGTATCAGTGAGAAATTAATGAAGGCTGATTGACATTGATGATATCATATTTGAAGTAATTTGTTATATTGAATTTTATTTGTTTATTAGTTAATTTTCTATCTTTTTGAACTTGAATTTCTATAGTTTTAATTGGTTAAATAGATATGAACTTTGAATTCATTATTATTTCTTTTAATTTCTAGATAATTAAATTTTATTTAAACTTGATCTTTTAAGTTGAGTCCCTGTGGGATTTACTTGTACTTGCATCGGCTACACTACAATAGCCCATGAATTTGCAATAAACAATCAACAAGTTTTTAGCACTGTTGTTGGGGACCCACAATAGAGTTTTCACAAAATTTAATAAAAATTCAAAAAATAAAAAAATAAAAAATTTAAGGAATTGCATTGTTTTGGCATTTTAGGCATTTTTAATTACATTTTTCAATGTTTTAGTGAATAATCACTATATTTCTTGAATTTTGGTACTTATTGCTATTTTTATTTTTTAAGAAATTGGAAAAGGAGGAATTCAAGGAGGATCTTACTTAGGATAGTTAAATTTTTATTTTGAGTGAATTGTAGTAAGGATGCATTGTAATTTTTATTAATCACAACTCATTTAAAAGGGTTGTAATAATGTAGGTCAAGGGTGAACCATCGTAATCTGGAAGTGGAATGTAAATGGTCCTAGCCTTATATGAGAAGATTTTATCCAAAACCCCACTATGAGCAATCCTAACTCCTTAAAATTCCTAGATTAGGGTTTACATTATTAGAATAATTTTGCATTGTTTGGTAGTATAATTGCATATAGAAACCATATTTTATAAAGGATGACTAGTACATTGGATAGGTTATTTGCCTCAAAGCAAGATAATGAGTCATATCCAAAACCTCAGTACAACAATTACTATACCTATTTTGAATCATAATATCCCACTTATGCATGGTCATTTAGCTCTACTTATAATAATTATTATCAAGAGCCAATGCATGCACCTCATGCATTCACCGAATCTAGAAATAATTACTATCCTGAGACAAATTACCAAGACTATAGTGGATGGGCTAGGCATCATGAACAAACTTAGTCTCGGGATTATCAACCATATTAGAAAAAACTAACATGGTCCTACCTTGATCAACCCTACTAGAATTATTAAGAAAATCAGGGATAACCATTAAGTTTTCAACCCGATCAATCCTTTCCCAGTATTCCAATGCCATAGTAGTATGTGCCTTTCGAGTTGATGTCTCTAGTAAAGAGGGAACAAGCATTAGATAAGACCCTTGGGTTATTGATGGAATTGACTAAACAATGTTGTGAAGAGATGGGTCAACTTTATGCTGCATTTATAGAAAGGATTGGAGAATTTGAATCAAATGGGAATAATGAGGAGGCATTTATTATTGATGATATGATGGAAATTTTATGTGATCTTTTTGAGCTACAAAGTCCCCAACCATTCATGCAAACCTCCATTTAGATATACTTGAGGTAGATCTGAGTCACTATTATGATTTTAATGTATAGACTTCCATTGATGAAGAAAATAAAACTATAGAAACATCCAACCTAGATCCACTCAATTCGTGTCCTACTTATTTTTATAAATTTGATGAAGGCACATCTATTGAGGAGGTGAAGGAATTGTTGAAGATTGTGCCACTAATGAACACTTCTCAATGGCAAGCCATAATAGAATGCCTTGTAGAGCCTAATATGCCAATTGAACCATGTAATGTAGAATATCTACCTTATTGGAACCTATAGACTTTATTTAAACAACCAATAGATGATAATTTAGTCATGCTTAAAATCTTACCTGTATATGTAGCACATGAAGGAAAAGAGTCCATTGATGTACATCAACCAAGTTTAAGGTACACATTAGAAGATATAATAAGGTATTAAGTTAAACCATATCTCTACTTCCAGAAAAACAAGAACAACCTTTTAGGGAACTACAAAGTCAGCTTATACCCCAATTTTAAGAAAATGCAAGGGAAAAGGAGGAAAAAGATATACTAAGTACAATGGTCAATATTATTCCTAAATTTTGGTCAAGAAAAGGACCATACAGTCTAATAGAATTTAAATTCACAGTAGTTCAAATTGCTATAGTGATACCACTAGCTAAATTTTCAAGGTGAAGAAATTATATTGATTACCATGAAATTTTGAAGATGGGGGATCATCAGAGTGGTCCCACTTAAATTATAATCGTGGTGGTCTACTATGTCATAATGCTACCATCACTAAAAATTTCATAGTGGATGAAATATATTGACTATCATGGGATTTTGAAGTGGCGTAAGAAATCTTGTCATTTCATTGTTAGGATTAGAAAAACTTAGGTACCAGCTAGGTCTAGATTAGGGTACATTAGGATATGACTAGCTGAAGACATTAAACTTATTGCTCATTGGAAGGCAACCTAGAGTTTTTTTAAAAAATCTTAGTGTTCTACACACCCATATTCATTTTAGGTCCTACTTTTTAACCATTGAGGACAATGTTTCTTTCAGGTTGGGGGTGTAGAATTCTAGCAAATTGTAGTTTTTGTTAGTTTTTTCTCTTAATTTAAAAAACTTATTTTTTTTTGAAAATTTTAAGGTCAATTCCTACACTATGATAAGAATAGGTTTTTTTTTTAAGTATAGTCTAGATAGATTTAGCTTATTAATGGAATTGAATATAATTAATTCATCATTTTACTCATTTTCTAAAGTATTGGATGAAGCAAAGTCTTAGATCACATTTGTACATGTAGAGGCATATGTATGATCTAAATTGATAAGTAGTTACAACCTAGAGATCTTGAAGAAATTCAGTGGGGACCTATAACTTAAGTGAGTTTTAGAGACATTTATTCTTTCTTAGAGGTTATAAATGTTCCTAATTTTCTTCATCATGCTTAAACTAAAATTTGATCCCACCAATTTTTAAAATTGGCTAATTATCTGAATTATTAGAATATTACCTTTAAAATTCTAAAAGTTCATTGAATTTGATAGATTATACACAACCTAGAAAATGATTTAGGCCATCATTGTTATTAACTTAGAGACATAAAGCCTACTTAAAATTTTTTACCACTAGTTAGCTAGTTTGAGCCTTTTATATAAGCCTTTTCTTTTCTTACCCAAAATTGCCTTTACTCATATTAACCAAGTATAAAATATCCATTACCTCTTTTCTTCAAAAGATAAGTTAGAGATGAATGAAAATACATTTTTTAGTGCTGCTCCAACCCTCCCCCTATTGCACTTTTTTCTATATCCCTCTATTTTGCACACCAGCTACATGCTCTCTCTCTCTCTCTCTCTCTCTCTCTCTCTCTCTCTCTCTCTCTCTCTCTCTCTCTCTCTCTCTCTCTCTCTCTCTCTCTCTCTCTCTCTCTCTCTCTCTCTCTCTCTCTCTCTCTCTCTCTCTCTCTCTCTCTCTCTCTCTCTCTCTCCCTTGCCATCTAATCCAGCCGATCACCTATTGTCCTCCATTGATGTGGCTTTATCTGGCCACTTACGCACCTAAGAACCCACTTCCCTTTCCCTGCTTCTCTCTTCCCTCTGATTTTTCTTGGGTCTAGTCCCAAGAAGCGAGCAAGCTCAGATTGCCGACCACCATCTGAAAACCTTCTCACACACTCTCTCTCTTATTCTCTCCATTTCAATCGACACAACTTGATTAGCAGGCTGGGCTGGTCATGGTGGTTTTCTCTTCCTATTCCACTCCACCGGTGCGACATGGATCAATCGCTTGAGCAAGCTGGTCGCACCCCCATTCTCTCTCTTCCCTCTTCCTCACTTCATTGACGTAGCCTAGCAAGCCTATCTCTGGCTACCTTTGCTTCATCGTCTTCCTCTGTCGAAGGGTTTCCTCTATTTTACATTTAAAATTAGAAAATAAAAAAAATCCATTTTTGCCCTTAGAACAATAATTCAAATTCCATTTTAATCCTATTTGATCTTATTTCATTTCTGCTTTATCCCTATTTTTCCTATTCAGTTTTTGTTTTATTCACAACTTAATCTAGGAACTGTGCTATCCAAACTTATTTTATTCAAGCTTAACCTAATTAACAATCTAACTTTAATAAACAGAATTTCTTTATTTCTTGATCTTTTCCATATCAGAATCCAAATCAATTTCTAGATCTTGTTCTTAGAATATTTACTAGTTGATTAATCATCCTTGATCTTCAATTTAAAAACCTGATATTCGGTTTAAGTTGTCCAAAACAAAAAATCCTTCTTTAGTTCAAATCATCAAAATTTTGCCGAATCTGCTTAATCCAGCCAATGGATCCTTAATCAGAAGTATTAGTGAGAGATTGATGAAGGATGATTGACATTGATGATATCAAATTTGATGTAATTTGTTATAATCAGTCAGATATTTTGGTTAAATAGATCTGAACTTTGAATTTGTTGTTATTTAATTTTTTTTATTTTTTATTTTTAGACAATTAAATTCTATTTAAACTCTATCTTTTAAGCCAAGTCTCCATGGGATTGACCCATACTTGCATCCGCTATACTACAATAGCCCGTACACTTGCGATAAACAATCAACAAAGTACTTACAATAACTAGTACTTAATTAAGTATAGTTACAAGCTGAATGAAGTCATAACTAGCAGGAGTTATACTCTGAATTACTGGAGAAAGAAAAAAAAACATTTTGACATGAATGACATTTAATCTAGATTTAAAAACATTTTTTATTTGAATTATACTCATTGCTCCAAATCTGAAAACATTTTTTGTCATGAATCACATTTACTTCAGATATGGCATATTCTTGATTTTTTATGTTCATTCAAATCAGATAAAAAAAAAAAAATTCAAATCACTCATTCAATTTCAAATATGAAACATTAGATCTAATTGAATTCAAGTCTTGAAACATCATAACTTTCAAATATGAAAATATAAATTTTAAGATGAACATTTAAATCCATTTAAGAACAAATCTAAACATTCAAAAGAAATTTCGGTTTAGATCTAAATGCCCTCACCTAGAATTAATCCTCGATCTAAATGTCTAATACCATTAAAAATCATATATGAAATATGCAATTATAATTAAAAATCAGATCTAAAATATCTCATAATTTTAAGAAACATATATTAAACATTTCAATATCTTAAAGGTTAGATCTAAATTTGCAAACACAATAAAGAATCGATCTTGACATTTAGCCATGTTTTTCCTATAAATACCACTCCCATTTCTTGAACTTTCATCATCCACCCTTGCATACTCTCTCTCTCTCTCTCCTCTCAGAAGTTCTAATTTTTACTGAAAAAAGTATTCTAGTCCTAGATCTATAAGAATAGCAAGCCAAGAACATGAATTACCAATTAGATTGGAAGGGAGGGATTGCAATTAAGCTAAGAAATGACCATCAACTCTAAGTAAAAAATATGATTTCTTGGTAAGTATACATACTAGTGATTCACTTTTGATTTAGATCTAATAATGATACATGTTACCAATCCATGTTAAGCCTTGGACTAATAAGCATGCTTTTTGAAAGTTAGAGCATATAGAATAGTAATCCATGTTTTGAGTTTGATCTAAAACATATACTTACACTAGATCACTTTTTTAGTTTTAGAGCTAGTAAGTATATGTTTTGAATATTTCTTATATAGCATGTTCATTGATTATTTACATTTAAAAGTTTAGAGCTAACATGCTTATTTATTATTTATTTTGAAAGATGATTTAGTTAATCCATGTTTGAGTGTCAAACTTAGAGGGGTTTATTTAACTACATTTCTTTGGCGTTTCTAAGATATCATGGCATATCTCAAATGTGTAGCTTATTTAACAACAATATCTTGGGCATATGCGAGATGTCAAGTTTATTTAATTGCAATACCTTAGGCATATGTGAGATATCAAGTTTATTTAACTGCGATATCTTGGGCATATGTGAGATATTAGGTTGATTTAATATTATCATAGTTGATATGTTTGGTGTTATCAAAGATATGCCAACCCCTCTTTATAGTGTAAAATATGCTTGTTTCTAGAGAGAAAAATCAACTTCAAAATAGGGTTTTTTAGAAATAGAAGAAATGGATGTCTTCACCTTAAAGAAGCTCACTACAATAGAAAGAGAATAATGCTTGCACTCATGCATATGGGCTTTCCATTACACGACTCATGCAAGTTGGCCCACTACTGTGGATCTTTGAGCATTCACTAGGGAAGAGTTGTATTAGATTTCTTGTTACTTTGATTGAGGGAGGAGAAGTTCAGTTTGGTTCTAACTCCTAGCATCTCATCCATCAAAATCTATTGTTTCTTTTGATTTGAGAGATTTTAAAGTTTGTATGACTAGAGCGATCCAAACCATTGATTCAAACTCCTAGAATCTCATCCATTCTAACCCTTATTTGAGCATTTTTGGAGGGGAAGGTAGTACTTTTAGAAGGGGAACACCTTTTTTAATCATAATCGTTAAGTTTATGAACTTTCCATAGACGAGGTTCATTTCAAAATTTGCTCACTTTTTGAATGATCATAACATGCTTCTTCTAGCTATTTTTCCAAAGAACAACACTTGAATGGTTTAGATCATTTGGAATGATTTATCTAGTTGACAAGGGGGCCATATTTTCAATCATCTAGTTCACAATGGGAACCAATGGATGGAGGAATAATTAAGTTAAATTTGGACGAGGTAGGCCTAGTTTTAAGAGTCTCAAATGAGGATGTCATTGTTGCTTAGTGATCTTTCCTAGAAGTATACCAAATGGGAAGCACTTGCAAATGACCTGCACATCACTCACATTCAAATGTCAGTCAAGTGATTCACAATTGAGAATAAAGGGTCAGTTATCTTCTTCTTCATGCTATAAATTTTACCAAGGAAATAAGGTGGCAGACATATTAAAGAAGTATCCATCCATAAATAGTATAGCCAAGTATAGAAAAAATAAATCCAGCCCCATTGATGTACAAAGCCATACAATTAAACAATCTCCTAATGTAATCCATTGTTATCTTTTAGGAAACGAAGCAGTTTAAGATGAACACCACTATGAAAGGCCATATTGCACATCTGGACATAGAGTGAGATTGGGATCTTCTTTATGATCAAGTCAGCTTGCAATCTCTTATGGCTGTGTTTACATGATAGACCTCCAATTAAAGCTACTTAATTTGCACTGTGAAACATAGATTCATATATATCATTGCTAATTGTAGATGTGTTAGGCTACTTTGGAAGCTCCTATGTCAATTAATCCTCTAGAATTCCCCACTACTCATTTCATTCCATTACAAAAGTTGCAAAGTTTTGGTTGAAACTAGGATTTAGAGCTACATTCTTTTGCTGATATATAGACTGGGCAATCTTAGCATCAAATGAATATTGCAATATGGAAAGATCATCCTTCAATACTAAGATCATTTTGTACATGATGGTTGTGTGATGTTCTAGGTCACTAGACCTTGTTGTATTTAACAGTGAAGGTGACTTAAGAGAATGTTGTTACTACTCTATTAAACTTGTCAATCAATGAAATAATAAGACTGCAATTGCAGAAGAGGGAGCAATTGCACCTCTTATCCATGTTCTTAAGTAAAAAAACACAGTGGATAAAGAGAACTCTGCTACAACCTTGTTCAGCTTCTTTGTCTAGGAAGAATACAAGATTAAGATTGGTCGTTTTGTTGTAGTCAAGGCCTTAGTTGATCTTCTTGTCTCTAGAACCCTTAGATGGAAGAAAGATGTTGCTACTGCCTTATTCAATTTGTCCATCTTTCATGAGAACAAGGCGACGCATAGTATAGGTAGGTGCTATGAAGTACCTTGTAGAGCTATTTGACTCCGATAAGGGCATGACTGAGAAAGCTCTTACTCTTTTGGAAAATTTAGCAACCATTTCTGAGGGCATAACAACTATTGCCAGAGAAGGTGGCATTCCATTGCTAGTCGAGGGCATTGATACAGGCTAACAAAGAGGAAAGGAGAATGTTGTGCTTGCCTTGTTGCAGCTATGCATCAATAGTCATAAGTTTTCCATACTGGTTCTTCAAGAAGGAGTTGTATAGCCTCTTGTTGCATTAACCTAGTTAGGCACACAAGGGCAAAAGAAAAGGTATGCATCTGATGTTAGTTATGTAGTCATTTCATTTTGTATAATCAATCTCACACCTATAACATTAAGTAGTTATGTACTCATTGCATTTTGTATAATCAATCTCTGTAACATTAAGTTAACTTTGCTAGCTATACAATAAAAGGGCAGCCTAGTGCAATACACGATGTCCCAATGAAACTAGTTTGTTATTTGATGAAACTATATACTTCACTTTGAAGGTCCCAAGCTTTGAGGGTCATTGCATTCTGATAGGTTTAGCCATTAATTTTTATTAAAAAATAACAAAATATCTCTCATAACATATATCAGATATCATAAAAAATATCACCAAAGATATCATAAAACATATGCCACATATCATAGATATCACAGAACATATGACATATATCTCAGATATCACAGGAGATATCATAGGAGATGTGTCAACAGAAACACCCAACATATGTGGTAAAATAAACCCCCCTTATAATAAGAACTTAAATTGTACATTTTAATTATACAAGCTCAAGTGTATGGTTTTTTTTTTTTTTTTAATTTCAAAAATACAATCAAAAGAATTTTTAGTAATTTCCTTATATTATACAAAATTGAATTTATGATTACACAATTCTTGATTTTTTAAACATAAATTATAGCTTACTTGGTTTTGAATTTGGAATTTGCAGTTTTCTGAAAATATGATTTAGAAATGCATGGTTGGGATTTCAAAAGATAAAAGGTAGATGCCATAATTTGGATCTAAAGAAATATAGAAGCTTGTTTCAATCCAAGCAACTAAAAGATAATTGATTTGTGCAGTTTTAATTCATAACATATAAATTATAAATGAAACTTCTTTATCTATTGAATGTATATCCAAATAAACTAGAGAATAGAATTCTTGAATTTTTAAGAAAATTTATTATTTTATTTTTGATAATCTTATTAAATTGAGATATAATATTTTTGACATTAGATTAATAAAAAATGGTGATTTTTTTGCAGATGAAAAGTTTTCCATTGAAAACTATGCAATTGAAAGAAAAGTTTAATTTTCAAAGTAGTGATGAATTGCATCATTTTTTTAATTAAAATTTGACTAGTTATGAAGTCCTATTGCTATTGTACTCCCACTATTGTTATTAGCTCCAAGCTAGACATTGATGAGGATTATTGTTTTGGACTCTATCTGATCCATGGATTAATAATAAATGACACATTTGAGATGTACTTTAGTGAGATGTCAATTGATACATACTTCATTGAGGTTAATTGAGGACTTCTGGTTTAGATATAAGTGAACCAATGTTGCTCAGAGTTGGGTAATTGAACTATGGTGATATGGTATTAGAGAATATTGTTTGGACCTTCGGTTGGGTAGGTATGAACTTCATTTGATTAATGGGGCAGTGAACTCAACTAAAATGTAAGTTGCTGGGTACCACTATTGCTGATCATGTTTGAATAGACGAAATGAGTTTTGTTGTCTTGAAATGAAATTATGAATATGAATTGTTTTGGATTGGATTGGATTTATAAGAGTTGTTTTATAAAAAATATTGTCTTTAAATTATATTCTCTCATGAGTAATGAAGTATGTTATACACTCCATAGTCTATTACATGTTTTAAACTATAATGTGTTTGAATTATATAAACTTTCATCTATTGAAAATAGTGATTTATGATAATCCAACTTAGTCGTATCATCATCATCGAAGCCTTATCCTAATTAGGAGTAAGCTACATGAATCTTGTTCCTCCATTCTCCTCTATCGAAGGTCATGGGCTCATTTAGTCCAAAAGTTGTTAAATGTTTTCTCACCACTTTTACCCATGTTCTTTTGGACCTTCCTCTTGTCCTTCTAGAGCCTTCAACTTGGATCGACTAACTCTTCTAATAGGTACTATTTTTGGTCTTTGTTGGACATGTCCAAACCATCTAAGTCTACCCTCCCTCATCTTGTTACTTATTAGACCTACTCCTATGTTTCTTCTAATGTTTTTCATTTCTAACTCTATCCTTTCTTGTCTTGTCACTCATCCATCTCAACATTCTCATTTCAGCCACACTTATCCTATGTACATGTTATGTTTTAATTGCCCAACACTCTGATCCATGGAGCATTGCTGGCCTTGTAGCCATTCTATAGAATTTTTCTTGCACTTTGAGTGGCACCTGCCAATCACACAAACCTTTAGAGGAACATCTCTATTTGTTCCAACCCACTTGGATTCTTTGGTATCATCTTTCTCAGTTTCTCTGCACTCATGGATTATTGATCTCAAGTATAGAAAGTGGACTTTTTAGGAAACTTTTTGGTTATCAATCTTTAGCGGTGCTCCACTCCCACTCCTTTACTTATTAAAGTTTCATTCCAATATCTAGTGTAATTAGTGGTTAGCATACTAATCAAACATAAGCTTATAGAGATATTTTTAAATATCTCATATTAGAGAAGCTAATCCAAGAAAGAAAGAAATATTAGAAGAGTGAAGAATGATAGATCAAAGAAGTCGTTGAAGCATCTGTAAGGTGTATGGTGTTCTCTATTTGTTTATATTTTTACGTACATTGATGTATAAGAAAACATTTATATTAGAGATTTGAAAATTTGTAATGAGGTTCATTTGAAATACAATTTGAGAAGTAATTAAGGTATAGTACCATATATTTTAAGGTACATTGATGTATAAGAAAACATATATATTAGATATTTGAAAATTTTGTAATAAGGTTCATTGAAACATAATTTTAGAAGTAATTTAGGTATAATACCTTATGCTCTATTTTGGAATAAATATAAATTAGAGTTGTTTTAGGTATCCTAAGAATTTGCAAGTTTCTAACTATAAAATAAATATGTACATTCTTGAAGCGTGATAGGTAGGGTATCAGCACAAAGATTTTGAACATAGGATAGTGAGTCTAGAAACACCAAGTATAATAACACAAAATTTTGCAATTATTTTTACCATTAATAAAAATAGATTTTTCTTAAATTGTGAAAATTAATAAAGTTTAGAAATACAATAAGTTGATGATGAAACCTAAATAGATAGATAGAGCTCGGAGAGAGCTTTCCAACAATGCCAAGATGGCAAAAATCTGATGTTGAAGATCCACGTGATGAACTAATCAATTTTTATGATTGATAAGGACAACCCCCTTCATTTGGTTTACCTTAGATCCTAAGTAACTAGACATCTCCACTATAGGAAAGAGTGTGAGTTTCCTAGGTTTTCTCAGGATTCTAAATCTGAGGTACCTAGAACTTTAATAGAAAACGTCTTGTATCTAGGGAGGGGTAGGCTGCCTTGGGTAGCAAGGAAATCTAAATAAAAATATATATAAGAAAAGAGAAAAAGGAGGAAAGAAAGAAAAGAACCATGGGAGAGAGAGAGAGAGAGAGAGAGAGAGAGAGAGAGAGAGAGAGAGAGAGAGAGAGAGAGAGAGAGAGAGAGAGAGAGAGAGAGAGAGAAGAGAAAAAGAGGAAGAAGTGAAGGAAGAGACACCTAAACCCCTATGCTTTGAATAGATATTGAACAAGGGAAATGCTAGGAAAGATGTAGAGAAATGCACGTGAAATCATCTGAGAGATAGGTGGTTTTAAAACTGCTATGTTTTCAACCATATTTCAAAAGTTTTTGGGGATTGGAAAAGGCAATTTTCCTTGATATATTTGTAGATATAGTTTTGATCTTGGAGTGGTGCTTTGGTGATTGGAGTATCATAATAATGAAATGCATTTACTTGGACATTTTCTAGCCCAATTTTTATGCTTTGTTATATATGTTTTATGGCATACTCATATACCCTACTATAGATCATTCCTAGCAAGAGTTTGTCTATGATTGTACATGATTTTTTTTCGAGCAATTTCTCCTACTCTATCATAAGACATTTCCTTGCTTGAAATCATGCCTGGTTATTGACATCTTGGTTTAGCACAGTTTCATCCTCTATTAAAAAAAATTTCTAGCATATTTCCTTAATCCATTAGGGATGGATTCTAATTTTGTTTCATGCACTATCAAGTTTGATTTTAGCATGGTCGTTGAGCCCTAGTATTTTTGTCATCAATAGACCATGTCATGTATAGTTTCTATTAGGGAAATATGCTTATATAATATGTTTTTCTTTGCTAGAAATTATCATGTAAAAGACATTTCCAAAGTTTGTAAAATGGCACATGAATAAATGATTCTACCAAGTAGTATTGACTATGAGTTTAACATATTTTTCTTGGGTTTAAGCTAATTTTGACTAAAAAAGAAGTCTAGGAAAGTGACATTGTTGAGTCTAACACATACATGGAAATAGAAAATTTTTAGTATGCTAGTTTTGAATCATTTGGATGCCTTTTTTATCACAATTTTTTGGGTGTAAAACATGCCCTATAAATCACTATTTTTAACTATAAATAATGATTGTAAATTATGGTTCTAAAATTATAATGTTGTTATTTATTAGGTTCCTTTTTAGAATGTTAAATTTTGAACCAATCAAACATTTTTTTGAAGGTGGTTTGAGTTGTAAACCTATATTTAAAACACTATTTTGAGTTGTAAAATACACCTAAGAAAATCTTGGTTTGAAATCTAAAAGTGAGATTTGATAAGTTGATTCTTAGCATGTTACTAAACCATTGCAAATCATGATTTTTGATATCCCAAACAAGCTCATTATTAGTAAACAAGCTCATTATTAGTATGTTATTATGCCTAAAAAATAGTAATTTTCAAACTATGAATTGATGGTAAGTTATGCATGGTTTGGGGTGTAAAATTGAGCCTTGAATTTGACATTTTTTAATGAGTTTTCAAAATAATGCAATAGTATTTGAATTATCTTGAAAGTAAGCTATTATGTAAATCATATTTAGATATTTATTTTAACTTGGAAAAAAATGTTTTTATTATGTATGTTTTGAATTACATCATGGGTTTTGCCTAAGATTTTACGAAACATATAAGGGTATAGTGATATCAAGGACTTCAGATTTGAGAGGCAAATGAGTTTGGTGGAATCTATGCTAGGAGATTAGTATAGGTTGGACCCAAGGTCTCCAACCATAAGAGGTGGTAGGCACCCACACCTAAAGAGTGGCATTTTTTTTAGTGTGGTGCTCAGGGTCCACTTTCGATGAATATCAGTAGGCCCCATGATAGATGTTGTGCTAGTCCCTCTCGAGCAATGTCAGGCACAATTTAGTTGAGCTATTCATGAGCATAGATTAGATCCCATAAAATGGTATTTATTTTTCTCGTAGGGGCTAAGATGATAGTTGGAAAAATGATCATGGATTATGGGTGCTAGACCCATCTCATGACCAATTTAGCAGTTGTTACCAATGAGAGCTGAAAATTCTTTAACACAAGAGAGTGACTAATGCATTATTTTAAGTGTTACGCTCTTTTGATGTTATTTAATACATCATGATTTTACTTAAAATTGTCAATTTTTTCATAATTATCTTCTAATGATAAAGATATACATAGATGCATGTGTAAGTAATGAAGTGCTTGATGCATTACATGGATCGACTAAAGGAAGTTGGTCATGTGGATTTCTTGTATTAAAAGCATGATTTCAAATCACTTGAGTAGGCTTGTATGTTAAATTATCATGGATTTTGAGTTTGTAGTTTTAGTTCTACTAGTGAGTATACCCCATACACTCAACCTACCGAAACATTACCTATTAGTTCATGAAGTGTAGGAGTGATGAGTGAAGAACTTTAGTAACAAGAAACAAAGCAAAAAAGTAAAAGTCTATGTTTCCTATTTATGTCTCATTGACTATTGATGTACTCAAGCACGAAGTGTTGGACTATATTTATTTGAATTTGTTTATAATCATGCTACGACCAATAAACCTTGGGATTGATTTTAAAATGGAATGGTTGATAAGGGACTAATGTGTGAGTCTAGCATTTTCTACATGTAATGTTATGAATAATTCACATACATATTTTTTTAAAACAATTTTATTGAAAAGAATCTTATATATGATTGATTTAACAAAGGAATTTTAAAAATGGGGATCTCTGCTTTCAAAATGAACTTAAATACTAAAATTGTGTTTTAAAAACTCAAGATGTTACCCTAAGCCCATATGAAAACCTAGGTTTATGTAATCTTATCTAATTATTCAATGGAAGGTCATGAATAATCAACAAAATAAGAAACTTTTAAACCTGGTGTTACTAGAACTTTTAGGTCTAGAGTAGATAGAAGATAATACTTACATTAGATTACCTAATTGTTGAAAATAGATGCCACCAAAGTGACATATACCTATTGGCACCCCCACTAATTCATTGTTGTATGCAATGGGTGAAGCTGTCTAACTTTTGGTATAACACCTTAGGCAATGCCTACATAACCAACCGACAAATAGCATTGAATGGAGTGATAGGTGCTTCAGGTGGAAACACAAGTAGGTGATGTAACCTATTGGACATATTTAAGAAGATGGTATTCACATTCATCGGGGAGGATGAGCCAGATGCAGCTGAGACATGGATGTTTGAGGGTGAGAAAGTCCTCAAGGCAATGGAGGTCCCTAAAGCATAGAAAGTGGTTATGGCTACTTTTGTGATGATTAGAAAGGTAACATTTCAATGGAAAACCATGGATATGACCCATTTTAAGGGTATTGAGACAATTCTGCTTGGAAGAATTTAATATGGTTTTCTTCAACAAATATTTTCCCCATTGTATTAAAAGATAGAAGGAGAAAGAATTCATGAGCTTAGAATAAAGTGACACATTAGTGATCTAATATGAGAACAAGTTCACCAAACTTTATAGGTTCATACCAAATGTGTGTACAAATAATGAAAGAACAGTCAAGAAGTTTGTTAATGGTTCAAGTTTTGAGCTAAGGAGTAAGGTCCTTGGAGGTTAGCCTACTACCATGGCAAAGGTAGTGAGATGGCCTCTATCTTTTAAGGATACAAATTTGTGCTGATAGAGATAAAGAAGAAGAATGTCAGTACTGGCAAATGTTTCGGATAGGAGAAGAGCCCCATGCAGTCTTCAAGGTCGCAGCAACCATAGAAGCATTAGTTTAGTAACCACGAAGAGGCACTTGACTCTAGACTATGCTAACGATGTAGGAAGTATCATCCAAGGAAGATCCTATATACCAATTTCAAGTGTTATAAGTGTAGAGAGTTAGGCCATCATGTTAGAAACTACTAGAAGAGAAAAGAAGAGGTTTAAGCTTTGGAAGAACAATTTCTTAAGAGTTAGGGAGAAGTATTTTTCATCACTTGAGGGTGGGCATATTCATTAGATATTGTGATTGAAGGTACACTTCTTGTTCACATGCTTTTGCATTGTGTTAATAGTCTGGTCCAAAATTTAGGGTTCTGTCTAAAGGTGATGACTCCGTTGGGTGAGTCCATATGTGCACAAAAATTCCTTCAGGATGTGTCATGATGAATGGAAGTTGACTTAATCCTCTTAAATATGATAGACTTTGATATCAGCATTGGGATAAACTGATTAGCTTTATATTGGGCAATAGTAGACTACCATAAGATAAAGTTCACCTTTGATGTTTCAGGGTAGGTGACAATCTCTTTTCAAGGGAGACAAGACTTTATAGGAGCAATTGTCTTTCTACTATAGAGGCAACTAGGCACATTGCTAAGGGATGTTAGGCCTTTTTTGCTATAATCAGACTCCGAAGGTTAATAACCCCAATCTGGAGGAGGTAATAGCAATTTGGGAAATTTTGGACATATTTCTTAAGGATCTACCAAGATTACCACCCAAAAGAGAGATATATTTCACTATCAAGCTAATACTTGATATAGCTCTTGTTTCCAAAGCATCATACAGAATGGCCTCAGCATAGTTCAAAGAGTTAAAGAGTCACTAGTAATAATTGCTAGACAAAGGATTCATCAGAACCAGTGCTTAACTATGGGGAACAAGAATCCTCCTTGTCAAAAATAAAGATGGTCGATGAGATTCTGTATTACTTATCAAATGCTTAATGGAGTTATTGTGAAGGATAAGTATCCTCTACTCCAAATAGATTACCTCTTCAATCAACTTCAAGTAATCAGGGTCTTTTCAAAGATTGATTTGAGGTCTGAATATCATTAGTTGAGGATTAGAGAATAAGATATTTCAAAGATGATGTTTGAAACTCAGTATGGATACTATGAATTTAGAGTAATGTTGTTTAGGTTGACAAATGCTCAAGCTACATTCATGGATCTCATGAACATGGTGTTTGATATATAGAAATATTGCATGCGTACCTCTATACTAGTAAGTTTTAGTCCTACACTTTGTTTAAATATCACTTATTAGGGTTAAGTCCCCATTTTGCACGTCCATGGTACAAATGAAAAAATTACACAAATTTGACAATTTTACTCGTAAAAGAGCAAGTTTAGAGTCCAAGCTACATCATGGCCCACATATGCCAAATATGAAGTCCATGAACTCTGCCATGTAAGGTGATGAGTCATACTCAATCCCATGTTGCTACATGAAAAAAATGAGGAATATAAGTGGAGAAAATAACGTAGTGAAGACATACATAATTTACAGAAAATCTATGGTTGGAAAGCATCCTTACTTTTCAAGAATTAAAGGCCAAGATCCATCCTTTGTTCATGAACATCCTAAGAAACCAATAGGTATTTAATCAAACAAGGATGGACTAATGAAAAGATACACTAAAATGAAGGCCAAATAGAAAGCACATTTGTAGAGATTTTTTAGTGGGAATGTCTTTTACAAGGGGGAGGTGTCCAACCCTCCTTACACCTTATTGGTTGAAGAAATTTATAGTGGGCTAGGAGAAAAATAAGGGGATACCTTAAGTGGAAAAGGAAATCTCAAAGGAATCTAGGCCATCCACTCTAAAACATCACAATCAATTGGTGCAAATAAAATTAGCCTTTAAAGTAGATCTTTTTGGATAATAATACTCTAACCAAATCTCATTCACTCAAACTAGGGTAATGAGCATTCAAGAGATAGGAATAAAGCAAAGAAAATTTACAAACCTTAGCCACCCACCCACTCCATGCGAATCTAAGATAAAATCCTAAGGAGGAAAGATCTCCACCACCCATTCCAATCCAATGGCTCACCTTTATTTCAGACTTTTTGAAACTTGTAATACAAACATCATTCCACACAATACAATATCTTTCCATTTCTCACATTTCTTTTATTTTCTTACTTTTCTTCTTATTTCATTCCCACTCCCTTTCTATTTGTTTCCTTCTCACCTATCATCTTTCCTTCCCCATCTTATACCACTCCATAATGGATACCACACACTCCCACTTGCTTCTATTCCTTATTCTTTCATACACCCTCCCTTAAATCCTAGCCATCCCTCTAACCTTTCTCCTTAGATCTTAGTCATCCACTCCTAGGGCTTTCACTCAAAAAACTCCATAGATAGGGGTAAGAACAAGGATAAAGAGATCTTTTACCTTTCTTTAGAATTGAAAGCTAAACCTCAAAAAAACTAACGGAGAGAGATCACCCTCACCAAATCTCCCCAAGGTCCACAAGTTCACACTCATTGGAGAAGAGGTAAGGGGCTCAACCATTTGCTCTTCTTTTCTACTTCATCTTATTATTGCCTTTTCATTTTTCATTCTTTCATACATCATCCTTACATAGTAGGTTTACTTGCATAGCATCCATTATAGGATTGCATGCATAACACCCCACTCCCTTTCCGTACCTTTCCAAGCTTTTTGATTCACACACATTAAGCCTTGTACCTATTCCATCATTCTCTTCCATGCAACTTTCACTATCCCTTGCATGCATGCCTCACCTTAGCATCTCTCCTACCATCTTCCATCTATCTTACACATTAGTTTCCATTCACCAATATGCCTACCTCTATTCAGTTGCTCGCACTTATCCCTCTTACCATTAACCCTTGCATGCATTAGCCTTCCCATAATCTCCTTTCACCTACATGCACATCACTTACACTTAGAAGCACATGTGCCCCATCACCTTCCTTCCACTCTTCTACATGCATCATTCCCTTAGAAACTACATGCATCTTACTTCTTCCTTCTTATATTTTCTTTTTTTTTTGGGTTGGGGGGGGGGGGGTGTGTGGGGTTGGAAATTTGGGATAAAAAGGATAAGGAAGAAAACCTTGTGCCCTTCAATGGAAGCGAAGTTTCCTTCCAAATCCTAAAGTATGGTTGAGGAGAGAATCAAGTCCTTCCATAAAGCCATCCAAGTTCCTAACTAAGGGTTTCATGTTGAAGAATAGGACCACTCCCAAGTTAAAGTGCCCACACCTTCCTCATCTCCTAAGGTTGGAATTTGGTGAGTCACGAGCCAAGGACCACTCTCTTCCCTTTATTTATTTTTTCTTCTAGTTTAATCTTAAGGTAGGAAGCCTCCACTATGGCTGTCCCTAACTTAAGTTGAATGACCTCTAATCCCCTCTCTGCCTCTCTTTTAACTAAAGCTACCAGAGTATCTAGCTAAGGAGATGCAAACATTTGTTTTTATCCTTCCACTCCATCTATTCTTTTCTTTTATAAAGGGTGGTGATCTTTTAGGAATGGTGTTAGGTGCCTCTTTCTTAGCAGCCCTAGTACTTCATTCTTAACAATCATTGGAAAAGGACTTGAACTTTTGGATTGTGACATGTTTGATTAAGGAGATGAGAAAAATTTGGTGGTAACTTAGGATAACATAGGTTGAAAATAACTATACAACTGTTATTGAGTGACACAATATGAAATCCCTCCTGTAGAATTCAAGCTTGAGAAAGAAGAGGATGTGTAAAGAGCCTAATTGTGTGGCACAACTAAAGGACTCCAATAGCAGTCACTTTGAAAGGAAGCTTCTTTATTTGCTCTGTTATTTTCTTTTCTTTGCTTCCTTGTATTATTCCATTGTAATCAATTTATTAATGAAAGTTTCTTTTTCTTTTAGTTGCTTTACTTTTCTAGCATAGTTTATTTTATTACCTTACTTTAGTTTAGTGCTTTATTTCTTTGCTTCCTTAATTGACTAGCTAGGTTAAAGAAAAAGTAACTTATGATTTTAGTTAACTCTATTTATTAAAGAGTCCTCATGGGATCGATTGGTATTTGCTGGTTCTATCTCTAATAAAGCCATGCACTTGTGATAATTATTGAAGCACATCAGCTTTCAAGCCATTTCTTGATAAATTAACCATTATGTTTGTGGACGACATCCTTTTTTTATTTAGTGAGTAAGGAGGAGCATCACGAACCCTTATGTGTGGTATTGAACACCTTTATGACACATCAATTGTATACTAAATTTAGTAAGTGTGAATTTTGGTTGGAGAAAGTCAAATTTTTAGGCCATATCAATTCTAAAAATGCAGTAACTATGGACCCAGCAAAGATAGAGGCAAGGGTGAAGTGGGAAACACTCAAGGCGTTGATTGAGATACAAATTTTCCTAGCTCTACATGTTACTACCATAGATTTATCGAAGGATTTCTCATGCATTGCATTACCATTTACCATGTTGACAAGCAAAGATATGAGATTTGTGTGGGATGAAGCCTATAAAGTGAGCGTTTAGGAATTAAAGAAGACATTGACACTGCACTAGTACTTAACATACAATTAGGCAGTGGAGATTTTATGATTTACAGCAATGCCTCAAACAAAGGACTGAGATGTGTGTTGATGCAAAATGGAAAGGCAATTGCCTATGCTTCTCTACATTTCAAAAAGCATGAGGTTGGTTATCATACTTATGATCTTAAGCTGGAAGCTATGACTTTTACTTTAAAGATCTGGAGGCATTATCTATACGAAGAAAAGTTTGAGGTAGTCACTAATCATAAGAGCCTCAAGTATATCTTCTCACAACAAGACTTGAATATGAGATAGAGGAGATGGATGGAGTATTTAAAGGACTATGATTTATCCATTTAGTATCATCCTAAAAAAGTCAATGTAGTGATTGATGCATTGAGTAGGAAGGTGTAGGCGATGTGTGCAAGTATGCTTTCTAGGAGGTGGAAGTTGCTACAGGAAGTAGTCAGGTGTAGACTAGAAATACAGTACAAGAATAACAAACCTTTGATTGAAAACTTGAGTGTAAGATCTGCCATTATTGAGAGAGTTCTTTAAATGCATAAGGACAATGATGAGACATAGGCTTTGGTTAGTAAATCTGGTTTCACTGAGGAAACAAATGCTAGTTTTCTGAAGCATGAGAGATAAGTGGTCCTAGTGAGTGCTAAATTAAGGCAAGTAATTCTCAAAGGGGCACACTAGTCATGATATATCATCCATCCTGATGGAACAAAGATTTACCAAGATCTAAAAAGACATTTCTTGTGGAATGGTATGAAAAACAATGTGGGAGGTTTGTGGAGCAATGCTTGACGTGTGAGTAGGTTAGGGTCAAGCATTAGGCTAGAGGGACTTATGCAACCCCTTAAGCTTCCTAAATGGCAGTGGGATTAGATTCCTTGAATTTCATTATGGGATTACCCACTGTGTTGACTGAATATGACGCAATATGGGTGGTAGTTGATTAGCTAACAAAATTGGCACATTTTTGCTTCATCTATAGTTGCCCATGTAGTCTCTCTTTGAACTGGTGCAAAGCCTAGTAGAAAGTTCATATGTCTTTGCCAATGTAAGGCACTTCTCCAGAAGGGGAGCCTTAATGCAACAGTAAAAGTTGTCGTCAAGTGACATTGAGGTCATGAGTTCAAGGCATGGAATCAGCCTCTTGCAAAATGCAAGGTAAGGTTGCCTACTATAGGCCCTTGTGGTCCGCCCCTTCCCCAGACCTCACATAAGCGAGAGCTTCGTGCACCGGCGCTACCCTTCTTTTAGTGTAAGGTACTTCTCCACCCTCTCTCTCTCTCTCTCTCTCTCTCTCTCTCTCTCTCTCTCTCTCTCTCTCTCTCTCTCTCTCTCTCTCTCTCTCTCTCTCTCTCTCTCTCTCTCTCTCTCTCTCTCTCTCTCTCTCTCTCTCTCTCTCTCTCTCTCTCTGCCCTGTGTAGTTTCTACTTGGCCATGCCTGCGTGCTTGATAGACCCTGCATGCATTCCCGACTCTCTCTTTGCCCTGTGCGGTCACTGGCCAGCCCCAACTAATAGTGTGCTTCCCCTTCCCTTCTCTCTCTCTCTCTCTCTCTCTCTCTCTCTCTCTCTCTCTCTCTCTCTCTCTCTCTCTCTTTATCTGCCTCCTTCATGGTCATCGACCTAGCCCTATGCGCATCTCAATAGATCCTGCATGCATCCCCCACTCTCTCTGCCCTGTGTAGTTGTCATTCAACCTCGATTGACTATGCACTTCTCCCCTGCCCTCTCTCTTTCTCTCCCTCCTCCACAGTCACCGAAAAAGCCTTGCATGCTCCCTGACAAACCCTGCATGCATCCCTAATCATCTCTCCATCTCTCTCTACCTCTCATGGTCACCAGCCAACCCCGATCAGCAAGGCAGATCTACCCTTCCCCCTCTCTCTCTGTCTCCCTCCTTTAATCATCGGCCTAGCCTTGCGCATGCCCCTAATAGACCTTACGTGCATCCTCTCTCTCTCTCTCTCTCTCTCTCTCTCTCTCTCTCTCTCTCTCTATTTCTCAGTCATCAACCTGCTGTGTGCGTGAACCCCTCCCCCTCTCTTTGTTCTAGTCAATTGCCAGAGGCCATTCAAAACCCACCCTTCCTCTTTCTGTCTCAATCAATCTTGGTTTGTTATGTTGTTTTAGCTTTGATCAATCTCACAAAGAATGTTTGAAATGATTCTTGTCATATGTTATATATTTTTAGCTTCAAATTTATTTATTTTATGTGATTCTTATAATGGTAGGTGTAAGCGATTTAGGATGAAGATATATCTTGATTTATCTTACAGAGAATGTTTGAAATGATTCATGTTATTTGTTATGTTATTCAAGCTTTGTTATTTTTTTATATGATTATTGTAATAGTATGTGTAGGAATGACTAAAAAGAAAGAAAATCTAACTAAGCTAAACATGAGATTAAACATAGAATGTGCGATGCTTCTTATTTAGGAAAATGCTAAATGTAAGAATTGATCATGCATTTAGTTCCTAAAGTGGTCCTAAGATGTATGTAAAGAAAGATGGATGGAAAGCTATTAAAAGCTTTAAAAAGAAAGAATCTAAGATCTATGTGTGAGATTCTAAAATTAGAAAGTAGCATACTTCTAAATTAGAAAAGTTCTAAAAATAAGCAAAGGTAAAATGATGAAGACTTTCTAGACTAGGACAATGATCTATGATGCGTACTGGTAAGAGTCCATTATTGCATAATTACCCTCATTTAGCATGACTTTTGATATATTTTTAAGATATTATTTACAAATTTATATGAAAAATATATCAATTAAAATTTTTATATTCCAACCTTAATTTGGTAAATTTTCAAAGTTAGATGATGATCTGAGGTAAGTATGTGTAAAATTGAATGTTGTATAATACTAATTATGTTATTTTCTTTGTTTTGTAGGTGTAGATCAAGATTCATGCATTCAGATCAAGCCAACCAACATCATAGATCTTGATCAAGCCCAGATTAAAATGGATAGCTTAGATCAATCTAGATTATCTAGATCAAAGGCAAGGACTCTAGTTCAATCCTCAAGTTTCAACTCCAAACCATGAGCATAAGAGAATAAAGAATTCTAAGAGGTTTTATGTTTATTGATGAAAAGTGAAAAGGATGAAAAGAGAGGAAATAGTTTCCTAATAGGAAACTAAGTTAAAAATTAGAAAATTCAGTTGATTTGGAATTCTTTGGAGAAAAGGAAAGAGAATGGAAGAGGAAATTATTAAAAATCAAATTCAAATAGACTTCCTATCATCTATAAATATTAGATCGAAGATGGAGTGAAAAAAAAACTTGAAAATTTGGACAAAAATGAAAGTTAAAGAAGATGAACAGTGCATGCACAGGTTGGTGAATATGGACACTTTGCACCTCAGCTCCTGCTTCAATATTTGACAAAAAATTCTAAAATTTAGTTCATTGGATGGAAGGAATCGAGGAGAAGAAGACCCAAGTGTTTGATTTTCAATTTTCATTCTAAAAAATGTAACTTGAATTGATTAAAGTTAGCAACTTGCTACTATTCACATGAACAGTAACAGTGAGTTACTTAAAGTTTTGCACCTTTAGTTTGGTTTATTTAATGATTTTTTGAATAATTTAATCCTTTGCTTATATTTTCACTTGAGTTAGAAAGGGTTTCATATAAAAATTTTTGAAATTTAATGGCCAAAATTGTTTAATTTTATGAAATAATCTTGAAAGGTACTGTTGTGCAAGTTGGTGAACAACCTATGTTTGTGATTGAATATCTTAATTTTTGTTATCTTGGTTTGAAATCTAACCATACAATTGAATTTATTGATATCAAATTGTCCTAGTTACTAGGTTTCACTGAAAATTTCTATTAGAAAGTAGAAGAATTAGTGGCCAAAGCTAGTGAAATCTCCATAGATTCTCACAGTTCGTAGATTATGAATAAAGATTGAATTAATCGTGGATTGTGAATAGGGATAAGACAACTGTAGACATAGTAAGAGGTGTTGCTCTTGTATTTTAATTTGAAAAATGAGAAATTGCTTTGTTTTAGCATTTTAGGCATTTTGAGGTGCTTTTTTAATTTTTCGTAGTGCATAATCACTCTATTTCCTGAATTTGGTACTTATTGCTATTTTATTTTGTAGGAAATTAGAAAAAGAGGAATTTAAGGAGGATCTCAATTAGGATAGCCAAATTTTTTACTTTGAGTTAATTATAGTAAGGACGCATTGCATTTTTTATTAATCACAATTCATTGAAAAAGGTTGTAGTAATACAAGTCAAGGGTAGACCATTGTAACCTAGAAGTGGAGGTGGAATGTAAATGGTCCCACCTTTGTACGAGAAGACTTTATCCAGGACCCCACTATAAGCAAACATAACTCCTTAGAATTCTTAGATTATAGTTTGTAAATTTAGAATAATTTTTCATTGTTTGGTAGAATAACTTCATTTAGATACCATACATTATATATGTTGTATTTTAGGGTTTGCATTAGTTTATTATTTTTAATTTTATTTTAAAGCACGTTTATTACTTTAAGGTGATTTATATGTTGATCAAACTACCATAGAGTGTAGAAATTAATTAGTAAGGGCACCTGACCCAATAAGATCAATGGTAGATTTAATCACCACTTCTTGGCCCACCTAGGACAATGACCACAAGCATGTAACCCAACCTTACAAATTAATTTAAAATCAACTAGAAGAGACCTACAGAGGTCATCACATGCTCGTAGAACCCTCTTGGAAGGAGGCAACCCATTTCCACTCCAATGGCCCCTATCTAACTAATTACATTGGAATTTAGATGTAATATCCTCAAATTTTAAATCATAAATTAGTAATAAAATAACTAAATTAAATTAAAATTTTATACATAGAAAATAGGTTTGAAAATACAAAAACTAGAAAATACACATCGAAAGGATTCTAATGACATAAAGAACGGAGAAAACAGAGCTCAAATGGAGAAGTTATGGATCGTTGAAGTTAGAAGGGCAATTTAGTAATTTTTAGAGGCCCAAAATACAGGGGCTGTTTTTTATAACGGCACCCCATTCTACCCTCCCCTATCAGATCCGACTACTTTGTAGGAAAATTCGATCAGTGACCGAGAAAAACGGATCGCGAGTGATAAAACAAACCTCCTCCCCGATTTAATCACTCCATCCAAGCCCCTTGCCTCTAGAGATCAGAATTTTCCTAGAGAACCCTAGCAAAAATGCAATGACGGAAAAGCTCAAAAAAAGTCCCTCTTGCAATGTCAATGACCACCCAACTGATCAAGGTAAGTCTCAACCCTCTTTTCCCCTTCCATGTATAGCATATGCGTTGAGTTACATGCGTTGAGGTTAGAAAAAAACGACAAGGGTTTGTTGTTCTCCCAGGGGTTCTGTGTACCCTATTGTAGATGTAGGATTAAGTCAATGAAACTGTGTCAAAACCATAATTTGCACATTCATCTGGTGCGTGACAAACTCAGGAACAAACCCTTTAAATTTGAGAGAGATCCAATGGCTGGTGACCCTAAAAATCATGAAGAACAGTAACTAGGAAAAATTTAGGAACGTGAGAAAAACTGAGAAAAAACCCTAGTTTTTTTTTTGTTTGAAAAAATCAATCAAAAGGAGTGTTAAAAATAGAATATACATGAAATTCTGAGCAAAAGGGTGCAAAAATCATGAATTTTGGGCACCTAGGGAGTTGCTGACGACGACCGGACTCTAATCATCTTCTCCGATGACTGCTCTAGCGTCGGTGCGCTGTCATTGATGCTAGGACGCCGTGCAGGATGCCCCAATGCAAGTGCATGTGTGGGCATGCATCATTGCACACAATCACGGGAGGTCGAGATGCCTGGCGTCTTGGCGACCAAGACCCATGCGGTGCGTCCTGCCGCACGTTCTACCAGCGAAGCATCTTGGGGATGCCAATTTACGCTAGTGTAACCCAGTGTAAACTGAGCCATCAGTATAAACCAGTGCAAATAACTCGCCCGACCTCCTATAAATTAATATGTATTAATTTATGAAGTCTTTTCACAAAAAGCTTGATTTTAGGAGTTACAAAGGTCCAAATCACAATCGAAAACATCTGTTATAATTGTCTTGATGACGTGGACCTAGATTTTATTTAAAAACTTACATTTGACCACTTTTAAATTAGTCAAATCATAAAATATTATCAATAACTTAGAACTGGATGATCAAAGGGTGATTAAGCCCTAGGACTTGAACAACGAGATAGCGTATGACAATAAATAAGGGTTTTAAGAATCATATTAGGTGTGATTATTCTAGAAATTGATCTAACTAAGATCTTGAAAAATTGTTGATCTGATCGTCAGATCATGGTATAAATGTTAGATACACACAAAAACTAACAGATAAAAACAAGATGGGACTAAATTATAATAAGTAACATTGAGACTAAGGACAAAATCATAATTAGAGATCTTAGAGGATGATCCAACGGTTGGATCACCATAGATTCCATTATGATGAAATAAATAACACAAAATAGTATTGTGGTATTGATAGGTACATCTGAACATACAATTGTCCCATTGGTATCAGACCCCATTCTATTCCATCGTCATCCTTACAAATGTCCACTTATATGTAGGTAACAATCCATAAATTGTAATTAAAGAAGAACTAGGAGAGAGGAACTTACACTTAGTTGTATTTAAATCTTTGATAGATGGCTCCTCGAAGAAGGACAAGGTCTACCCCTGCTACACCAGTTGCCCCACCTACTGAGTCCTCTGATCAAGGAGATCATAATGCTAAGTTGGTGAATAAGGTGATGCTATGACTCATACCTCTCTTACAGCAGCAGATTAGGACTGCGATTCAGGTCGTGAACCCTAACCCTGTGACACCGCCTCCAGTAGCACCTGTGGATTCATCTGTCCATTCCACCCACTAGGTGTAGGCCCCATTAGCACCTAAGACCACTAAGGGTGATGCTACGAGTGATCCTAAGAAGTCAGATAAACTATTAGAATGATTCCAAAAGATGGTACCACCCTTCTATGGCAATGGCGATACTGAGGAGGCTGAGCAATGGTTATTTGAGGCAGAGAGGACATTTGACACAATGAAGATTGCACCAGAAGATCAAGTTCGGGTAGCTGCCTAGCTACTGAAGGGTGAGGCAGGCTTTTGGTGGCAAACTTTTACACTTACGAGACCAGATCCTATAGAGACGATGACGTGGGAGGCCTTTAAAAAGGCTTTTGATACTTAATACTTTTAATCTCATGCATTACAATCACTGAAGAAAGAGTTTGTTAGCCTAGAGTAGAGAGACATGATGGTTCAACAGTACTTGAACTGATTTACCCGACTGAGGAGGTTTGCTCCTGACACACTTGCCTCAAATAAGGAGGCAACAGACAGATTCATGGATGGACTGATACCTTGGCTGAGAGATCGGGTGATTACTTCATGACCCACTACTGTACGAGATGCAGCTGACATGGTCTCCATGCTGGAGAAGAATTCTCTTAAGACTAGAGGAAGCGCATACCAGCCCACTAAGGGCAAGAGACCTTTTAGTGCTATGCAAGCACATAGAGCACCAGGTTACTAGCTACAGACCAAGCATAAGAGAGACATAGAAAAGAAGAGATGTGATAGGTAAAAGGGTTGGAACCCTAGGCGAGGGTGTAATAGATTTGACAGGCCATAGCATCAGAGGCAGCCCCAACAATAGCGACAACACTAGCCACCTTTCCAGAGATAGCCATACAGGTGCTTTAACTATGGAGAAGTGGGCCCTTTCATTAAAGACTATCCTAAGGGATAAAGAGAGAAGCAGACCGAGATGGGTGTAGAGACAGCTATCGCGCCACGTAGTCAAGGACGAGTATTTGCCATCACATCAGGGCAGGTGTAGGCATCACACTAGGTCATCGAAGGTATTCTTCTAGTCTCAGACCACCATGCCAGGGCCCTCTTTGACGCAGGGTCCACTCATTCTTTTATTTCATGCATTTTTTATCATTCCTTGATGTATGCGTGCATAAATTAGCATTTGGGTTGGATATTATGACACCCGTGGGAGAGATAGTAGAGATTACTCAGTATCTCCTGGAGATACCCATGGAGATATCAAGCGTGAGGATGGACTCAGACTTCATTTTATTAGACATGATCGACTACGATGTTATATTAGGGATGGATTGGTTAGCTAACTATTGGGCTACCATAGACTGCCGAAAGAAGCATGTCATTTTTTATATATCTGGGGAACCAGCAATAGTGTTCTAGGGCAGAAAGAGCCAGGCTAGTACATGCATCATCTCTGCTATGAAGGCGGCATGATTTTATTCGTGAGGGTGCAGAGCGTTTCTAGCGTATGTGACCATTGAGGATAGGAGGCAACGACAGATTGACGACATTAATGTTGTCTGTGAGTTTGCAGATGTTTTCCTTAAGGAGTTGTTAGGATTGCCACCGAGTAGAGATATTGACTTTACCATTGACTTAGTGCTAGGTACATCGCCTATCTTTAAGGCACCATATAGAATGGCCCTAGCAGAATTGAGAGAGATTAAAGTACAGCTGCAAGAGTTATTAGATAAGGGCTTCATCAGTCCGAGCGGATCACCATGGGGAACACCAGTCCTTTTGTGAAGAAAAAGGATGGATCACTGAGACTATGCATTGACTATAGGTTGTTGAATAGTGTCGCTGTAAAGAACCAATACCCTTTGCCACGCATAGATGATTTATTTGATCAGTTCCAATCAGCATAAGTATTCTCCAAGATAGACCTGAGGTTAGGATATCATCAGTTGAGGGTTAGAGAAAAGGATATCTCAAAGACTGCTTTTAGGAGTCGCTATGGCCACTATGAGTTTTTAGTGATGCTGTTTGGATTGACAAACGCACTTGCAGTGTTCATGGACCTCATGAATTGTCACACCCATGCCCTAAATAGTGGATTAAAATGTGAATTGGCACACAGATCTTCACAACTACAGTGAAATAGGACAATAGTGAAAATTCAAGTAATTAAAATGTAAAAATCAAGAACATTGAAAATTAATGATGAAAAGTCATTCATTAGACTGTGCTCAGAGAGAGAGCTTTCCAACAACACTAAGAATGCGTGAAACAGAGATTGGGAGGAAAAGATCAAAGAATTTTACCATCGAGGTAGAGGGTGTCCAAATTAATAATGGCACCCCCCTCTAATGGGCGCGACCCAAAGAGCCACGTAGGAGCGACTTTACACGCGGGAGTGGAACTCACTGCATGGAGCTCTACAACCACGCGTCTGCCAATGAGAAGGAGGAAGCCAAAGCCAGCAACCCCCCTCCCCTTTCACTCCATTCCCGGCAATCCTCCCATTCCCCCAAGCCGCACCCACTTAGGAACCAGGTCATTCCTGTTTCTCAGGCAAAATAGAACCACCTCACTTACATTGTTCTCCTCTTCGCCGGATCTTTGCTCCACCGGTGACATCTCACACCACAGAGGTCGGGTAAGTCCCCTCCACTCCCCTCCCCTTCTCCCTTTGTTTCTTTTTTCCTCTCCATTCTCCATTTCTCTTCCATTTTTTCGATGAGCTGGGATGATGAGAAATTCATTGGAATCAAGAAATACAATGGGAGGAATGGTATTGGATAAAAAATCCAACCGTTCATATTGTTCCTTAGATGTTTCTGAGTGAAACCCCTTTGGTTTCATGAAGATCCGTTAAGAAATGACACTACAATATGTAAAAAATGAGCAACTAGGGTTAGTTCCAAAAATCATTGAAAAACCCAGCAAAAATTGATAGTTTGAGTGGAAATCAAAAGGGGAAAACACTAAAAAACAAAAATTCAGGAAATTTTGAGCATTCCCATGAAATTTAGCTAAAAAAATGAGGTCGTTGGCGATGACCGGAATCCGGTCACCTTCTCTGGCGATGGAGATATTTTTTGGCGACCCTTAAAAATGTGAAAAATGAAAAATTTTCAAATATGGACAAATCACACATGACCTTTTCATCCGCAAAGATAGATCATCAATCCGAAATCAATTGGTCCATGAAATTGTGATGAAAAACTTGTTAGTGCATAGGAAAAACTTGACATCTTAGCATCCAATCATTAAAAAGATGATCGGAAGGTAGATTTGGGTAGAATGTAACTTCAATTACCCTTTAGTAATGAATTATCACAAAAATGACTAACCAATTATGGATAAATTGATGGGAGATCCCATCTGACTGTCCAATACTCGATAAGTGAATATCGATGGTCAGGAAAGGAGATCAGACCATGAGTTATGGCTAAAAGCATTGAATTGTGGAATAACTTACCTAAAATGTTGGAAATTAAAACTTCTAAATGTACGTGCTGATCTAAACCATTGATGTAAGACTAATGGTGCTGATCTAATTGGATAGCGACCAATTGGTGTACAAATACTTAATCTTGATTTATGAGGTTAGATCAAGGACATTGTGAATAAAGAGCTAAGAGTGATTATAGAAAAATTGCATGGAATTCTGAAATTTACTTAGGACTTGTATTCATTGGAGAGGCTTGAGAGCAGTGTTAATGGTTCTGACAGTTGAACCTTGAGTTGTACCCTGAGAGCAGGTAAGGACCCTAAACTCTTCTATTCCTTAAATTGTTGTTGATCTGTTCTCTTGAAATTAACATTATAAATGTGTAGAATAAATATGTTATCCCCTTGGTTGAATGGATGATAAAAATTGTAATTACTTATTGAAATTGTCATGTAATGGTCTGATTTACTACACTTAACTGTTATGATGATGCAAATTGTTATACAAGGGTCAAGCCCAAGATAGTCAGCCTTGAGGGCCACCTAGTAAGCTATGATTACGCCTTCCGAGATAGTAAATCCTGAGAAATGGACTGTCAGGTATTGAGCCTCTCAAGATGGTAATCCCTAAGGGAAAGGGCTGCCTGGTTCCTTGGAATCATGGTGGAGCCACCCAAGATAGTAAACCTTGAGGGATGAGTTGTCAGGTATTGAGCCTCCTAAGATGTTAAATCCTGAGGAAAAGGGCTGCCTAGTCTTTTGGGATCACGGTGGAGCCACCCAAGATTGTAAACCTTGAGGGATGCGCTATCAAATTTGAGTTACCCAAGATGGTAAACCTTGAGGGAAAGGGCTGCCTAGTTGATTTCTACTAAGGTGGAGCCGGCCAAGTTGGTAAATCCTGAGGGAACCTAACTTTGGCACCGCCTAAGATGGTAAACCCTGAGGGTTGTTGATGATACTCATAGTGGGCCGCCCAAGATGGTAAACCTTGAGGGAGATGACTACTAGATCATGGTGGTAGTGTTCTGCCTATTTAATATTGTTGAGGAAACCATTAAACGAGTATGCAACCTTGTTGAATGTTATGCTTATGGTTTGCATTTTAACTTTAGCATGAGGTCCATAACTTAGTTACTCATCTATTGAATGTCCTGTGGTTGGACATGAATGGGAAATTCTTATGGGGTGGGCTTGTTTGCATGCTATGACTATTGTGTCTTATCTAAATTTGGAATAAACTGCAATTCTGTTCTAATACCCATATGCCTTGCTAAATAGTACATGCTAACTACTTTGTAGATGAACGGTTAAAATGGAAATGAATGTTCTAGTGTTGGGTTTGAATGTTCTTTTGAGCGTAGCTCAACAAGAATGATTGGATATACATGGGTTTAGTTCTTTTCCCTTACTGGGCTTCGCAGCTCACCTTATTATTTTGCAGGTACCAGTCAAGCTGAGAAGAGAAAGGTGGTTGTGTGTGTGTGTGTGTGTGTTGACGCTGAGTATGAGTTATATCTCATTTTTGACAATTAACCTTATGCATCCTATATGCTTTATTTTGATAGGGCATGTATGAGGCTTACTTGAACTCCTATTTATCAAGCAAGTGTTAATGATGTGTTGTGATGAATAGTGTGGAGACTAAGTCTCCTTTAAGGTTTTATAACTGTAATATTGTTTATCAGGTAAACTAAACTGCATGCATTAAAGCATAAGTCCGAAAAATAGGGGAGACTCTGCCGAAATTTCAATAGAACTCAGTAGTTAATAAGAGTAGAAGATTTTATCAATCAAATGAATAAATGCGAGGGATAAGAGCACTTAGCTCTCTCAATACTTCCTCTATGATGTATATTATGAAAAAAAAAAGAAGAAAGAAGCAAGACCACGTAGGCACAGCTTAGCCAATCACTAAGCTTGATTAAGTCAAATTGTGGTCTCAAGCATTGAGGTCGTGACATGAGCCGTGTCTTCCGAGCCTACTTGGATAAGTTCATGATTGTCTTTGTTGATGAGATCTTAATTTACTCGCCTAGTCATGAGGCACATAGGGAGCACCTCCACATGGTATTGAACACACTTCGTCAACATTAGTTGTATGCCAAGTTTAGTAAGTGTGATTTTGGGTTAGATCAGGTGCAGTTTTTAAGGCACGTGGTATCTAAAGATGGAGTGGCCGTAGACCCAGCGAAGGTTGAGGCAGTGCTATATTGGGAGAGTCCCAAGACAGTGACAAAGATATGCAGTTTTCTTAGTTTGGCAGGTTATTATCGTAGGTTCATAGAGGGATTCTCGAAGATTGTGTTACCTTTGACTACCCTGACCAGGAAAGACCCTCAGTTCATTTGGACCAATGCTTGTGAGGAGAGCTTCTAGGAGCTCAAGAGGGGACATGCTACTACCCCAGTGTTGACATTACCATCAGGTGCAGGTGGTTATGCAGTTTATTGCGATGCCTCGAGCAAAGGATTAGGAACAGTGTTGATGCAGCATGGGAAGGTAATTGCTTATGCATCGAGACAACTGAAGACACGTGAGGTGAATTACGCAACACATGATATGGAGTTAGCAGCAGTGGTATTTTCCCTGAAGTGCTAGAGACATTATCTATATGGTGAGAAGTTTGAGGTATTCACTGATCATAAGAGCCTCAAGTACTTCTTTACTTAGAGTGATTTGAACATGAGGCAGCGTAGATGGATAGAATATCTCAAGGACTTTGACTTCACCATACAGTACCACCTAGGGAAGGCCAATGTCGTTGTAGATGCCTTGAGTAGGAAGTCTGGAGTAATGATTGCTACTTTGTTGACTTGGTCAAAGTTCTTCGATAGGATCTTAGAAGCACAGGACAAAGATAAAGACACACAAGATCTGGCAAATAGGGTAGATTTTATGAGAGGATTGGATGGAGGAGTCAGATTTAAGGGTAGATTGGCAGTATAGGAAAATGATGATTTGAAGCGTGAGTTACTTCAGGAGGCACACCAATCCTAATATACGATCCATCCTGGGGGTACGAAGATGTATCAAGACCTAATGGGACATTTTTGGTGGAATGGGATGAAGAAGGATGTTGGAGAGTGTGTGGCATGGTATCTGACCTGTCATCAGGTCAAGGAGGACCATTAGTGTCCATCAAGACTACTTCAGACATTGGACCTTCCTAAGTGGAAGTAGGATCATATTACCATGGATTTCATTGTGGGTCTTCCGAGGACTATTAGCGGCCGCGACATGATATGGGTCGTGGTGGACAGATTGACCAAGTCCACTCATTTCCTTCCTATCAAACAAAATCATATGGTGGACAACTTAGCAAAATTGTATGTCAAGGAGATCGTGAGTCTACATGGAATTCCCTTGACAATTATATCGGATCGAGACACTCGGTTTACCTCAAAGTACTGGGAGAGTGTGGAAGAGGTTCTAGGATCAAGGCTAAAATTTAGCACATCATTCCATCCTCAGATAGACAGTCAGAGCGAGAGGACCATCTAGACGATTGAGAATATGTTATGAGCTTGTTTTATGGATTGAAAGGGTAGTTGGGAAGATCATTTACCACTGGTAGAGTTTGCCTATAATAACAGTTATCACGCGAGTATTGGCATGGCTCCATACGAGGCACTTTATGGCAGGCCCTGTCAGTCACCCTTATGTTGGAGTGATGTAGGAAAGAGACACATAGTGAGGTCCAAGTTGGTGGAAGAGTGTGTAGAGAAAGTTTGACTTATTGGGAAGAGATTATTGACAGCTCACAACCACCAAAAGAGTTATGCTGACAAGAGGTGGAAGGACCTAGAGTTCTCTGAAGGTGAGCATGTATTCTTGAAGGTTTCCCCCGTGAAAGGGGTGATGAGGTTTGGGAATAAAGGGAAGCTTAGCCCTTGGTACATTGGACCTTTTGAGATATTACGTAGAGTTGGGTCAGTAGCGTACTAGCTAGCCTTATCATCACAGTTGACAAATGTACATGACATCTTCCATGTATCTATGTTGAGGAAATATGTGTCAGATCCATCACACGTGTTGGAACGGATTCCAAGAGAGTTACTCTTGAAATGACATTTAAGGAGAAACCTATGCGTATTTTGGATACGAAAGTCTAGGAGTTGAGAACTAAAACTGTTTCATTAGTCAAAGTCCTTTGGCAGCATCATTTACTACAGGAGGCCACACAAGTTACAGAAGAGGAGATGCAGAGAATCCACCCAGAGTTATTTACATAGAGGTATGTATTGAAATTTTAATAAGATGGGAAGGATGTAATATCCTCAAATTTTAAATTAGTAATAAATTAACTAAATTAAATTAAAAAATTTATACATAGAAATTGGGTTTGAAAACATAAAAACTAGAAAATATAAATTGAAAGGATTCCAACGACGTAAAGAACACAAAAAATGGAGCTCAAATGAGGAAGTTATGGATCGTTGAAGTTAAAAGGGCAATTTAGTAATTTTTAGAGGCCCAAAATATAGGGGATGTTTTTTATAACAGCACCTCCTTCTACCCTCCCCTATTAGATCCGATTACTTCATCAAAAAAATCAATCAATGATAGAGAAAAATGGATCACCAGCGATAAAACAAACCTCCCCAATTCAATCACTCAATCGAAGCCCCTTGCCTCCAAAGATCAGAATTTTCCTAGAAAACCCTAGCAAAAATGCAATGACGGAAAAGCTCAGAAAAATTGGCAGCGTCAACGATCGCCCAACTGATCGAGGTAAGTCTCAACCCTCTTTTCTCCTTCCATGTATAGTAGATGTGTTGAGTTGCATGCATTGAGGTCGAAAAAAATGACAAGGGTTCGTCGTTCTCTTAGGGATTTTGTGTACCCTATTGTAGATGTAGGATTAAGTCAATGAAATTGTGTCGAAACCACAATCACTCGTACATCTAGTGCGTGATGAACCCAGGAACAAACCTTTTAAATTTGAGGGAGATCCAACGGCTAGTGACCCCAAAAATCACGAAGAGCAATAAGTAGGAAAAATTTATGAAAGTAAGAAAATTTGAGAAAAAACCATAGTTTTTGGCAAAATCAATCAAAAGGAGTGTTAAAAATAGAATATACATGAAATTTCGGCACCCTATCGCTGACGCTGGGATGCCCCAACACAAACGCATGAGTGGGAGCGCATCATGACTTGCACGTGCACGCGAGAGCACCTTGCACTAATCAGGGAGGCAGGGATGCCTAGCGTCTTGACGACCAGGACTCACCCGGGGGCCCATCTTAGTGACTAAGACGCATGTAGCATGTTCTAGCAACGGAGCATCTTGGGGAGCCAATTTACATGGGTGTAAACCGAGCCGCCAATGTAAACCAGTGCAAACAACCCACCCGACCCCCTATAAATTAATATGTATTAATTTATGAAGTCTTTTCACAAAAAGCTTGATTTTGGGAGCTACAAAGATCCAAATTATGATCGGAAACATCTGTTGCGATCATCTTGATGACATGGACTTAGATTTGATTTGAAATTTTATATTTAACCACTTTTAAATTAGTCAAATCATAAAATATTATTCAATAACTTAGAACCAGACGATCAAAGGGTGATCAGGCCCCAGGACTTGAACAACGAGATATCGTATGACAATAAATAAGGGTTTTAAGAATCATATTAGGTGTGATTACTCTAAAAATTGATCTAGACCTTTGATCTAACCAAGATCTTAGGAAATTGTTGATTTGAGGATGATCTGACTGTTAGATCACGGTATAAATGTTAGATACACACAAAAATGAACATATGAACATGAGATGGGACTAAATTATAATAAGTAATGTTGAGACTAAGGACAAAATCATAATTAGAGATCTTAGAGGATGATCTAACGATTGGATTAAATAGATTCTATTATGATAAAATAAATAACACAAAATAGTATTGTGGTATTAATAGGTACATTTGAATGTACAAGTTAAGAGGATTATATGTTGAGTTGAGTGATCTCAGATCGATGTAGGTGACGACATTTAATGTTATGTTTTGATTTTAAAAACCTAGCATTATCATAGCATCATGATTGATTGTGATTTAATTGCACTTGTTTATTTAGTCTACAATTTTGTGAGACTCAAAGTTTTATACTATGATCGATATTAGATTTTGATAATGTATTGAATGGATTTATGATCGATGGTTTCATGAGATTGATACTATGTATTTATGTATAATTAGAAATTATTATTTTTTATTGCACCACTGAAACTGATGGATTTTCATAAGGATGACGGTGGAGGCTTGGTGGTTAGTAACCCCAAGATGAGGGTGTGCCTTGGGGGATTGTGAGCCACAAATCCTCCTGGTTTTTTTAGATACGTGATTTTTGTGTTTTGCATTTTATGAAGTGTGCTCTCACCTGGTGGATGTCATGCTAGGAGGGAGTAGGGCTGGCTACCCACCCTCCAAAATTTGTGATGTGATTATGATGTGATAGACACCTGCCCACAGATGACTTCCGGTAGGGGTTTGGTAACATGGATAGTCCACACTACCGGTTCGGGCCTTTCCATGGGGACTGATGTTAAGTCTCTCGTTATGGTGTCGACGGGGAGCGGCGATGGTTGAGACCTTGGAGGGTTCTCACTGCGGCATGGTGATCCATACTCTTATTCTGTATGCTTGCATGATGAGCATGGAGAGATTATTGTATGCCTGGGTGTGATGACACTCAGAGGTTGATATGAGTACTCATGATCTGTGATATGGGTGTATAGGACACTCGTGGGACCCACGCAACTTAGGGTGCCCTGTTGTTATTGTATGCTCACTTATATTAGATCATATCATGTTTTAAATCCATGAGATGCAGGTTTTATCATATATGATGCTTTGAGATTTTATTAGCATTGCTTATAATAATTATATTTTCATAGATAATCGCCTTACTCATTATATTAGTACTGTTATTCGATTTTGTTCCATTGTTATACTTTGTTTTGCAATGCCTTAGATCTTGAGAGTGACAGTAGGAGGGCAAGTCCGTTAAGAGACAGTGATAGCAGTGGGAGATTTCTTTACTTTGATTGATAAACAGTGACGTGAGTTAATAAATGGACTACTATTTGAATTTTTTTATGGACTGTATACTTTTATTTATGGAATTGATTATGACAGTTATATGTGTGATGGACATTGATTTAAGTATGGTGGGATGTTATGATGGATAGACCTTGGGCCACATTATTATGTTTTGGATATTTATTGTTTTGAAAATAAAAGCGTTGATGATTTTGATGTTGGTTTTGATATGTGTATTGTCTCAAATGTATTACTGCGTATTTATATTTATATATTAAATCATGGTCATGATGTTTTGGAAAAAGGAAATAAAACTCTGAGGTTTTTA
The DNA here is from genome assembly GCA_035236585.1 of Warburgia ugandensis. Taxonomy (NCBI): domain Eukaryota; kingdom Viridiplantae; phylum Streptophyta; class Magnoliopsida; order Canellales; family Canellaceae; genus Warburgia; species Warburgia ugandensis. Next base: position 23,237,611 of record CP141135.1, read on the forward strand.
GTAAATATATTAAAAAAATAATTAATGAAATATTTTATTTTGGGATCCCGACTATGACAATTATTATTAAAAAAAAATTGCTATAAAAAATTTGGGGTGTTACATTAAACGACTAACTCTGCTAGCACATACTATGACTTAGACTACCTACTTCTAGCTGAGGAGGGTGTAAAGCAATTGGTTAGGTTAGGATTTGACTGGTAAGCAATGGGACAAATTTGATAGAGAGGAAGAGCGTTAGAATAGGTTAATCTAAAAACTTCTTCCCCACACAAATTCAAGAAAATCAAAACATTTCAGCTTGTTAGCCTTAGGGATTATGTGATTGTTTCCTTTGTTTGTGCATCATTTTAGACATTAGATCACATCATTTAGTTTAGTTTTCTTCAAAAAAATATACAAAAAGAAAACATGATTAGTTTCATTCAATAAATAATCTAAACAATGATCAAAGGGTTAATCTACACCCTAACATTAACAAAGATGATATTTTACCATGGAGGAACAATCCCTTCTTTAATGATGACGAATCACCTCTCATCATGGATAACGATGATGTTTCCTCATGGACAAATAATCCTCTCTTTGGTGTTGATGATCCTCCACCTCTATTTAATGATGACATACATTCATAGAGGAATCATTCTCCACCACCTGAAAATAGGGGAAGGAATTATAATAAGGAATGGGATCAAAACAAAGCACATGAGGATAATGAACATACTCAAAATTCTCATGTAAGAACATTAAGAGACTATTTACAAACTAATTATACCAGCACACCATCATGTATAATTTTACCTCAAAATGCTGGTACGATTAAATTAAAGATGAGATTAATTCAATTACTTCGCAAATTTTATGGGTTGGATAGTGCGAATCCTTACCTGCATTTAAAAGAATTTGATGTAGTGTGCATGACCTAACATACACAAAACATCGTCTTAGACATGGTTAGACTCAAACTTTCCTTTCTCTTTAAAGAAAAAAGCTACAATGTGGTTTCATTCACTATCATCTGGTTCCATACATTCCTATACATAATACAAATACTCTCCATCAAAATATAATGAATTTTACCCAGAAGGATAAAGAAAATTTCTACCAATGCTAGGAAAGATTCAATGAATTATTGTTAACTTGCTCACATCATGGATACAAACTTTGGCATATCATTAGCTTCTTTTAGGAAGGACTTATTATGTGCTAGTTTGTTGAAATGATGTGCAATGAAAATTTCTTAAATAAACAACTTGAAGAGGCAGAAGAGTATTTGAATGGCTAATAGAGAGCGCACAAACTTGGGTTGATTTGAAAAGAGTAGGTTACCCAAACATGCTCAAGTCCACCACCACATCCACTAGGGAAGAAATATATGTTAGGACTAAAAAGGATGATATGAATACTAAAATAACATCCCTAGCTAGAACAGTTGAGTCCATCAAAATGAGAAAATTTTCCTCTAAGAAAGTCGAATAGGTGTGTGATATTTGTGAAAGTAATACACACTCCACTTAAGAATGACCCACCATTCCTGCATTCTAGGATGCACTTCATGGAAAGGCGCATCCTAACTGGAGTAATCATCCTGTTTTTAGCTAGAGAAATGGATATAATGTTAATATCTCACATAAGGCCCAATACCAACCCTATCACCAAAATTGAGGACCATTTGCTTCTGGACCTTACCTTCCAATGCACAAGAGGAAAGTGAAGGATAATTTCATCAATTCATACACTACTAGGAGAAGAAAAATGCTCAAACTAAAGCCCAATAAAACCAGACTACACAATCCATGATTGAATTGAAGGACATTATGTCTTAAATGGTGTAGACCATTTAAAAAAGGCAATGTCCTATCCCACCAAATGAAAACCTTGATGATGTGGATGTGGTAAGTTAGATTAATTCTTCAAATTCAACCATGGAACAAGGAAAGATAGTTACCATTCTTCATAGTGGTAAAATAATTGAGAAATTTGGTCCTAAAAAGGCCAAAATAGTACCAAAACTTATTAGAAAAGGAGATATTTTTATTGACAAGGAAAACATCCCACCCACTAAGCCATACCATAGTCCTACTCTGTTTCCACGCAGGTTGCGTCAAGCCTCTAATATTATCTCTAATCACAAAAAGTAGTTGGAGATATATTTATCTTGTCCAGTGATAAAATGAAACATTCAAAAGTGCAAGATAAATTACATCAACTTTCCTTTTTAAAGGCTTGTCCGACTCATTTCATATGGGACCCAAGGAAGTTTTGAATTCTGTGAATTTTTTCCTCTAAAAATTTTCCATCTGTAATAATTTTGTACTATAGTTTTTCAAAATTTTCCTTTTCTACATCTCCCATTTTTTTATTTGCCAATGCATTATCATCATCTTACTTTTAAAACATTAAGGACAATGTTTCACTTAGGTTAGGGTCGTAGAATTCTAGTCTTTTTGTAGTTGTTTTTCTTATATTAAAAAATGATGAATTTTTTGAAAATTTTTGAAAATTTTTGAAAAGTAAAAAAAATTGAGCTATTTTGAAAATATTTTTGAGTTTTAAAGTCAATTCCTAATCAATGATGATAATTGAAATTTCTAAAGTCTAATATTAATTATCATCCCTATTTCATTTTCTAAAGTATTCCTTGAAAGCAAAGTTTCATATCACATCTGTATACACAGTTGCACACACATAGTCTATATTAATAAGTAGTTATAACTTAGAGATCCTGAAGAAATTTAGCGAAGACGCATAACGTAAGTGCGTTTTAGAACTATTCATTCTTTTTTAGAGGTTATGAATGTTCCTAATTCTCTTCACTATGCTTAAACTAAAATTTAACCGCACCGATTTTTAAATTTTCTATAGAGTATTACCTTTAAAATTCTAGAAGTTCATTAAATTTGATAGATTATATGAAACCCAAAAAAATATTTAGGACATTCTTGTTATTAACCTAGAGACATAAAGCCTACCTAAAAATATTTATACCACTAGTTAGCCAATTTGAGCCTTTTATATAAGCCTTTTCTTTTGATACTTAAATTAACTTTCACTCGTAGTAACCCAGTATAATATATCAATTACCTATTTTCATCGAAAAATAAGTTAGAGATGATTGAAGATATACTTGAAATGAAAGTAGAAAAGTGAATATCAAGAAAAGAAATATTCTTCAAAGAGATTCAAAAGTGTTGGAAAAAAAAAGAGAGAAAAGGCTTAAAGAATGCAAAAAAGTGGAAAAAGAAATATTCACTTTAGGCAAAAAAAGCAAAGAAGAATTGTCGACTTTAGTAGAAGACCTCTACTCATTTTTGAAGAATTTTGAATACCCTTTCTTTTGTACCTTGTCCTAAGCCTACATTTTGTCTCAATTGAAGACCTATTGATTTTAGGATGAATATAGTCTTGATGAAGATATGTAAAGGTAGGATTTATTTATCAAAAATTCAAAGGTAATAGCATCTTATCCTTTGTAAAGGGATCAAATTTAAATTTCTTAGTAACTTCAATTCCTTCATGAATATATGTGAGATAAATTTGCTTTTATTAACTCTTCTCTCATATTTAAAAGAGAGATATGATTTGAATCATCTATTTGAGAGTTTTATTTTTGAGTGTATGTCATTAGTGAGAATTGTGGTCAAAACATATTTCATATAGTGTTCAAAAGTTATAATCTATTTAGAGATAAAGATTACTCTTTATGTAGATTGTACATACATACTCACTTTGAGATTTGAGCTTATGTGGAATGCATTTAACATATGGGTAGAGTTTTAAAATTTTCTTTCACTTTTAGTAGTATGGTAAAGTTGATAGATTTATTGAAGATAATTCTTTAAGGAAAAAGTGAAAAATGACTTAAATGATTTTTGAAATTTTGTGGGTATATACATTGCAAACCCTCACAAGGCTTAACTTGGTAACCTATAGGTTTCAGGCCTTGTTGCATATGCCAAGTGCAATCATGAGTACCTACAAAAGGGATAATTTGTATCAATTTTGTAATTAGGTTTTTCACATATTTTGCTTAAGACTAGCAAAATACTGGTTGGGGTGTGTTTTAAGAGTCCATTATTGCATAAATTATCCTCATTTAGCTTGACTTTTGATATATTTTTAAGATATTATTTAGAAATTTATATGAAAAATATATCATTTGAAAATTTTATAATCTAACCTTAATTTGGTAAATTTTCAAGGTTAGATGACTATTTGAGGAAAGTATGTGTAAAATTGAATGTTGTATATTACTAATTAGGTTACTTTCTTTGTTTTGAAGTTGGTTGATCAAGATTCATGTAGCTAGATCAAGCCGATCAAGATCTTAGATCTTCAATCAAGCTTAGATTAAAATAGACACTTAGATCAGCCTAGATTATCTAGATCGATAGCAAGGATTCCAATTCAATGCTCAAACATCACACCAAACCATGAGTGAAAGAGAATGAAGAATGCTAAGGGATTTAATGTTTAATGATGGAAAGTGAAAAAACAAAAAACAAAAACAAAGGTTGAAGAAGATGAACATTGCATGCATAGGTTGATGAATAAGGGTACTTTGCACATTGCTTCCTGCTTTGATAGTTGACAAAAATCTCTAAAATTTGGTTCATCGGATAGAAGGCATCAAGGAGAAGAAGACCTAGGATCCAAATGCTGTAACTTGAATTAATTAAAGTTAACTACTTGCTTCTATTCGTATGAACAGTAACAGTGAGTTACTTAAAGTTTTACACCTTTAGTTTGGTTTTTTTAATAATTTTTTAAATTATCTAATCCTTTGCTTATATTTTTACTTAAGTTAGAAAAGGTTTCATACAAATTTTTTGAATTTTAATGGTCAAATTTGTTTAATTTTATGAAATAATCTTGAAAGGTACAGTTGTGCAAGTTAGTGAATAACCTATGTTTGTGATTTAATATCTTTATTTTTGTTATCTTAATTTGAAATCTAACTATACAATTGAATTTATTGATATCAAATTGTTCTAGTTACCAAGTTTTATTAAAAAATTCTATAAAAAAGTAGAAGAAATTAGTAGCATAAGTTAGTGAAATCTTCATGGATTCTAACTGTTCGTGGATTGTAAGCAGAGACTAGATTAATCTTGGATTGTGAATAGGGATAAGATAATTGCTTAGCTAGTGTCACACACTCACGACCGCGCATAACTATCTTAGTTACCTTATGCTTTTCTAGTAAAACTCTCTCACTTGCTAACGTAGTAAGAGGTGTTGCTCTTGTATTTTAATTTGAAAAAAATTAAGAAAATCTATGAACAGGATCTGATGCATGACACATTAGATAATTTTAAGGGTGATCTTAATTTTTGGTTAGTTAAATTTTATTTAAACTCTAAATTTTTAAGTCGAGTCAATGTAGGATAGACCCATACTTGCATAAGCTATACTATAATAGCCCATGCACTTGTAGAAAACAATCAACACCTACTACGCTAGAACCAAAGGGTAGAATGCATGTAAACCTCAAATTAGAAACTATCTAAAAATAGGAACTACCGTGCAAGTTGGGAAAGTGCTAAACATACAAAACTAAATGATGAATGGATACTAAGTTATGGTCTAAGTTTATGATGTGTGAAAGAACTGATTAAACATGCAAAAGCTTTCCATTCTTTGGTTAAGCTATTAAATAACTGTTAAGTGGTTCAATATTATCACATTGTTTAGATAAATAAGTTAGATCCATCTAATTTCCTTGTTGTATGGACTTTCGATATTGAATTGGAAAGTAACATGTTAATAATGGCATATACATGTCTGTTTACTTTAAGTGATAATATCTTATTGTAGGTGATCTTAATTGAATTCTCGGAGGTTTAAGATATTTTTAAAAGCTTTGATGAGTTTTGCGTTTATATTCTCTTATATTATTTATTTTGTCTTAAATTTTTGTTATGGATTAGTTTAATCATGCCCTGATTTGCTTTAAAGTTTTAGAATATTGGAACACTTCCTTGTCATCAATCACCTGGAGCTTGATTTTGATTCATTTGTGTGGAAGAGGCAAGGTAGCTAGTTTTTTATTATGTTGCATGCTTTTGCATTATATCCATAAAATATTTACATAATTAAATACATAGGTGATTTCTTTAAATATATATACTCTATTATTATTAGAATAGGAAATCAATGCGAATACTGATGTCTATTTCATGGTTTCCATTTAAATACCACAGTAAATTCATCAGCTAATACCACCTTTGTACTCAGAAAAGCAAGTTTCTTATGTTTGGTTCTACTTTTGTGCAATTTAAATGCATTACGTGGACTATTTTATTTTAGTGTTCTGGCATCATTATGGTCTTTTCGACAATGTAGCTGGAACAAGAACAACAACAAAATGAAGAATATGAACAACATCAAAAGCATGAATAAGAGGGAAACCTCATCAGCATTCAAAAGTGACAAGGCAAAGGGCAAACAATGATGGAAAAGGTTATCAAGAGAAAGTCAAAGGAAATTAAAGAAATTATCTACTACAATAGTAAGGACAAGAAATAGGTCAAAGTGCAGCATCTTGCAATCGCTTTATCTGCTCAAATATAAGAAGCATGGGGCCTATCATATTTGATGATTAGAGCCAACAATAAAAGATTCAATATGGGAGATAAAAATATTACACATTATATAATTAATAACATACTTTCACTTCTTACTTTCAAATATATTAATGCGCTTTAAACTTTATAGACTTCCTTTAAGGTACCTAAGCACAAGAAGATGTGCACTTTACAAAGAGCTATGACCAAGGAGAAAAGGGAAGAACTAACTTGTTTGCAATCACGTAGCTCTATGTCAATGATCCATCAAAGATGTACATAGTGCTTCCCATTTATTCTGACGTCATTGACCAGGACATGTGCAATTTATTTGATTACGTACATACAAGAGGGCAAACAAAGAGTCAGAGAGCAAGAAAGGTGCATAAAACTAATATGCAGCACCACCTCTCCATGTTGAGCTATGCCTATTTGGAAGAACGTGAAGTAAGTATCTATGACAATATATTCCTTTCATTATTATACTATAGTTATATATGTTTCATTGCCTAACTATAGTGTCTTACTTGACAACAAAAAAAAGCTAGGACTACAGATTCGATTGACCGAGCTATCCTCTAAAAGATGGCTATTCAGTGGGCCATAAGCTAAAATGTTCAAAAATGAAGGTGCTACACAAGTTGCTTCTCACATTGTAAGAGGTTCTACTTGTCTACCATTGCTTACCTTTAATTTTACACAAATAAATAAATAAATTGCTAATGTCCTTCTAATTAAATTTTGCACAGAATTTTTACCCAAGAAAGCGTAAGTATAGGTACTCTAAGCAACATTGCTACCAACGATGACATCATGTAGAAGGTTGTTGGCAAGGACTACCCTAGTCGAGTAAGGGGCCTATGGCGTAAAATTGTTCCTTCCAAATTCTTTGGTAAAGAAATACGTATAATTGAAGAACCAGAGGCCAACAATGAGATGTGTGAGAAAATAAAAATGGATATATTTAACCAATTGTGTGAAGGATGTTTGGAGATAGTTTCTCATTACCTCATTCTCGTATCACCCCTATACCTACATCAAATGTTAGCTACAATTCTCTGACTAAAGAATTTCATGAAGGAAAACTTATGCCCTTCAAAAGAGAAATTTTGGCCAAGGAGGTGTGTACATAGACATTGAAACTTTTTCATTGTCTTGTAATTCTCCTATCTCAACCTCTCTAATGAATGATGTATTTCTTATTAGCAGGAGGATCAATGCCTATTGTCCTTTGATACTAGTAGAAATGTTGTTGTAGTTGGTTCATGCTATGAGCATGAATCAATTATTTTGCATAGAATTAGAGTGCCTCCACATACTAAGCACATGTCCATTACCATATCTTTGATTACAAATGATAGCCTACCATTTCCTCCAAAAATGAAAAATGTTGTAACGATTGGGTAGGAAGTTACATATCAAGCCACTTAGTCAGAGGCACTTGTCATTCCCATATAGTCCGCGATATATGTTTCCTACTACCTTCCTCAATAATGATTTTTAGATATAGACCTCAATTTAAATATTTATTAACTATATCTACGATTAATTAGTAGTGGAAAGCACTGTTGAGGTCGGCCACTGTTACACCATCAGCTATCATACCAATTGAACATGCACTAGTATCTATGTTTATGTTTCATCATAAAATTGAACGTATTCAGTGATCAATTTTAATTGATTAAAAATCTCCACAACTTTTATAACAAAAATCTAAGGATCACATTGAAGTCCCACCTAAGATGCCTTGATCCATAAGGTTACTTTGCAAACTTATCAACGAAGATAGGGCAATCAACCATGTATGGATCAAGGATGGAGTGCTTGCCAACGCCATTATTGAAGTGCTACTTTAAGACACTTGAGCACAAGAAGACTTGTGCTTTACAAGGATCCGATGAGAAATGGAGAAAATGGAAGAACTAGCTTGTTCACAATCACGTAGCTCCATATGTCAATGATCCATCCAGGATGTATGTAGTTCCTGACATCATTGACCAGGACGTGTGGATTGCATTTGAAAAAGATTGCATGTCCTCTGAATTTGTGGTATGTATTAAAATAATGTTTTATTTAATTAATTATACGTAACATCTAATTATTGCACTTGATTACGTATGTACAAATGTAAAGGCAAAGAGTGCGAGAACAAGAAAGGTGCATCAAACTAATACGCAGCACCACCTCTCCATGTTGGGCTATGCCTGTTTGGAAGAATGTGAAGTATTTATGACAATTTATTCCTTTCATATTATAATATAGTTATATACATTTCATTACCTGGAAGATGGCGCATTCAGTGGGCCTTAATGCTAAAATGTTCATAAATGAAGGTGGGCCATAACTCTAAAATGTTCATAGATGAAGGTGCTGCATAATTTTCTCAATTGTTAGTGGTTCCACCTGTCTATCTTTGGCTACCTTCAATTTTACATAATTAAATAAATGAATTGCTCATGTCCTTCTAATTAAATTTTGTAGGGCATTCTTACCCAAGAAAGCATGAGTACAGGTACTCCAAACAACATTGCTAGTGATGATGACATCAGGTATAGGGCTGTGGGCAAGAGGGACCACCCTAGTTGAGTAAGGGGCATATGGCATGGTATTGTTCCTTCCAAATTCTGTGATAAAGAAGTACCTACAATTGAAGATCTGGAGGCTTACAATGAGATGTGTGAGAAGATAAAAATGGACATGCTTAACCAATTGTGTGAAGGAGGTTTGGAGATAGTTTCTCACTCCAATGTATATCATTCTCATTTTGCCCCTATAGCTACATCAAATGCAAGCTACAATTCTCTAACTAAATAATTTCATGAAGGACAACCTGCACCATTCAAAAGAGAAATTTTGGCCAAGGAGGTGTATACATGGACACTGAAACTTTTTCATTGTTTTATAATTCTCCTATCTCAACCTCTCTAATGTATGATGTATTTCTTATTAGTAGGTGGATCAATGTCTATTGTTGTTGGATGCCAGTCAAAACATTACAGTTGGTTCATGTTATGCACATGAATCAATTGTTTTGCATGGAATTAGAATGCCTCCACATACTAAGCATGTGTACCATGGCTTTGAATACAAATGACAGCCTACCATTTCCTCTAAAAATGAAAAATATTGTAATCATTGGGCAGGCAGTTACATATCATGTCGCTTAGCTATAGGCACTTGTCATTCCTGTAGAGTCCATGATATAGATCTTTTCTTGCTACCTTTCTCAATAATAACTTTAAGCTATAGACCTCGATGTGATTTTTTATTAACTATATCTAAGGTTAATTAGTAGCAGAAAGAGCCATCGAAGCAAGCCACTATGGTACCATTAGCTATCGTCATATCCATGGAACATGTACTAGTATCTATGTTTATTTTTTTTATCATAAATGTGAATGTATTCATTGATCAATATTAATTGAATAAAAATCTCTACAACTTTTACATCAGCTTTCTAAGAATCACATCGAAGTCCCACCTAAGACTCCATGATCCTTAAGGTTATTGTACGAACTCATTAATGAAGATAGGGCAATCAACCCCATATGGATCAAGGAGGAAGTGCTTGCCAATGTCATTATTGAAGAGTCACTTATGGAAGATGACATATTATGATTTTGTCAATGGGATCAAATTGAACACCCTTACATTCTCCTACATGGTGTTCTCTAGTAGTCATTAGGAGTTCACTTTTTGGTCGTCTTTCATGACTGGCGAAGCATGAAGGGAGAGGAACAGAGAGATTCATAACAGAGGCATGGCGTCCACTGAAGGGGATACAGAAGGGGTGTTCTCCTATAATCACTCTAATCTCATTATTCTCTTACATTCTCCTACATGGGATATACATGAATATCTACTTATAAAATACTTAACATTACATGTTATTTTTTCAAGGTAGGTAATAATTATTTCTTTTATATAGCTTCCTAAATGATGCAATGAGATTTTTGAGGTCAAGAATGTACTTTACCAATTCCTTGACCCCAACATCATTTGTGAAGCGGTGGGGCAATGGCAACAGACAGGCATGTTGATGATACGTTACCAAGGTCCTTCCGGTGTACCAAGGGGCAAGGCTTAATGATACCCTATAATAGTAGGTAAGTTTTAATTTTTTTCATTTTCTTGTCAATTTATTGTACGCTTAAGGATTGTAAATTTTAATTACAATTTATATGATTGTGTGTATAGTGCTCATTGGATGTTGCTCGTTTTGGATGTACATGGTGGATACTTTCTTTTTTATTCTTATGGATTATACTTTCATCCAGCTCTTATAAAATCATAAATAAGTAAGCCTTTAATCTTTTCATGTATTATATATAGATAAGCAATTTTTTTATCTATATGTAAGGCATTTGAAAAATAAATTTGTAGAGCAAGGTTAATATGGGCTAATGTGACTGAGACAATAATTTGATTGGGAGTGCGGGTACTCTGTGTTGAGATACATGAGGACCTTAGTACTTGTTAGTTTTAGTGTCTCCTAGTTAAGAAAGGTAAGATAATTTTTTACTAGTCATAATCTTATATTTTTTAAATTTTTTATAGATTTTAGCTCAAAAGAATGTGCAAATGAATTAAATATTTTATATTATAGACTATTGTACTTTCTGAGTGGGAAAACAAAAAGAGTTACTCCAAAGTAAACCTTAACAAAATATGAAGCGTATGAGCTGATTATGTAATGAGTTTCAATTAGAACAATTGAAGCAACTATATGAATGTAAATTACCTTATCCATAATAAAGTACTCTTTTCATTTATATGTATGTGTTCTTCTAGTTTTTGTTATTTTAATTGAAGCATATATATTTATGTGATGAATGAGGGGAATTTGGAGTGTGAAATTAAATGGGTATGTGTGTATGAACTTGTAAATGAACTAAATGTAGAGGTTGCATTTTCTTAATATGCATGTGTTCTTATAGTTTTCATTATTTTTATTAAAAAAATATTTTTTATGGGGTAATGAATGAGGGGAACTTGGAGTGTGAAAGTAAATGGGCATGAAGTTGTAAATGAAGTGAATGTGGAGGTTATAGTGAATGGGTTGTGGTTTCTTTTATCAAGTATTGTCAAGATATAAATGGATGGATGATGAATTTGAATATGTATGTTTCTTTTCCATGTGCATAAATAATGCTAGAATAATGTAGTAGGTAGTATACTAAATGTATAGAAAAATGTAGGTAGTGATAGCAATGTAAACAAAAGAAAAAAAAAAGAAAAAAAAAAGGATGTTTTTAAAGTAGGTTTTGAACTTTTAAAGTCAGAATTCTAAAAAGGACTTTAAAATTTTCTAGAATTCCAACTTAGAATTTCTAACTATTTTAAAGTTGGCTACGAAATGACTTTAAAATTTTAGTTTTTTTTTTTTTTTTTTTACTTCTTTGCTGACTAATTTTTCAAGTCAACTTGATCGAAGTCTATTTTTTAGATAACTTTAAAGGCCTTCTATGTAGTAGTTTAGGGTATGAGAACTATAGTATGAGTTTGAACAAGTTCAATTGATACTTTGTGGTTGTATAGGAATAATGTAAAGATGTTGATCTTTTGAGAATCTAGTTCTGCTTTGGGTGGAGTATATGAAGAACTAGAGGGTATTATGGAAATTTTACAACAACAAGCATAGAATAATGGGAATGGATCCAAGGAATCAAAACCTAATTATAATAATCATACCCACAAGGAATTCAAGAGGTTGCATCCACCTTCATCCACAGGTGCTCCAGATCCTATAGCACCAGAAAGTTGAATTATGAAATTAGAGCTAACATAAGGGGAGAGAACCATGGCTAAGTATCAAATGAAATTCATTGAGTTACCTAGATTTGCACCGCATAAAGTCCACGAGGATGTCAGAAAATCAAAAGAGTTTGAAAGGGGTCTTTGACCCAATATCAAAAGTAGAATCTTAGATCTGAAGTTATAAAAGTACACTAAAGTGGTTGATCGAGCAGAAACTATTGAAAGGGATTGTGAAGAATTCTAGAAAATGAAGGATAAGATAATTGGTGTAAAAAAAACTACAAACAAGGGAGGCTAGAACATAAAGATTAATAACAAAAGAAGGTTCAAGGACAATGGAGAAAAAAGTATAACAATTCTACATCCACTATAATCAAGATCAATGTATGCATTCAAAAGGAAAGAACTATTCCTATCATACCATAATCTAAGATGCAGTGCATGAATAAGATATCTAAAGATTATTTTAACAACAATAAGATGTAACTTCTTGGGATAAACTTGAAAATTTTCACATGCACACACACCAAATAGAATATTAGGCCTACTAATAGTGACAAGCAACAATGAGCCTATCATGCTTTTATATTTCTTAATATCAATATTTTTACCTTGCTCATGATTATCTAATTTCAAGGATTGACTCATTGGTGTATCATTGCCCTAGCCTTCTTTATCCCATGCTTCTTGGATAGTTCTTTAACATATTTATATTGGTTGATGATGATACTATCTTGTGTTTGCTTGACTTAGAGTCTAAGGAAAAAGTTAATATCACCCGTTTCTTGAAGTTAGGGTGAAAGAGAGCGGGTAACACTTCAAATTTCTATTATTACTAAAGTATTTTGTGTAAATTTGACAACAAAACTACGTTGCCTCATTTGGGTGTATGTTAAGTGTATTAGTTTCTATGCTAGAGCAACTATATATTATTATTTTTTGAAAAAAAAAATGTTGGACTTAAATGGATGCAAGATTTCAAGCAGTAGTGAGCATGATCATTAAGAGTAATATCTCAGCTCAATTAGGAATGGAGGGATGAGATTAACTATACTCTTATTCTCATCAAAAAGATGAAATGGACGACTAGGATTTAATCTAAAATGATATTTTATTTAAACTAACATTGAAATCGTATTTAATTAAAATTAGAATCTAGAAGAAGGCTGGTGATTAGTCGACCCATATGGGAGATAAGAAGGGAGAAGAAACCACTTATCTCCCCCACTTTTTTTTTATCTCTCTAACATGTCCATAAATTGGAGACATGTTGGGCTACTACCAAAAAAGAAAAAGAGAAAGAAAAGGGCATGGAGAAGAGAGGAGAGAAAGAAAAAGAGCGCAAACATGGTAGGAAAATAGAGAAGGAAGAAAAAGAAAGAAGGGGCAAAATGTGGAAGAGAGGGAAGAAAGGAAGGAGAAGGGACGAAAAAGAGACAAGGAAAGGAATGGAAGAATAAGGGAAAGGAATGGAAGAATAAGGAAAAGGAAGAGAAGGAAGAAAAGAAAGCAAAGGAAAATAGGAGGAGATTGACAGAAAGATTCTACATAAAGAGATTCTAGGTAGGTGAATCAAATTGTATTCCATGTTTTTAGCATAAGAGTGAAATGAGATTTATGTCCTTGATAATATATCATTTCCTAAGCTTTTATAGTGAAAGTTATGCTCCCTTTATACTTATTTATTAATCATTATGCTAGAAAGAATGATAAGCAAGTTGTTTGCCAACACTTTCTATGACTGATTACATGTTTACTTTAAATACTATGAGAACATGTTTAGCAGATGTTTTGCTAACATTTTTTGTAACTTATTATATGTTTACTTTTAATACTATGGGAGCATGGTCAACACATGTTGCGCCAATGTTTTCTGTAACTTATTACATGTTTACTTTTAGTACTATGAGAGCATGGTCAACACATGTTTTGCCAATGTTTTGTGTAAACTTACTGCATGTTTTATTTCTTATATTATGAGAGCATGGCTAACAAATGTTTGCTAAAACTTTTTGTGATTTATAATATGTTTTATTTCTTTTTTCATATATATATATATATATATATATTCTGTTAATACTATGAGAGTATGATTAGGAATTGTTTTGCTAATATTTTCTATGACTTGTTACATCTTTTATTTCTAATACGATGATAGCATGATTAGCAAGTGCTTTAGTAATAGTTCTGTGACTAGTTATTTGTTTTATATATATATATATATATATATATAAAGAGAGAGAGAGAGAGAGAGAGAGAGAGAGAGAGAGAGAGAGAGAGAGAGAGAGAGAGAGAGAGAGAGAGAGAGAGAGAGAGAGAGTAGTTAATATTGAGAGCATGATTAGCAAATGGTTCGCTAATATTTTCTATAATGGAATACATTTTAGCTATTGACTCTTATTATTAAAATATGATTAGTAAGCATTTTGCTAATGATTGTATGAGGCATCATACATTTTCCTAATGTTTGTATGAGGAATCATGAATTTTATAGTTGCGTAATGATTTCCATAATAGAAGTGAAAATCATGTACCTTTGGAAGATGCACAAAACTGCCAAAAACTAGGTTGAATCTTAACCAACAAAACTCAAACAAATAACAACATTTTATCAACCAATTTTTCCCCACTTGATGGGTACTAACATTAGTCATCTTATCATACACCATATATTAATAACATCCATGAAAAAATCAATCAAAAGCATAGCCAAAAGCATTAAAGTTTTAGGCCATAAGATGTCGCCCACTGTGAATGGGTATATACGTTGAATTCATCTCAAAACACAAGAATTTGGATCATAAACGGTGAATCTCTGCCATTGTTTATTAAACATCTAGAAATTCTCATCTTTATTAAGGTTAGAATATATTAAAATGTCTTTATCATAACAAAAACACAAGCCAAAATAGTAGCTTGTACGCATCTAATCTAAGTTAGTAGTTGTTTCTCCTTTTGACAATATGGTTTAGCACATCAAATCTAATATAATCAAGGCATCTATAATGGTAAACAAGACTTAAAATCATTAGATCTAATATTCATATCAAAACTAACTCAAAGAATCATTCAAAAATAGTAAGCATGCAAAGTTTCATATGACTACCCTTCAAGGTGTAAAACACATCAAGAAAATAATGTAAAAATTCTATAAGAACTCCTTGATTTCATCTATGATCTTACACCATACTTTTAAGGATGAAATCAATAATTGAATGGTTTAATTTTTTTATTGAAAATAGATTCAATAGGTTTTAGAAGTACTTATAGTTTTAGAGACACCTACCTATAGTTCAATTGTGAAAAATCAATCTTTCACTTGAGATTTTCCCTTTGCCTTCCATGTTTTCTCCTTTGATTTTGGGCTTACTAATAGTCTATGGTCTTTTCTCTCCTCTCTTTCTCCCTCTCTTCTCCTAGATGTCTTGTAGTCCAAAGTAGGAAATAGGATGGGCTGTCCTATACATATATAGTCTCCTAGCTCAACAAGGTGTTTAACACTTAATTGGTTTCCTTACTGTCCTAGGATGCTATCACATGTCTAGATTCAATGTCCCTAAGCTTCTAGGTCAGCACATGATTCAAATTAGGTCTAGCTTAAGATTCCTACTTCTACTAGGACTCTTACATGTTTTTGCATATGGGCTTGGATTGTCTTCCTTGGAGCTAAAGCTAAGGAAAACATATCACACCTAAGCCTTACAAATTCTTATCCAAATGGGCTTGGTAGCATAGATTTCCCTCAGTCCATAACATTCATATAGTTCTTCCTTAAGTGGGCTTTAGGGATATAGAGTGATGTGTGACATATCCCTCATTTAGGCCTCCTAATACTAAGCTACTTTAACTAAGCTTTCTTCCCACTTTGAAGCCTCTCGATCCTTCCTATCTAGGATCTACACAGGCTTAGTCCCAAAATTCAAGTCCATCACAATTATGCTCGCACTTGGTCAAGTACACGGGATGTGTTTGGTATATACCTCCACAGCATGGACATGTGAAAGACGTTGTAAACCTCCATTAATTGTGGGGGCAATGCTAGTCAATATGCAATTGCTCCTATTCTTTCAAGAATCTCAAAGAGACCAATGTAACGAAGGTTCTATTTCCCTTTGATGTCAAACTGCATGATCCTTTCATTGAGGAAACTCTCAAGAATACATGACGACCCACTTGGAATTCTATGTCCCTATACCTTTTATCTGCATAGATCTTTAGTCTACTTTGCATTACTAGAGGTCATTGTTTAATCAAGTTTACTTTGTTGGCACATAACTCCACTATCTTTAACCATATATGTAATATCCACTATTTTTAAATTTTGGAAATTCATTATTGCATTGATTTTTGAAAATTTGTGAAAATTGAGAAAATGAGGGATTTGAAAATGTTAGAGATGAAATCACGTGCTGAAACCTCAATATTTAGAATGTACATAAGACATGAAATTCAATGCCACCAAGAATGCTAAAATCGAAGATCGGATAAAAAATGACTAATTATTTTACTTTCTATAATTAATAAATAAATGAAAGGGATAGAAATGTAATTGTTCATGAGGGGCCCATAAAATCAGCACTGAAATTAATGATTGGACAAGCATTTAATGAGCATGGTGATGATTACAAGCATTAATGGCTGGTAATCATTCCTCCATTAATAAAAACCAAATTTTATATATATAAAAAATTAAATCTACATTTATGGGAGGGCTTTAAATACGCCTTCCCCATCATTAATGCCCCACATTGGTTTCCCTCCCCATCATAACTCTCCTCTTTGTTCCTCATGTCACCGCCCCTGCCGCCGCCACCGACTACATCGGCCAACAACGCAACCGTCCCCCCTCCCGTGTGTGTGATAGAGCATCTCCCCGAGCCAACCTGACCTGAGGTAGGCCATTCTTTTTCCCTCTCCCCATTTTCGCCTTTATTTCCTTTGAGTTTACTATTTTTAATGCAAAAAAACAGCATGGATTGTCATTTTTCGATGACTGTAAACATGCTACTATTTTTGTGAAAGAAACTAATGAAATGATGACAGATGGATGATCTGAGCCATTCATCTTGTGAATGATGAAACAACGAACAAACCCATGAAATCTCATGGAGATCCAACAGCTAGGGATAGCAAAAAATATGAAAAATAGTAAAAGAGGAAAATTTTGTTAACATGATAAAAATTGAGTAAAAACCTTAGAAACATGCAAAATCAGTGAATGAAAATGTCATAAAGTGAATGTACGTGAAAATTCAGTTAAAATGGCATAAAAATTGTGAAATTTGGATAACATGGGCATAGCCGACCGCGACCAAAGTCCAGTCATCATTTTTGACAATGGAAAACTAGTCGGGTGATGCCAGGACACAATTGGTGATGAGCGATATGACACGCAAACGTGTGTGCTACACGTGCATCATCCTCGAGCATGCTACAGAATGTGTGTGCATCATGGCGATGGTGGCGCATGCAAGGGCATGTCACGGCCCGTGCGTGTGTCCTAGTGACGGTGACACGTGCGGGATGCATTCTGTACCCGCATCATGCGTGCACGCGTCCCTGTGCCATTAGTTCATTATTTAATTTAAATTGGGTTATTTTAGACGGTTCATTCACTAAAAGCTCAATTTTGGGAGCTACAAAGGTCCAAATCCCAAAATGTAATTCAATAACCTAGATCAGGAAATGGATGATCAAGCCTTAGAAACTAATTGTATGCATTAAATATGAGATGATCTAGTGGATTAGAAGAGTAGATCTCAAGTGATTGTCAAGAAAAGTGATATTGACCGTTGATCTGATCAGGTGCCTTAGGATTGGCTTATCAGAGAGCGATCTAACCAAAAGATAAATCTATAATGATGGAAATACATGTAAGTCATTAAAAAAACATTGAAATTTGATGGATCATGATGTAAATGATTAGAATTAATGATTATATGTTGATTATATGTGACAAAGAGTGATCCAATGGTTAGATTGTCTCCAAACTTCATGAAATGAAAGAGATTGACCCTTTATTAATTAAAGGACATTAATTGAATGAGTCATGACATATATTGATGATCCAAGATGATGAATGATGGTCTGCATGTTAGAAAAACCAGTATCTAGTTCAAGTTTGCCCTAATGGAGGGTTAATTAGATTATTTGGGCCATTAATATAGGATTAACTACCAGATCACGGAAGTTATCACTTGGATTTGTTTATTTTGAGATGTGAGAACACCAAGTGATCAATGACATGATGTGAGAGGTACGTCAAAGCGCAAGACATGATATAGCTTACGCACCTAATTAAAGTGCTGCGTTTTGAGGTAGGTGATTACATTTGGGATTTTTTCATGATTTCTTAAATCATGATGTACTACTTGAAAACTTTGAAGCATGGGTTTTATGTCCTACCATATTTGCATGAGATTGTTTTGCAACATGTATTGCCGATATGTTTGCTACTCCTTTTATGCATGATTTATGCACTGCTTCGTAATACATTTTATGTTGCATGATGTTGATATAATGAATTACTCACTCAATTGGTTTTATAAAGAATGATTATGCATAGATTTTGATTTTTAATTCATGGTTTATTGATTTATGACGAGTGCTTCTGCCCGGTGGGTACTATGCTATGAGGGTTGTAAGGTTGGCCACCCACCCTCTGACTTTGTGATGATGATGATGATTAGACACCTGCCCCCAATAGGGCAAGGTACATAGGGGTGGAATCATAGGTAGCCTACACTACAGGCTCTCTCCTCCAATGTGAGACAGAGGAAGTCTCCTATTCTGGTGTTGACGGGGACCGCAGTGGTTGAGGCCCTGGAGTGGCTTCCATTGCAGCATATGAGCCCATACTCTTATTCTGTATGCTCGTGTGACATGGATATATTGGGTGAAGCCTCGGTGGGCAGGCCCTATGGGCTAATGAGCTACCTGGTGTGTGACCTACATGCTAGGGACCCAAGGTTGGAATGAATACTCATTGTCATTGATATGAGTGTGGTTGAGAAGCTCTTAAGGCTTGATTATGCACGGTGCCCTGTTCATCTTGACATGAATTTACATTATGATAGGACACAGATTCTTATTGCTTTTGATGGATGCATTTTCATGTTATCCTCATGCCTTGCATGCCATGATGATTAGTTTTGATATAGATTTGTTCAGACTTACGATTTTCATGTGTTATTCATTATGAACGTTTGATGATTTGATGTGACTTGTACATGTTATATCTTATGAGATTCACCATGACATTAATATTTCATTGCACATGATTTTATTGTTCTTTTAATGAATGTGATCACCTACACAAGCAATAGCCTATTGAGGCATTGCTTTGTTTTGTAATGCCTTAGATTTGGAGTGTGATTGCACTAAGGGAAAGCAGGTGGAGCAACGTGGATTGAGCGAGGACCTGGAGGACCATCTACATTTTGTATTTTAGAGATTGATTTAGTATATGTCTTTCGGACTTGTGGTTAAAATCTTTTGGACTATACATGGATGTTGTTATTTTGGATAGATTGGACCCACACCTTTGTAGAGTGTACATACGTGTGTGTATGTTGTAGTGATAATGGATGGAACCCTAGGATTTTGGAATTGTTATCATTATTATCTTTTTCACGATTGGTGTTGATTTTTCATAGATTTAGATTGAGCATGCTCAGCGTATCAACAATTTGATTTTGTTTATTGTTGTGGTTTTGGATTGTGGATGACCCTCGGGGTTTTTTTTTTGGACATTTCTCTTGAGTGCTTGCATTATTTATATTAATTGTAAGTTTTTTATTTCAGGGATCTTATCTATTTTATAAAATGTATTATTATTATTATTATCATAGCCAAGGTTTATTCCATTATCACCACTTTAAGGGTCCAATTAGATTGGCTGCCCATGAGATCATGTTGAGACTGAGGTAGGAGGAATGCTTATATGCTGTGATATTGAAACCTTGACAGATGGCTCCTCGACGGAAGATGAGGTCCACCCTTGATCCACCAATTGCTACCCCTGCCGAGACACCAAGGCAAGGGGACCATGAGACAGATTTAGTGGCCTATATAGTACAGGGCCTCATGCCACATATTACATTGTAGGTTACACAGTAGGTTAAGGCAACAGTATAGGGTACTCACTCTGCCCATCCATCAACAATTACTGTAGTCCAGGGGGACATGTCAGCCCAATCATCTCACCAGGCACCGATAGCTGCTATGTCAGGAACTACTAAGGGAGGAGCCTCGAGTGCACATGACTTACCTACTAGAAAGCTTGAGAGGTTCTAAAAGATGGTACCATCCTTCCACAGGGAAGGTGATTCAACAGAGGTTGAGAGGTGGCTATTTGAGGTGGAGAAGGCCTTTAAGGGGATGAAGGTCCCACCTAAGGACCAGGTTAGACTGGTAGCCTATATACTAACAGGAGAGGCCGAGTTTTGATGGCAAACCCAATAGTGGACACACCCTCCATCCTCAGTGCCACCTACATGGGAAGACTTCTAGTCGATATTTGACCAGCAGTACTTCCCTCCTCATGCCCTACAGGCCATGAATGGGGAATTTTCCACCTTAGAGTAAAGGAGCATGATAGTTCAGAAGTACCTCAACTATTTTACTAGACTATGGTGATTCACACCATCCCCTTTTGCCTCAGATAAGGAGGCAACTGACAGATTTATGGATGAACTTATGCTGTAGTTGAGGCATGATGTGCTTATTTCCCACTCAAGCACAGAGAGAGAGGCTACTGATATGGCTTATGTGCTTGAGAGGGACTTCATACGTGGTAGAGGAGAGATGAGTTAGCCCACTAAGGGCAAGAGGCCCTTCACATTCACGCAACCCCGTGGGGCTCCAGACCAACAGTGCTCTCCTAGACAGAGGAGAGATCAGGGTGCGAGAGTGTGCCTTGTTGTAGAGGTTGACACATGGGGCGATTCTGCTCAGGATAGGATCGTCAGCACCAGGGCCCACAGTAGTCACAGCAGTAGCCTTTTTAGTAGAGACAGTTGTTTAGGTGTTATGGCTGTGGCAAGACAGGGCACATGATTAGGGAGTGCTGAAGGAGCAGAGGGATAGACCAGTGAAGACTGGTGCCCTTATAAAGCCAACGCCACATAGTCAAGGACGCATCTTCGCCATTACTTCGAGGTAGGCACAGGCCTCAAACCAAGTCATGGAAGGTACTTTTCTTGTGGCTAATAAGCATGCTAGAGTTCTTTCTTACACGAGGTCCATGCATTCATTTATTTCACATGCATTTACATCCTGTCTTGATTTATGTTCTTGTAAGTTAGTGTTTGGATTAAACATACTGATGCTAGTAAAAGAGATAGTGAAGGCCACTGAGTACCTTGAGAGAGTGTCAGTGGAGATATCAAGGGATGGTATGGATGCTGATCTCATTCTGTTAGACATGGTGGATTATGATGTTATTTTTAGGATAGATTGGTTGGCGATGTATTGGGTTACCATGGACTACTATAAGAAGTAGGTTATTTGCAATGTACCGGGTCAATCAGTGGTCATAGTCCCTGGCAAGAGGAGTATTATCGGCCCTTGTCTCATTTCAGCTATGAGAGCAACTCGATGTTATGCTTAAGGTTCTCACATGTTTTTTGCTTGCATCACGACGATTAACAGTGAGCAGCCACAAATTGAGGATATAGATGTGATGCGAGATTTTGCCTATGTGTTTCCTGACGAGCTGCCAGGACTCCCACAGTACCTAGTACAGTGCCTATTTCTAAGGTGCCCTACAAGATGACCCCACAGAGTTGAGGGAGCTTTAGGTACAATTGTAAGAGCTTCTAGATTAGGGCTTCATCAAGCCTGGTGGATCTCCTTGGAGAGCACCAGTCCTCTTCGTAAAAAAGAAGGACAAGTCTTTGAGGCTGTGTATAGATTATCGATTGCTGAACAATGTTACTATGAAGAATCGATTACCCCTGGCTTGCATTGATGATTTGTTTGATCAGCTGTAGTCAATGCAGGTGTTCTCCAAGATTAATTTGAGATTGGATTATCATCAGTTGAGGAATAGGGAGGAGGATATCCCTAAGACCGCATTTAGGAGTCGATATGGCTATTATGAGTTTTTGTTGATGCCCTTTGGATTGACTAATACACCGATAGTATTCATGGACCTAATGAATAGGGTTTTCTAAGATTATCAAGATAAGTTCATGATAGTCTTCATGGATGACATACTAGTCTACTCGCTTAGCCACGAGGCTCACATGGAGCACCTTTACATTGTGCTGGATATGCATCGCCGACATTGTCTATATGCGAAGCTTAGTAAGTGTGACTTCTGGCTAGGATAGGTGTAGTTTTTAGGGCACATGGTGTCTTAGGATGGTGTGACAGTGGGCCCAACCAAAGTGGATGTAGTGTCACACTGGGAGAGGCCTACAACAGTGATAAAGATTCATAGTTTCCCCGGCTTGGTAGGTTATTGCCAACAATTTATTGAGGGGTTCTCAAAGATTGCCTTGCCATTGACCACTCTGACCAGAAAGGACACCAAGTTTATTTGGACCGATGCATGTAAGGAGAGCTTTCAAGATGAAGAGGGACGTTAGTGAGTATGTGGCACGATGTTTGACCTATTAGCAGGTCATGGCAGAGCTTCAGTAACCATCTGGCTTAATACAGACATTAGACCTTCCAAAGTGGAAGTGGGACCACCTCACCATGGATTTTATTGTTGGCTTTCCGAGGACAGTTAGCAGACATGACATGATATAGGTCGTTGTTGACAGGTTAACGAAGTCTACCCATTTCCTCCCCATCAAACAGACTCAGACCGTGGTCAACTTGACAAGGTTGTATGTCAGGGAGATTGCGAGCTTACATGGGGTTCCCTTGATGATTATTTCATATCAAGACACACTATTCACCTCGAAGTACTGGCAAAGCGTGTAAGAAAATCTTGGGTTGAGGTTGGGATTTAGCACGACATTCCACCCCCAAACAGATGGGCAGACTATGAGGACCATTTAGACAGTTGAGTATATGTTGAGGTCCTGTGCCATGGATTAGAGAGGTAGCTGGGACGAGTTTTTACTACCTATTGAGTTTGCTTATAACAACATCTACCATGCGAGTATTGGCATGGCTCCTCATGAGGTGCTCCATTATGTTGGAGTGATGTGGGGGAGAGAGGTGTCGTGAGGTTTGAGTTGGTTGAGTAGTTCGCAGAGAAGGTCTGACTCATTTGATGACGATGACTGGTAGCTCACAATAGCCAAAAGAGTTATGCTAATAGGAGGCAGAAGGGCCTAAAGTTTGAAGTGGGAGAGCACATGTTTTTTAGAGTTTCCCCTATGAAGGGAGTGATGAGATTCGGTGTCAAGGGGAAACTGAGTCCCAGATTTATTGATCCCTTTGAGATCCTATGAAGTGTTGGGCTGGTTGCATATCAGTTATCCCTACCCCCACAGTTAATCGGAGTACATGACGTCTTCCACGTCTCCATGCTAAGGAAGTACATGCCAAACCCATCCACGTACTTGAGCAGATTTTAGGAGAAATGCAGCTTGATTTGACTTTCAAGGAGCGCCCTATTCAAATCATAGATAGTAAGATCTAGGAGTTGAGGACTAAGACCATTTCTTTTATCAAGGTCCTTTAGCAGCATCACATAGTGCAGAAGGCCACATGGGGGACAGAGGACGAGATGATGCAGATCCACCCAGAGCAATTTTCCTATATATACGTATATATTTAAATTTTGAGGACAAAATTTTCTATATGGAGGGAGAGGATGTAATATCTGCTATTTTTAAATTCTAAAAATGCATAATTGCTTTGAATTTTGGAAATTTGTGAAAATTGAGAAAATGGGGGATTTGAAAATTTTAGAGATGAAATCTTGAGCTAAACCCTTAATATTTCAAATGTAAATGAGAAATGGAATTCAACACCACTAAGAATGCTAAAATCAGATATCGAATGAAAAATGACTAATTATTTTAATTTTTATAATTAATAAATAAATGAAAGGGGTAGAAATGTAATTGCACATGTGGGGCCTATGAAATCAGCATTGAAATTAATGATTGGATGGGCATCTAATGAGCATGGTGATGATTACCAACATTAATTGCTGGTAAACATTCCTACATTAATAAAAAAAACCAGATTTTACATATAAAACAAAAAATTTTAAATTTGGATTTTGGGTGGGGGGGCGGGGAGGATTGGGATTTAAATGCGCCTCCCCCACCATTAATGCCCCACGTGGGTTTCCCTCCATGCCATAACTCTCCTCTCCATTCATCATGTCGACAACGATGACGACACCAGCTAACGACGCAACTGTCCCCTACCCGTGTGTGTGCATGTGTGTGATGGAGTATCTCTCCTAGTTGGCCCAACTTGAGGTAGGCTGTTCTTTTCTCCTCTCCTCATTTCTTGTTTTATTTCCTTCAAGTTTACCATTTTTAACACCGAAAAACTGTAGTTTTCTATTGACTATATACGCTCTACTATTTCTATAAAAATAAAACAATGAAACAGTGTCAGATGGATGATTTGAACCGTTCATATTGTGATGATGAAACAAGGAACAAACCCATGAAATCTCATGTAGATCCAATGGCTAGGGACGCCAAAAAACATTAAAAAAATAAAAGGGGGAAATTTACTTAACATGATAAAAATGGAGTAAAAACTTCAAAAACATGCAAAATCAGTGAATCAAAGTGTCATAAATGAATGTACATGAAAATCTAGTCAAAATGGTATAAAAATAGTGAAATTTGGATAACATGGGAGTCGCCAGCAGCAATTGGAGTTCGATCATCATTTTCAGCATCGGCGAACCAGTTGGCTGATGCCAGGATGTAGTTGCGACATGCAGCACGACACGCGCACTCGAAGCACTTGCTTATGGGCTGCCCTTGTGTCATCCTTAAGCATGACGGTGACACACGCAAAAGGCTTTACGCGCACATGTGTGTCCCAGTGATGGTGAACGCATGCAAGATGCGTTCCATACGCACGTCACGTGCATGCGTGTCCCCATGATGCTGGTTCATTGTTTAATTTAAATTGGGTTATTTTGGACCATTCATTCACTAAAAATCTCAATTTTAAGAGCTACAAAGGTCCAAATCATAATCCAAGACACCCATTGCAATAGTCTCGATGATGCAGACCTAGATTTGAGATGAAAACTTTAATTTAACTACTTTTAAATTTGTCAAATCACAAAATGCTATTCAATAACCTAGATTAGATTGATCAATGGATGATCAAGCCTGGCCTTAAAAACTAATTGTATGCATCAAATATGGGATGATCTAGTGGATTAAAAGAGTAGATCACAAGTGATTGTCAAAAAAAGTGACCTTGACCATTGATCTGATTAGGTGCCTTAGGATTGGCTTATCAGAGAGTGATCTAAGCATCAAATCGATGTGTAATCATGAAAATATATGTAAATCACTAAACAAACATTGAAATTTGATGAATCGTGATGAAAATTATTGGAATTAAGGATCAAATGTTGATCATAAGTGATAAAGAGCAATCCAATGGTTGGATTGTCTCTAAACTTCATGAGATGAAAGAGGCTAACCCTTTATTGATTAAGGGGCATTAATTGAATGAATCATGATATAGATTGATGATCTAAGATGATAGATAATGGTCTGCATTTAGAAAAACCAGCATCTAGTTCAGGTTTGCCCTAATAGAGGATTAATCAGATGATCTTGGCCATTAATCTAGGATTAACTACCAGATCAAGGAAGTTATCACTTGGATTTGTTTATTTTGAGATGGAGAAGACCAAGTGATCGATGACTTATGATGTGACAGGTACATCAAAGAACATGACGTGATATAGCTTACGTGCCTGATTGGAGCACCGCGTTTTGAGGTAGGTGATTACATTTGGGATTTTTTCATGATTTCTTAAATCATGATGTACTACTTGAAAACTTTGAAGCATGGGTTTTATGTCCTACCATATTTGCATGAGATTGTTTTTCAACATGTATTGCCGATATGTTTGCTACTCCTTTTATGCATGATTTATGCACTGCTTCGTAATACATTTTATGTTGCATTGATTTGATTATTTGAGGATGGCATACACTGATTTTTCAATGCATGATATTGATATAATGAATTACTCTCTCAATTTGGTTTTATCGATAATGATTATGCGTGGATTTTAATTTTTGATTCATGGTTTGTTGATTTATGACAGGTGATTCTGCCTGGTGGGTACTATGCTAGAAGGGTTGTAAGGTTGGCCACCTGCCCTATGACTTTGTGATGATGCTGATTATGATGATGATTAGACACCCGCCCCCAAGAGGGCAAGGTACATAGGGGTGGTATCATGGGTAGCCCACACAACGAGCTATCTCCTTCTATGCGAGACGGAGGAAGTCTCCAATTCCAGTGTCGACAAGGAGCGGCAGTGGTTGAGACCCTGGAATGGTTGTCACTGCAGCATAGTAGCTCATACTGTTATTCTATATGCTCATGTGACATGAATATATTGGGTGAAGCCTCGGTGGGCAGGCCTATGGACTAGCGAGCTACCTAGTGTGCAAGGTATAGGCAAGGGACTCAGGGTTTGAATGAGTACTCATTGCCATGTGTGGTTGTGACACTCCTAGTGCTTGATTATGCATGATGCCCTATTCATCATGACATGCATTTATATTATGATATGGACACAGATTCTTATTGCTTTTGATGAATGCATTTCCATGTATTGCTCATGCCTTGCATGCCATGATGATTAGTTTTGATATCGATTTGTTCACACTTATGATTTTCATGTGTTATTCATTATGGAAGTCTGATGATTTAACGTGCCTTATACATGTTTTATCTTATGAGATTCACCATGACATTGATATTTCACGCCACATGATTTTATTATTATTTTATTAAATGTGATCACCTGCACAAGCGCTGAGGACCATCTGCATTTTATACTTCAGAGATTGATTTAGTGTATATCTCTCTGACTGGTGGTTAGACTCTTTTGAGCTATACATGGATGTTGTTATTTGGATAGATTGGACCCATGCCTTCGTATAGTGTACATGTACTTATACATGCATGTATGTTGTGTTGATCATGGATGGAACCCTAGGATTTTGGACTTGTTATCACTACTATCTTTTTCATGCTGGTCTTGATTTGTCGTAGTTTTAGATTGAGCATGCTCATCGTATCAACGATTCAATTCTTTTTTATTGCCATGATTTTAGATCGTGGATGACCCTCAGGGTTTTCTTTTTGGACATTTCTCTTGAGCACTTGCATTATTTATATTAATTGAAAGTTTTCAATTTTAGGGATCCCACCTATTTTATAAAATTTATTATTATTATATGTATTGAAAAAATGTTTAGAAAAACTCAAGGTGTCACAATATAATTCTATCCTCTCCAACAAGTCAATGAATAGCAAGGTCATCCATACAAAGCCTTGTAGACTGTCATACCATTGATCGAGCAAAAGCTATTATTATATGAAAAATCTATCAATGGTAATTCTTCATCCCAACTGCTCTTCTACTAGATCGCACACTCCCATGTCCTCTAGGGTTTGGATCATCCTCTCAAACTACTCTTTAGGCTATGGATGAAATGCCATTCTTTTAGTCAATGATGATTGCTGACGACTCATATAGACACCTTCAAAACCAAGAAGTAAATTCATTGTCCTTGTCTAAAGTAGCCGTGATAGATACCCCATGTAGACTTACTATCTCTTAAATATACAATCGCCACTACTACATTGGAGGGTTTTATAGATGGTTAAAACCATAGATAGAAGATGGTTCAAAAAACCATCTTCTATTCAATTGTCCTAAAATCAGTACCTTTTAATGACGGTTGCAAAAAACGTGTTTAAAGTCCTCAATTCTTAAGATAGTTTTGGCAAACCATCTTTAGAAGTGCATACTTTTAAAAATGGTTTATTGACTCCATCTTTAAAACAACATACTTTTTTTAATGACGGTTTATAGAAACTACTTTTAAATGTATGTAATGTTAAAGATGATTTACCAACTGTCTTAAAAGTACATTCTTTTAGATGATTTGATATAACAGTACCTTCTCTTGAAGACAATTTGATCTAACCATCTTTAAAAACTTTAGAAATTCCTTTTCCTTTTCTTTCTTTCTTTTTTTGTTGGCTGCTATAAGGCAATGTTAACCTAGTATCATAGTATTCTTCTTACACATTCATTGATAGTATACAATATTCCAATTGTTACGGTCTTCCATCAATCTTTAAAGACTTAAAAAACAAAATTACAACGTCCACATTCACTTCAAACTAAAAAATTCAAGGACATGAAAAAAAAATTACTAGTACATATATACATCCACTATTGTAATCTTCCGACAATCTCCAAAGACATGAAAGGTGTTAAAAAAAAAAGGGTTCACAAGTACTTACATTCACACTTCTCTATACACACGATCATTTACTTCCACAGTCCAACATTCCCTCATTCAAATAAAAAAACCAAATATACTTCAAGGAAAATGAAAAATAAAATATACATGCATCCATATAAATGAAGAAGTTTAGTCTTTCAGTAGTCACTAGAAAAATGTACAACGATCGAATTAGTTCAAGTGTTCTATCCACTAGCTTCTGAACATGTACCTACCAAAGATAGGCCTATTTGGACAAGGGTATTGTATCATGGGAAGGCTATTCTTGTATTGGATCAATTTGACAATCCCATGAGAACTGATGTAGTTGATGTGGCACCCGACTTTATGTTTTGTTGTGTACATAATTGACCTTGTAATATGTGGACATAGCTGACATATCACCCGTTCTTAAGAATATTGAGTAGCGCTTGTGGTAGCATGATAAGTGCCACTTAGCGATTTAATGATGGCATGATTTGAAGAGCAATTAACTTGCATCTGTTTCAAAACTACAAGGCATAGACTTTTGTGGTTTTGGTTAGATTTTCTGATGGATAATTTAAATTACTCTCTAAACCACCCCATAGGTGAAAGATAAAAGAAGTAGCTTTGGACTTCGTACACTGAATATTTGAGGATTCAAGAATATAAATGTACGAAGAATTTTAGGATTAGTCTTATTGCCGTTTGGAAACTGTTGACAAGACTTGTTTGAACTATTAAACTCCCAATTAAATAGTTTATGATTTGACCTAGTGTAATTGGGCTATGACTAGTAGATCCTAATTGTGATAATGGTTTAAATGTTATTTTAATATTATGTGGAATTTTGATTTGGATGAACTCAAGCTTGAAGTAGTTTTGAAATATAATTATTATATTATTATTAAATAATTTTTAAAAGAAAGAGGAAAATGTTTTCAAGAATCCTGACCTTTCCAAAACAATTTGTAAAAAGCTATTTCTAAAAACCTTGGTCATCACAATTGTTATCAGAGCACAAGTTCAAACTACTCATACCCAAAAAACTAGTAAAAACATAAGTGTTAACAGTAAGAAAACATAATTTAGGTTCATTTAACAACTTAGGTAGAAAACCCATAAAAATTTTGGATGAATATTCAGATGCCACCAAAGCGACATAAACTAATAATCAATCTGGCACCAATGAAGCTCAATAAAACATTGGGGTTCAGAGTAACACAGTAGATGATGTAATTGAACTTCTCTTTTAAATGATGAAGCAAATACTTTAGACATCTAGCTACACTACTACACAAGAGGCTTTTAAAGTCAATTAAAAGCACTAATAGAAGTCCCTTAATAAGCGACTTCTACCAAGCCACTCAAAAAGTTGTCAACTATTAAAGTCATTTTTTTGTAAGCGACTTCAAAAGTAAAAAACTTTTAAAGTCGCTTACAAAAAACAACTTCTAAAGTCACCAACTTTAGAATTCATTTTCTTATAAACGACTTCAAAAGCACCAAATTTTGATTGACCTTTTAAGTCGCTAACAAAAAAACGACTTCTAAAATTTGTGACATTAGAAGTTGTTTTTATATAAGCGACTTGAAGTCGCTTATATAAAAACACCTTCTAAAGTTGGTCACTTTAGAAGTCGTTTTTATATAAGCAACTTCAAAAATATAACATTTTGATGAACTTTCAAAGTTGCTTACATAAAAACGACTTCTCAATTTGGTGACTTTAGAAGTCATTTTCATGTAAGCGACTTCAAAAGCTCACTTGATGGATTTTTAAAGTCATTTTTTCCTAAACAACTACAAAAGTTTGAAGTTTTGAAGTCGTTTAGGAAAAAATGACTTGAAATTTTATTATTTTTTTCACTTTTCTTTTCTAGATCCACCACCTGTATACAATTGAAAACCTAATACTCAAACAATGTTTATAAACATCAAAAACCTTTTAATATACAACATTCATCCATTTCTTGATACAATACCACTTGTATACATTAATTGGATAACAAACGTCATATACACCTTAATACTGTAATCACCACAAGCATGAAAAATAAACAACCACTACAATCCATCCACATCTTTATTTATTGATATATTACCATCTATGTAT
This sequence comes from Warburgia ugandensis, assembly GCA_035236585.1. Taxonomy (NCBI): domain Eukaryota; kingdom Viridiplantae; phylum Streptophyta; class Magnoliopsida; order Canellales; family Canellaceae; genus Warburgia; species Warburgia ugandensis. The sequence goes on from CP141135.1 coordinate 23,268,465, forward strand.
AGATTGAATAACAAACATTCTATGCAACTAATACTTCAAACAATCTTTATAAATATGAAAAACCAAACATCATATATATACACCTAATACTTCAATCTCCATACATATTCCAAACCACCATCCACTACAATGCATTAACATCTTTCTTGATACACTAGTACCTATGTATACATTGAATAACAAACATTCTATACACCTAATACAAACAATCTTTATAAACATGAAAAACTAAACATCCAATACAACATGCATCCACTTTTTTGTTGATATCCCAAATTGTTCTTAAAATATAACACCTAATACATCCATAATGGCTACAAAACATCCATACTCATCATTATCCATCCACAAGTATCTTGAAAATAATTTATATAAGAAATTACAACATATGCATTGTCTATAACATCCACATTCACTTCATTTGTAAATCTATACACATTCACATTTACTTTCACACTCTAAGTGACCCCCTCATTCTTCATCTCATAAAACTTATATACTTCAACCACCACAAATTCACTTCATGTTCAAACTCCAAATTCACTTCATCCATACTCATTTATTCCCAAACTCCAAGTTTCCACTCATTCATTGATGTTCATGTAGTTACTCCAAGTAATCTAATTGAAACTCATTACATACTCAGCCCATTTAGGACATAATATCCACACTCTCAATCAAATTGTTGTTTAGGGCACCATGCAACAAGGACAACATCTCTTAGTGGGTGTAGTTCTTTACAAGTAGTGATAAACTTAACTTATACTAGATGTTCGTCTATGTACATGCATACAATTCATGTACCAAATTCCATCCAATAAAGTTTATGACTCATGTAAGTTTCTCTTAGTTATTTGCATGCTTGAATTTCATTAAAATTTTGGTTTTATGATCATGTTTCATGTCTTGGATCACATGCACCATGTCATCTCATGCCTTGTTTAATTTAAGTTTCATGAATATCTTACTTTTGGAATTTTACCTTTCATGAGTCATGCATAATTTCAAGCGGCCCATACACTTTATTTAGTTGATTTCTTAAGAACCAATATAGCTTACGTTCCAAACAAGTTCACCCACCTTATTGATCAAATAAGGTCCAGAATACCTAAATGTGGCAGCTACACAAATACTCTTATCTAGAGTTCAAATATCATATATCCAACATTGATCAGTTGTTGACTAGAAGATCCACAGATCTAGTTTAGAAGTGATACCGTTGACATATGGTCCAACAAGTACACTACCTCATTGATCATATGAGGTTTAGATCACCTAACGACAGAGGTATAAATAAATACTCCTCATTAGAAAAGTCCAAATCATAGCATTGATCGATTGCTAGTCAAACAAACTAGAAGTTTGGAAAATCAAATAACCGATGGAACACATCTCAAATTCGAATACAAATTCAAATTTCAAAACTAATCTTTTAAAATAAATGATTCAAGAATCTCTCCCGGATTAATCAAAAATCCAAATCATAGCCATATCGCAAATCACTAAACCTCATATCAGAAAGTAAGTTCGAATACTCCAATTATAGGCTGATTATAAAATATAGATTCAAATTGTAATGTTACAAATCTGATCATCAAAATAAAATAACTTAGAATTTTATCTCGTTATCATCAACCAATTTATAACCAGACCTAGATAAGGATACAAATGCTTCAAATATATATTCCAATATCAATTTCACAATTGCTATTGAAATCAAAAATCTTATTCATAATCAGAAATTGAATTCAAATTTATGTATTTCAAATACCAATTCTGATTTCAATATACAACGTCAATTATTTCAAGTTTAGGAAATCAATCTTAAGACATAGTTTTGTCTGTATAACAAGATTATTAAACTCTCAAATATTATTATTCAATAACAAAGCATATCTAATCATCCACAATATAGAGTATAACATTTAATACATAGTTGATCTAGCAACTTCAATATGGATCCTCAAATAACATTCAATATGGATCTTAAGTAGCATTTAGTCATAATTGAAAACACTCTTACTATAATTATGATTAATGTCATAAATAGAAATTTCAATAAGAGTACACTTACTCTAATTCTAATGCATGTTATAAATAGAATTTCAAATGAGGATACACTTACTCCAATTCAAATTTATGTCATAAATAGAATTAAAAAAATATTAATTCTAATTCATGTTATAAACAAAATTTCATATGAGAATACACTTACTCTAATTCAAATTTATGTCATAAACAGAATTTCAAATGAAAATACGTTGATTCTAATTCAAGTCCATGTTATAAACAAAATTTTATATGAAAATACACTTACTCTAATTCAAATTCATGCCTAAACAAACTTTCAAATGAGAATACACTGATTCTAATTCAAATCTATGTCATAAATAGAATTTTAGAGGAAAATACATTTATTCTAATTCAAATTTAGGCCATAAATAGAATGTCATGGGAGAATACACTTATTCAAATTCAAATTCATATCATAAATAGATATTTCAATGAGAGTACACTCACTATGATTCTAATTAATATCATAAATAGAAGTTTCAGATGAAAGTACACTTACCTTGAAAATTAGATAGTTTTAAATTAACCAATAACAGTGTGTAGAGCTCTAAAATCAAATCTAATGCGTCACTCCAATACTTTTATTGAAGAGATGTTGATTGAATTAGTACACTTTTACATAGTCAAATTTGGAGACACTCATAATCCCAGGGAAAAAGATTCTAAGGAATTTCTAGGGCTTGGACTGTTGACAAGTAGCTATACAATCCAGGTGGGTAAACAAGAGAGAAGCAAACAGTTTTCAATAGGGAAAAGATTATGTGTGAAAATTATTTGAATGCAAATTATACAATCCTTATTTTTCTAATCTAACATGGATCTGAGAGCTAATCAATAAAATTCATGTTTGTGTTCTTCATCGTGTTTGCTCAAGGCTGAACAATGCCATTGATGAACTGCGCGCTGTCCCTTGGTTGAAAGAGATGATTGTAATTGTCAATCATAGTTGATTTCTCTTTGATTTGATAAATAGATATTGGATTTGATCTTTGATCATCAAACTATGAATGGATTTATCTAAGATTTGACAAAAATCTAAGAATATATGAATTTTAGGGTTTTTTGTAACTAGAGTTGTGCATAAGTTCTTACTTCATTGTCCGATCAGTGTATTGGACAAAATTGTCGAGTAGATCTTGCTACAACACTGGAAGGGAAAACAAGAAGAAAGAAAATGGGTTTTTAGGTTTTTTTTTTCTTCCTAAATTGGGTTTCCATGCATAGAGAAAACACTTTCTCTGTGATGTTCAGCCAGTAGTGTTGGGCAGATTTCAACAAAAACCGAAGAGGGGAAATAAATTGAAAGAATGAAAAGGAAAGAGAATAGATAACTTACTGTTGGCTAGAGTGGATTTGTCAGTGACGTTCTAAAGATGGGAAAGTGGAGAAGATAACTGTAGCTAAAGGGAGAGAAGTAGGTGGTCGGCCAGTCAGGTGGCGTGATCGAGTGGCGGTGGAAGCTCTTAGGTCTCGTGCAGTCATCGACGAATTGGAGAGGGAGAGGAATAGAGATCGACATATTGCTCTGGACAAGGAGCCATGATCGACAGATAAATATGGCCGATCAAGCAATGTCAACTAAGTGCCCTAGCAAGCTAGAGAGGCAAACAAAAATGGGTCTGTAGGGGAAGAGGGAGACGGTGGTGGGTTGTTCAGGTGGCGGTCCCAACTGCAAGGTATAACGCAGTCACTAAAAACTAACTGAGGAGAAATGAGGAAGAGGGGAAGCAGGAATGATGTTTTATGGTTTAAATAGGGGTGCATAAAAAAGTCTTTCATATGTAAAATGACTTTAAAAGTCATTTACTTATAAACAACTTTAAAAGTATACAATTTTTTATAATTTTTTATTTAAAATATATACACCTTTTATGTTAGTACTTCATATCTAACAATTAATTAATTTTAAATGAATATATATATTTGATTGACACTATATCTAACAATTAATTAATTTTAAATGAATATATATATATATATTTGATTGACACTATATGCTTCCAAAGTTTACTTATGCCATAAAATATTGTAGAAACACTCCTAAAGAACTAAAAATATGTGATAACCAAAGAATTACAAAAACTATACTAATTAAAGAATACTAAGCAAAATAAGATGATAAATTAATTATGAGATGGGTGTGTTAGCTTAAATTTTCCTGTCCATTTAATGAGTTGTGTGTGTGTGTGTGTGTGTGTGTGTGTGTGTGTGTGAGAGAGAGAGAGAGAGAGAGAGAGAGAGAGAGAGAGAGAGAGAGAGAGAGAGAGAGAGAGAGGTTCTTACATTAAAGTTTTCTTGACACCAAATTCACATAATTCAAACTTTTGTAAATTGTTATTTGATCTACACAATGTAAAAGTGTACACTTTTAAAGTCAACATAGATTCATGCATATATTCTTTGAACACACATATACCTAGCTCACTTATCAATCCATAAAGCTTGTAACAAAAGAGCTAATTAAAATTATAAATATGGAATTAAGGTTAGGGTTCGGGTTCAAGATTCAAGGTTTAGGGTTAGGGTTAGGGTTCTATATGCTCAATTTTAAATGAATATATGTATTTGGTTGACACTAAGCTTCCAAAGTTTTACTTACATCACAAAATAATGTAAAAATACTCCTAAAGAAATAAAAATATGTGATAACCAAAGAAGTACAAAATCTATGCAAATAAAAGAACATTAAGCAAAATAAGATGATAAATTAATTATGAGGTGGGAATGTAGGTGTGTTAGCTTAAATTAATTTCCTTGTCTATTTAATGAGCTGTATATGTGAGAGATCTTGGTTTTTATATTAAATTTTTCTTGACACCAAATTCACATAATTCAAACTTTTGCAAATTATTATTTTAAACAACTTTGAAAGTGCACACTTTAAAGTCAATATAGCTTCATGCAATCTTTGCAAGTACATATAGCTCACTTATCAATCCATATAACTCATGACAAAAGAGCTAAAAATTATAAATATGGAATTAGGACTTAGGGTTAGGATTCAGCTTCAGGATTCCTGATTCAAGGTTCGTGGTTCAAGGTTTGGGGTTAGGGTTTAGGGTTTAGGGCTCACGGTTATAATTAGGGGTTCAAGGTTGAATTATACTTAATTTTAGATGAATATATGTAACTGATTGATACTAAGCTTCTAAAGTTTACTTGCGCCACAAAATATTATAGAAACATTCCTAAAGAACTAAAAATATGTGATAATTAAAAAAGTACAAAACTGTAGTAAAAAAAGAACATTAAGCAAAAAAATATGATAAATTAATTATGATGTGTATTATACTTTTAAAGTCATTTTTTTGAAAACGACTTCAAAAGTGTTAACTTTTAAATTCCTTTTTTTTTTAAACAACTTTAAAAGTATTAACTTTTCAAAAGGTCTACTTTATAATAAAAAAAATTTCAAAATATATAAACCTTTTATGTTAGTACTTTACAATATCTAACAATTAATACACAATAAAACAGATTTTTTATTTTTTTTATAGTCAACATCAATTCTTGCATTCTTTTTATATATATAGCTCACTTATCAATCCATGCATATAGCTCATGCCAAAACACCTAAAATTTATAAATATGGAATTAGAGTTCAGGGTTAGGATTCAGGTTTACAATTCAAGGTTCATGGTTCAGGGTTTAGGGTTTGAGTCCGGGTTCAGGGTTAGCGTTCAGGGTTCATGGTTCAGGGCTCAAGGCTCAAGGCTCAAGGCTTAGGGTTCAAGGTTGAATTATACTTAATTTTAAAAGAATATATGTAATTGATTAACATTAAGATTCCAAAGTTTACTTGCGCCACAAAATATTGGAAAAACACACCTAAAGAACTAAAATATGTGATAACTAAAGAAGTACAAAAACTATACTGATAAAAGAACATAAATAAAAATAAGACAAATAAATAATTATGATATGTATGTTATTCTTTATCTTTTTAAAGTCTTTTTTTTTTTCAAAACGAGTTTAAAAGATAATACTTTTAAAGTTGTTTTTAGAAAACGACTTTAAAAGTATGAACATTTTTAGTTTTTCCATTAAATATATATTTATTTTCTTTTTGTACATTACAACCATACATAAATGCACAATGAAAATAATCTTACAAACACAAACATATACGATACATAAGCAATACATAAACATCAACATCAACAAGGAAATCAAATTATTTTTTGATTACATACACAATTTTACATATATCAAATGTTACATATTATTAGATCTTATTAATACAAGATCAAATAGTGAATCTGGTCTTTTTCATCAAAATATGGCCTTGTATTCAGGTGACACCCATTCTATGGAGAGAGAGTGTGTGTGCTTCAATTTTTTCAGCCAAAAGTTGATGATATTACCACTACTCTTCATCAAACCCTATTTTTAGGTGAGAACCACAAGTCATAATGTTCTCCCCTTCTTCAATAGTGAGGGTTGGAGAGAAAAGCAGTTGTCATTTTTTTATGAAATCATACCATTTTTGCTAAATATGGATGATCTAATAGACTTCTTAACCCTATCATCTATAGTGAGAAAACCCACATGATCTACAAAATGAAAAAAGAGAGAGTTAGAAACAGGAAAGAAATTCATGATTTAAAAGAAGTTATGATGCACTTACAGTTTTTTTCATGACACAAACAACCAAAATATAAAAATGGAAAGCTAGAAGGGAAAAAGAAAGAAGCATAAGGACCATGGAGGAAGCCACCATGACACCCATGAGAAGAATAGGATACAAGAAAAAATGAGATGTTGAGAGCTATTTATAAACAAACATGGATTTTAGAAGTCATTTAAAACTACATGACTTTAAAAGCCTCTAACTTTCGAAGTCGCTTAGTAATAAATGACTTTAAAATATATGGACTTTTGAATTCGCTTATTGTAAAAATACTTTAAAAGTCATTCCCGCATATTATTAATCATCCCATCAAATTTTTCTCATACTTTTAAACTTGCTTAGAGTAAACAACTTTAAAAGTTGATAACTTTTAAAGTCGTTTTCTTTTAAACGACTTTAAAAGTCTATCACTTTTTAAGTCATTTTTTATTAAACAATTTTAAAAGTCAATTATCGCTAAATATAATATTGCTGCCAAATTTTTATTAGTATTTTAGAAGTCACTTATGTAAAACAACTTTAAAAGTTATTGACTTTTAAAGTCCTTTTCTACTAAACAACTTTAAAAGTATATAACTTTTAAAGTCATTTAATGTTAAACGACTTTAAAAATGCTTGTTGCCGATAACTCTCCCTTCACATCAGTTTTTAAAGTCGCTTATAGTTAAACGACTCTATAAGTCTCTATATTTAAAGTCATTTATTTTCAATTGACTTCTAAATTATTTATAAGCTGATAGTCATTTAAGCAACTTCTTTATGACGACTTTAATTTCCTTTCAGTGAACATTCTAGAAGAGTAGAGATGGGGACTTCTGAGGGAAAAGTGGACAATCATTTGAAAGGATTTAAGAAGATTACCCTTAAGTCAATGGAGAAAGAGGGCCAAAAGTTGCAGCGACATGGCTTTATAACATTGAGAAGACATTCAAGCCATGAAGATTTTGGAGGATAAGCAGGTGGATGTTGCCACATTTGTTCTGATTGGTGAGCCTTCTTTTTGGAGGATTCCAATAGAAAGAACCTATTTTGCTATTGTTGAGGAAATCCATTGGTCGAACTTCATTATTATTTTTTAGAAGAAATAATTCCCTCCACAGGTTTAGGAGAAGAGTGAGCAAGTGCTTCTAAAGTTGGAGCATGGCTCCATGATAGTAGACCAATATGACAACAAGATTGTAAAACTAAGAAGTTTTTCTCCCAAAGTATGTCCCACTAAGCCACAAGCAGCTAAAAAATATAAGTGGATTGAACTTCAATTTTAAAGGTAAGATTTTCACTACCAAATCTACTATTCTTGCAAAGGCAGTTGAGTTGGCCTCTATCTAGGAGAGAGAGTTTAAGGAGTCATTCAAGGATCGTGACAAGACTAATGGATCAAAGTCTAATTGGAAAGGGAAGAAATGTGTCTCATCATCAAGGTTTTTTAAGTCTCGAAGATCATCATTTTATGGATCCAAAAAGAAGGATGAGAATCATCTATTGTGCTCATACTGTAAGAAGCTGCATTCAAGCAAGATTTGTTATGTCTGAGAGATCAAGTGCTTCCAATGTAGAGAGAAAGTGCAATATCTCTAGGGCTATAAGAAGTGGGAACCACCTAAGATGGTGTTTGAGATAAAGAGTTTCCTTGGTCTTACTAATACTATCGTAGATTTACTAAGGGATTCTAAGGAATTTCATTATCACAGACTAGGTTGACAAGCCCAAATGTAAGACTTGTATGGGATGATAAATGTGAGGCAAGATTCTAAGAACTAAAGAGGAAGCTGATCATTGCACCAATACTTACCTTACCATCATGTAGTAGAGGTCTTGTGATTTACAATGATGCCTCAGGAAAAGGTTTGGTTTGGGAGGGTGTGTGTGTGTTGATGTAGAATGAAAAGGTGATAGCATGTGCTTCTAGATAGTTAAAAAATCATGAGATTAACTATCATACCCATGATATGGAGCTAGTAGTTGTGGCCTTTGCCTTAAAGATTTTGATGCATTACTTGTACGAGAGAAGTTTAAGGTGTTCACTGACCATAAGTGTCTCAAGTACATATTTTTGCAAGAAGACTTGAATATGAACCAAAGGAGAGGGATGGGGTATTTGAAATACTACAATTATCCCATTCAATATCATCTAAGAAAGGCTAATGTAATGGAAAATGCATTGGGCCCAAAGACGTAGGCAATGTATTCAAGCATGCTTTCTAAGAGGTGAAAATTGCCACAGGAAGCAATTAAGTGAATACCAGATATCCAGCATAAGAATAATAAAAATATTTCATGGAAAACTTGATAATAAGATCTACTACTATGGGAAAATTTCTTTAGATGCAAAAGGATGCTGATGACACACAAGCACTAGTGGTGAGCAAGGTTTCACATAAGAAATGGATGGTAGTATTTGAATGCATGCGAGATCATGGTTCCATTGAGTGCTAAACTAAGGCAAGAATGTAACAAGGATAAATCATGGCCTTCATGTTCAATAGTTTAATAGTTTCATAGAATGAATTACATGGTGTACCATGTGCAACCATCTACCTGATGTAGGTTGTGATAGTCATTTTTGATAGTTTCTTATAATCTCTTATGAGTTGGAAACTTTAGTCATGTCTTGAAGTGTTTTATGAAAGTTAAATCTCGAATCACACTTACATAGTGCATAGTCTAGACTAATAGATAGTTATAACTTAGAGACCTTGAGGAAAATCAGTGGAGACCTATACCTAAGTGTGTGTTAGAAACTATCTATAATATATGTAAACATATAATTCTAATTAATTAATCAATGCATTTGCAAAAAATAGGGTAACTTTTTTTTTTCAATTAGTTATTAAGTATATATCTTAACTGTTAACGGAGAAATTTAACTAGGGTGTCAAGGAATTATGTTAGGATAACAAGGAGTGATTGTTGGGTTGATCTGAAGATTTACAAACAAATTTCCAAGAAAAAGGAGAAATTTAAAAACCACATAAGTAACTATTAAGTAACTTTTTCAAAGAAAATTTTGAATTAAAAGTATAAATGGGTATTAGATAGAGGAAATAAATAGGTCACTAATAAGTGAAAGTCCTGGCCTAAGCCTAGCCCAAATCCCATGAAGAAATTCCAATACATTAACTTAGAATGAATAATATATTACGTTATTCATAAGGTGCAGTTACAAAATTGACCCTCACCAAGATATAATTGAAAATATCAATCAAACAAGGGTGTTTTTATCGGAAATCAAATTTCATACATTTTAACATTAATGTGAGATATGGGCCATCCACAAGGGGGCACAAGCCAAAGGCAGATGGCTCGCCACATGTCTTTTTTTTCCCACATGCATAATAGCCTAATGTTTAAAATGAAATGAACTATGGTCTAGGATGAATTCCAGCCCATACAAATTCAAGAAGAAGAAGGAGAATGGGAGAGAAGGTGACTTGGGAGCAAGCGAAAAAATCTGTACAGGAAGCCATGATTTGAAGGGAAGAAGAAAGCAAGGAGTTTGGAAGGTGGAAAGAGAGCTAGATGTTGAGGATTCTTGCTTGAGTTGAAGCTCCATGCAAAGAGCGGGAAGCTTGCAACTCAAAGGAAGACCACTGGAAATCCAGCCATCCAAACTCAAGTCTCAATGAGTGGAAATTCATAACATGGTTTACTAATGGAAGCTTGGTTTAGTCAAGCTAAAAATCATGTAAATTTTCCATTTCAAACTACCAAATTTTGGTTTCTTGTAGCTAAACTAATAGCAAATGTATTTTTAGAAAATCTCCTTCCATGCAGTAAATTGTTGCATTGATCTTTGTTCTTTTCATTACATGAGATAATTACAAGTTTCTATAGTATGTGTGCTTGATTAGAAACCTATTTCTTGTTGATTAAACTTGATTTTAAGTTGATTAAATCATACAATGTTTTCCTAATTGCATGCAAAGATAGAGAATAAGGGATGGGTTTCATGCTAGGAACCCCTTGTGATCTATCTCTTCTCAAAAATCATTTCTAGGTTCTCTTCCTTGATAGTTAATCTTTGTATGGATGACTAAAGTAGAGTTTTTGAAATGTTTATATTAAGTTCTTGATGGTGGAAATTGAAACGAGATTGGGTGCACCCTATCTTTCTTGTACATAGGCAAGTAGGTGATGCCCAATTCCAGCCATGAATCTCTTCATTTGGCTCAAATTGAGATAAAGTAACACATGGGTTTTCAAGTGCACATAACCACGTTTCATTTGTAAGCTAAATCTCTCCATGAATTTCAACTTAGAGTTACTAGTTAGGAGCTATAGTAGGGAGAAATGGTGCTTAATTTTGCTACCTACTAGTTCACATTAGTTAGTCTAAAGAATGTAAGCATGATCAAATTAAATCAATAAGTTTAAAGTGACTACATACCAAGCATTCTAATGAGAGAATTAAACCATCAAACCAAAACTGTTTGGCACTATTTCATGGTTTAGGTTGTGCAGGAAATGATGCCTTAATCTCCATTCTTTTCCTATGTAAGAGCTTAATTTGATCAAATTAAGAAGTGGGGATGAATACCTCTGATGTGGAGAAGTAAAGGAAAGGAAACAATTGAAATCCAACAACTAGAAATCAGGATTCATGGAGCAATGATCAAAACTCACTCAGTGCTGGAATTTAGTATATGCATGAGTCAAGTTTTAGTATTGGAACTTGGAAATGAACAGCAGACAAAATAGTGGAATTTAGGGGAATTTAACCTTGTCCTAGAATTTGAAAGTAGACTATGTTTTGATGAAAAATGAGTAAAATGTGATTCCCTTAGGTTGGAAATAAGATCATGCTCATTACAATCTCTAATGGTAAAAATAAGAATACAAAAACTAGCATTGTATAAGAAATAATTCAGAGGCCAATGATGTTTATATAGATGTAGGAAATGTATAACTATCCACATGTTAGAACTCTAAGTGTTTAAACCTCTAAGTTATGTTCCATGACAAAACCTCATATGCCAAAACACCTAAGCCTAGCCATCTATGGCCTAGTCACTTATGCCTTAGTCCTATAAGACTTACCTCCTTGTGCTTTCATCTCTTACCCTTGGTCACAAATGACTTGATTGCTTATACCTTAGAATACAATGACTTAGTTACAAACAACTTAGTCTCATGTAACTAAGTCCCTTGTACGTTAGTCTTTTATGAAATAGTTTCTTCTCTAAAACTTAGTCACTTATACCTTAGTCTTTGTAACTTAATCCCTTTTGAACAATCCACTAGTACCTTAGTCCTCTATGACATAGTTTCCTATACTTAGTTTCATATGACTAGATTCTCATGCTTTAGTCTCTTATACATAGCTTCTCATGATGTAGTTGGTCTAATATTAAGGTACACACTCTTAGTCATATTAAGAAAAACTAAGTTAGACTATCTATGACTATCGAGACACAAGAAGACTAAGAATCCAAGAACCATAGTAAGAGGACATGCTCCCCTACAATTATAAGGAGAGATTTTGTAGTGATGTGCAACACCAAGTAGACAAGACTAGGATCTTAAGTTAGGGACTTTCAATTACTTAAGGACATAACTGAGTCAGTGGAACTCAAATATGAAAAAAGGAATATTATATAAGACATATGACCAAGACAAAGGAAATCAGTCTTCTAACAAGAGAAAGATCATAAAAATATTAAACACCAAAACACTATAGGCAAAAAATAATGTTACATATTATTGATTAGATGGAAAATTCATCCATTAATCATTATACATAAGACAACATCAATAAAGGACTCATGAGTAGATAAAGAATGGAATACCCAAAGCATCTAACACCATCAAAACAAGATACTGGTGCATATCACATCTTCATATCATAATTTGGATTTTTTTAGGATTTGAACTGATAGATTTAAGGGTTTTCACTAAGGCCTCTAGTAAAGCCAGAGCCCAAGACATTGCTTTTCACAGATATTGAGGCAAGCACTACATATGTAGCAGGGAGCTATGAGCATATGGATTTCCATTGAGGTTTTGAGCAGTCACTCTTAGAGTATCCTCAGTCTAAGATCGCTATTGGCAAGTGCACTATGAGAGTGTGCCGTAAGTCTAGAGACCGAATGCTAGGAGGTGCAATTGGCCACTAACCCCTAATATATGTGATTAATACAATCCCTATGATGGATAGGATAGGGCTATATGAGTACCTTCGCATGGAAAAATCCTCTTAGCAATAGCTGAGTAGTTCCCATGAGGTCTAGTGAGTCATGGCTATGAGAGTATCCATGTGCCAAGGAAGAGGTCACGGTAGTCACCAATAGGTGATGATAGGGCCCTACGAGCATAAGAGTCTGTGTGTAGTTTCAACAGACTGGGCATGCCAGCCATTTCTCAAAAGTCTAGACCAATCCCTGAGGGCAGGACACTATGCCATTGTGAGTTAGAGTGATCGGTTTTCCACAATGATGTGGGCTTAGGTTTTGCATCTTAGTCAGAGGACTACGTGTCTCAAATTTTGACGTTTTAAGCCATGTTGAGCACTAGTGGATCGAGTGGCTTATTGACTTCTTTTGGGATTGCACATGACTTGTGCTTGTCTGATTTCCCTCATGAATTTTGCCCCACATGTCATATTTTCAAACTTCATTGATATTTTGGAAAGTTTTGAATCAAGTTTGAAGCCCCACTATCTGGGGCAAGTTTATTGTAGTTTTTCTTAAAAATGTTTATTCCATTAACTTCATATACATAATCTAAAGTGTATATATAATTATGTGGCTTTGATTGTTCTATTTTTAGCATGCCAACATGTATTAGTTTTTCATCCTATCATGAGATGTTGTTTTGCTCACCCCTTACAACCAACATTTCAGTTGCATATCAGGTAGCTTAGGCACAAGAGATCTAGGGAAGGCAAAAGTACCTGAATCAGTTTAGATGTGAGATGAAAATTCCTTTGGCATAGTTACTTTGATTGAATCCATGTATAGGATTCCATTTTGGTACTATATAAAATTTAACTTCTGTTGACACATGGGATGACTGTAAACATAGAATGGCATGAGTGACTTTACTTGTGACAATATGGGTGATCCTGCAACATGTATCTCTAAACATTTCTAGGCTTCAAAACTATTATTTTACATATATGTGGAGGTTTTACTATAACACCCAAAAAGAAATTGATGAATTTTCAAAAATACTTATATATATATATATATATACATTATCATTCTAATACTAATTTCTAAAACAAGGAAATTTCCACTGCTTTTTAACTTAAAATTGATAAATGTTTGCAAAGCCATGTATGTTACACTATTATCTCTCTAAAGGTTATAAGTAATTCCTTACTTTCCTCAGTGTGCATAAATTTGAAAGATCCCAGTATCTTCAATTTGGTCAATTGGCAAGAATGAAAAATAGTACTAATTTTATTTCTTGAATATTTACATAATTTAATAGGCTTTGAGAAACCCAGAAATGATATAGGTAATCCTTATTTTAGCCTAGAGACATAAAGCCTACTTGGATATTATAACACTAGTGAGATCCTTTGAGCCTCTTGGTAAGCTTTTTCTTTTCAATAATTCCATTTACCTTAACCTAAAAACCTAAATAAATATCCATTACCTATCTTTCAAAAATTAGTATAGATGGTTGAAAAATTAGAAAAAAGGACAAAAGATTAAGAAGTGAAAAATATCAAAAAGTGTCTACATAGAAAAGCCATTCCTTCAAAGAAAGAAAAGGAAAAGAAAAAATTTAAAAGATAAGAAAAGTTGTGAAAAGAGAAAGAAAAAATAGAAAATATATTCACTCAAAAGAAAAGTTGGCCAAACAACAATGGAAGACCTCTACTCAAATATGAAACTTTGAATCCTTATACCCCTTCTTTAAGAACCATTCCCAACCCCATGTTTCATCTTATCTAAATACATGTTGATCTTAAGGTGGAATACAGCCTTAAAGAGGATATAAATGGGAAGGAATTAAGGTGAAATATCCCTACTAGTCTTGATAATTGCATTCATTCTTAAGGATCATATTTATTTATCTCATTTATGCTTATAAAATTATGTGAACCATCCGATTGTTGGACTCAATCACATACTAAGATAATTTTGTTTGACCCTTTTTTTATTAGAGCTTTAATTCTGAGTGTATACCAATAAGAATTGAAGGTCAAAGCATCATTCCATTGGAGTATAAGCATATCAATTTGGAATTTTAGATTATGTAGCATGTGTACACACTGCACTCTAATATATAAATTAATAAAATGGCTTTAGTATCTAGGTAACATGTAGAATTTCTTATTCATATTTATTAAGTTATTAAAACTAGTAAAGTAATAATGATAATTTTTTGAGATAAATTAAGGATCTCAGCCTTATTAAATTTTGTGGTTATATTCCCTACAAACCCTCACGAGGCTTAACTTGTCCATTAGGGGTAAACTAGGGGTTTAAGGGCTTGTTGCATATGCTAAACATAATCATGAGTACCTACGAAAATGACAACCATTTTGTTTTCATGATTTTTTTTATAGATATTTTACTAGGGACTAGCAAAATTATAGTTGGGGTGTGATAAGGATTCAATTTTGTGTAAAAAGTATGCAATTGTAGTCCATTTCTAGGATTTTTTCAAAAATTCATAACACATGCATTTCAAACCTAATAATTTAAATTTTTTATATTTGAAAGGTTTAGAAGCTAATTCAAAGTAAGTATGTGAATATTCATACTTTTCAAGGATTTAATTAGGATTTACTCTTTTTTAGGTGTTGAGAAGATGATCCAATGGCTAAGATTAAGTAGATAAGATTTGAAGATCAAGATCAAAAGAGGGCCCAACTCCTAAATTTCATCATTCCATAGCTCAATCAAGGTTCAAGCTTATCTTATGTCAATCAAGAAAGCAATTGGAAGATTCAAAAGTGACTAAAATGGGCCCATGCAAAAAGTCATGCAAGTTCACCATCTTTGTTAAAATGGGAGCCACGCATGCAAGTTTCCTAAGTTATCAAGGAAAGCTAAGGAAACCAAGCCATTCAAGCTTGGAAGCCAAAGACTTAGCCACTCAAGCCATCAAAGTGAGCCACTAAGTTATGAGAGACATGCCATTTGGAGTTACACAATTGGAGAACTTTTAGAAGCAATTATCTTATGTTACAGAAGTGAATTTCAAGGGATAATTAAGAGTTTGAGGGAGATTAGTACATAGTAAAATATGCATGCATACATGGACTAATGATGAGAAAATTCATATCCAATTTCCTTATCTTTCCCCTCTTTTCCTCCCTCTTTTCTCACTCTTTCCTACCCACCACATCACACACTTAGAAAGGGAAGGAGTTTCATGCCACCTTCCTTGAAAAGTGGTGCTTCCCCCCTTATAAATCCATCCATTCTACCAACTTCACCTTCTAATTCCATTCACCATTCAATTACCTCACCTTCCTATCTCTTTCCTCCATCTTTCATATCTCTTTCCATCCAATCATGTGACACGTGCCACATCCCTTGAAAAGTGACACCGCCCCTTTGCTTATATTTAGAAAGTCCACCACATTCTACTTTCTAATCTTATATCTATACTCAACCACCTAACTTTCCTAACTAGAGTCCTAGTTCTAATTCTCTACTTTCTTATTAGGATAGGATATTATCCAATTAAAAAGCAAAAACTCCATGTAACCCCATGAAATCCCATGCATAATTCAAGTAGAGGGGTTGCTTCTAACTCCTCGAAATCAAGCACATTAACTTGAAGGTACTCTTATAGCTTTAGACTTCAACATCTTAGCTATGTTTCCGTATATTTTACACCTTCCCCATGATTTGTTTGTATGGTTTTTACACTATAAGTTCAGGTTAGTGCCTTGCTTTAATTTCCTTAATACCATTGTTATTTAGATCTTTCTTTGTTGTTTAAGATCCATACACATAGTTCCTCTTTGATCTCCTCTCACTCTTGCTTCCAATTTTCTTAATTTGCATGCTTAGTTCTTCAAATTTCAAATCTTCTTTTCTCTTATAGCAACAGGCAAGAGAATAGTAGCTTTGAAATCTCTTGTTCCCCTTCATCAATCTCCTTGATTCTTACTTAGATTTAGGACTAGTTCTTGTTAATTTCTTTTGCATCTTCATGCTCTTATTCTCTTGATTTCTTTTTGGGTTTCACATGCATGATATCTAAGATTAGTTTAAGATTATTGGAGTACTTATAATTTTTTCTTTGGATCAAGTTTTAGGCATTAGAATAGTGCTAATTTTTAGGTTGTTTTCTATGTATGGGCACCATTTTTTTATGTAATTTCCAAGTAAATGAATAACATTATTTCGTGAGCATTGTTACTGGTTAATTCCAGTAATAAAGTACTTCTAATCTTGGGTGTTATTCTTCATGACTAGTGCACACCATATGTCTTTTCATGCCTTGCTTGATTTAGGTTTCATGCACCATACTTATAGATTGTTGTACTTCACGATTCATGCACAAATTTCAGCAGTCCATACACTTTATTTGCTTATTTCCTTAGGAACCATTTAGCAGTTTAGATAGTTTAGTTACTATTTTGGTTAAATCCCATGTTAGCAAGCCTTTAGTACATGCATTTTAGCCAAATTTCCACTCCATGAACCATGCACACAACTCCATAGGTCATGTGCAAGGTGATTGACTTGAATTTTTCTTAGTTAATTTGTTAATCTTTTGTTTAAGTTAGTTATTTATTGCTTTTACATCTTAGTTTAGCCTTGGAAAGTTTCTTTGTTTAGTTTTAGAATATTTTAGGATTAGGAAAGTATTACTTCAGGAAAGTTTCATTTTTAGCACGTTTCCTTAAGTAAAGTTTCCTAGATTCATTCATTCAAGTTTTGCATTAGATTTTTTATTGAATGCATGTTAGTTATGAAAGTTTCTAATTCCATTGCAAATCTTTATTTTTAAAATTTTACCTTTAGTTCATGTTCCCAATTTTATGCATGTTTCTCATTTCATGTTGTTTAAATTCCTTGTTTAAACAAAACACATCTCTCTTTGGCTAGGCTAAGTAATCAAAATAAAATCCAATCAATAACCAAATCTATGAGATTGTACATGAAATCAACCTCTCTCACATGGAAATTACTACATTGATTCATGCACTTGCAACTCATTTTAAAGCTACACCACTAGGACTAAGAAAAACTAAAATACATGTTTCACTCTACCCACAATATTACATGCATGCTACACTATGAGAACACACAAACAAAACCCCTTGAAATCCTTCTAAAAAGCTTAGATTTTCAAGGCATAAAACTAAACCTATATTAGTAATACTCCTATTATCCCATACCTCTTTGAAGCCCTTTAATGGATGTCCCTTAGGCTAGCTTTTGCAGCTCCAAAGCCAGCTCCTCTTCTTGCCTTGGTCACTCCACTCCTAGTGCTTTAAATTTGCTCTTCTTTATTCTAGTTCTCATTTCTCCTTCCTCTAAGGTTTCTGGGTAAGGATTGGGTATGTCTTTCACCCTCTCTTCCAAGCTACAATATGTCTCGCAACTAGTTTTTCTCTCAATGAAGTTTAGCTCACACAATGAAGTTTCCTCTCTTGAAATGGAAAAAACATATGGAGTTGGAAGAGACACTTCATGACCTGCCCTACCAACTGATTCTTCCTTTCATACATAATGGACACTTGGAAACTCCTTGCAACTTCTTTGGACACATGGAAAGATTGGCTACATGTAGGAGGCTAGCCACCCTTCTCCTATAAAACACTTGGCACCTTACTTAAACTTCATTGAACACATGG
The DNA here is from genome assembly GCA_035236585.1 of Warburgia ugandensis. Classification (NCBI taxonomy): domain Eukaryota; kingdom Viridiplantae; phylum Streptophyta; class Magnoliopsida; order Canellales; family Canellaceae; genus Warburgia; species Warburgia ugandensis. The sequence goes on from CP141135.1 coordinate 23,286,941, forward strand.
CAACAGGGCCACATGCAAGAGCCTAGCTGCCCTTCCTTAAGAAAAAGAAAAAAAAGAAAGTGGGAGCATGGATGCTCTTGCAAGCAAGCTAGCCCAAAATTTATTATAACTTAGGTGAGTGTAATGATGGTGCAGCCTATCCATAGATTCCTTTGAAAAACTTACTTATACTTCCTTATTTACACTCTAAACCATAGCCTAGTTTAATAATTCACTTAATCATTTGATTATCTATCTAAACTCATATTTCCTTATATTTTAATCATAGAATTTTAAGTATTTTTAGTATTATTACCTTAGGGCACTATTGTAACCTATGCTTTATTTTATCTAACTGATGCCTTAATCTCTTCCACCTAGGGTTTCCATCATCTACCACTTACATCCTAGGGCACCTACGACAATCCCACTCTATAATAATAATTTAAATCATGTCCACTCTCTTCTTCTTATAACTCACTAATTAATTGCTCCTTGATAATTAAAGAGAAAGTGACATAAATTAGGAATAAAAATGAGATAAAAATGAAAACAAAAAAGTACCCTATCTTTTGTAGTTGATATTTATTGTTTGTGGTATTTACATATTGCCTATGTTAAGAAGTACATGCCATAGGATATACTAGTCACAAATAAAATCACATATCTACCAAACATAACATAAATATAAAGTTCCATTCAAAGTCTTACAGTTGTCCAAGTGTCAACAAAACAACATTTACAACCACATAGTTCCAATGCAACCATTCTAAACCCAAAAAGAAACACTAAGAGTCTAATTTGTAAGTCTACTATCATGTGCTTATCACATCATGTGGAGACTTTCTAAAGAGGAGTATTTCACAAAATAATTATATGATGCAATTGAGTGTTTAATTTTAGCTAAAAGACTCTTGATTTCACATATGAATATATCATCTAATAAATCAATTTTGAATTTTTAGATTGTGCATTTTTAGCCCCAACTGATCATCCATCCATTAATTTGAAAATTTTAATGACTAGGTGATCATTGGAGCTGGTCATGATAAGTGCCTAATTTTGCATAAATTCCACCCAAGTAGTTACCCATGTATTATAATTCATAAGAGTAAATTAGGGTTTTTGACCAAAATTCGTAACACCTGCATTTCTGACATAAAAGACTAAAATTTTGATATTTTGTAGGTTCATAGGCTAATCTAATATAAGTATGTAACTAATCATATTCTTTAAGATTTAATTGGAATTTTTCACTTTTTGTAGGAAGCAATATGATGATCTGATGGTCGAGATCGATCAAGATGAAAATTGATAATTGAGATCAAAAGATAGAGTCAAAGCCCCAAAGTCATCACAGCAACATAAGATCAAGGGTCTAGATCATCTTAAGATCAATGGAAGATGGAATGGAAGGAGTCAAAGGTGGCCAAAGTGGGCCCATGCACAAACCATGCAAAGTCCACCACCTTTGCATGGGTTTCACTGAAGCCACTTAGCCATGTTCAAGCCACAAACAAGGTGAAAAGCAAAGAAGCCTAGCTAACCATCAAAGCCAAGGATTTGAGCCACAAAGTTAAGCTAAGAAAGACATCTAAGCCAAGACAATGGAGTTCTCAAACTTAGCCATCAAGCCACATAAGCCAAGCTACATGGAAGGCCATGATTGGAGGAGAATCCAAAGAATTATCCTTGTAACTTATCAGAATAATTTGAAGATAATTGAGGGAAAATCACTAGGATAAGGTAGCATGTGGACCAATAGAAAGATACAACTCTATTTTTATTGTTTTCCATGTTTTTCCCACTTTTTCTCACTTTCCAACTCACCACTAAATATCACTATGAATTTCATTTTCCATCTAAGCATCCTATCATTCTAAGACTTCTCCACCTTCTAAAATTTCCATTCCAATTATCTGACCAATCTCCACTTCCTAGAAAATTACTTAGCCAATCAATTTTCCCCACCTCACTTTTTTTCTCTTATCTTTTCCTATCCCTTTCTTTTCACCCATTTTCCTCTCTCTCTCTCTCTCTCTCTCTCTCTCTCTCTCTCTCTCTCTCTCTCTCTCTCTCTCTCTCTCTCTCTCTCTCTCTCTCTCTCTCTCTCTCTCTCTCTCTCTCTCTCTCTCTCTCTCTCTCTCTCTCTCATCTCATCCATACCAACCAACTTGCCATATTCCAAGGAGCTTCCATGATTTTTTAAAGGGAGAAATGTCCCTCCTAAAAAAGTGATGTCTCCCACCTTAATGCATTCCAGCATTGGCAACTTGTTTTCCCTATGATGAAAACCCTAAGTACACTCCTATATCTAATCTTAGCCATCCAATTCCACCCTAGAAAACTTAATAGACAAACTATAAAAGAGCCAAAAGGATTCAAACAAACAACTCTTGGTGGAGAGAAAAAGAATGCCTACTCCAAAAGAGAGGAGGCATCCTTTTTCTACCCTTCTTCCCTTACCTTTTTGCATTCAATGATCTTTTCCTTAGGTGGCAGCCATCTTCTCCTAGTCTTTCATGCATGATTCTAACTGGTTGTCCTTTAGTTATTCCTTTAAAGGTTAGTTGATTCCTCTTTGGTCCTGTTCTCTTTGTTGTTCTAAAACTTTCATTGTTGCTTGATTGAATATTTTTCCAATTCCTTGGTTCCTTTTTGCTTGTTGACATAAGATCCAAGGTTGTTCTTTCCTTGAAGTGACAGCCAAGGGAAATTAACCTTGAATCTATTCCTCCCTTTGCTTTTCAATGTCATTAGATCTCCTTTGATTCCAATGAATTACTTCTTGCTTTTCTTAGTGTTCCTCAAGCTTTGTCTTTACTTTTTAGTGGATTTCCCATTGATATCAATGCATGCTTATTCATCCTTGATGTTGAAATATTGAGGAAGGTTTAGCTTGTAGTTTTGGGTTGATTAATATCAAGTAGCATTTATTGTAATAGGATACAATTTTCAGATTTAGATTACATGTATTATGGGCATTATGTTGATGTATTAATATGATTCAATGGAGTAAATTAGAGTTTTTAATTCATGGTTGTTTCCAACAGATAATTATCTTCATTCTTGAATGTTTTCTTGCATGAGAAGTGCTAAATTTCATATTTTCCATGTCTCAGTGAGTGAATGATTTAAATAGCATGCTATTGGAATTTGTTGGAAGGGATTGATATGTTTAATTTCCAACACCGTACACTTCATATTGCTTGACTTTTAAAATACCCAATTAGAATGTTAGATTACTTAGTTAATTCTTGAGTTAGATTGCATGTTCTAAGTTTTTAAAGTAGTTAGGTTGATTCATTCCTACCATACAAACCATGTGTACGATTCCATGGTCATATGCATGATACTTGGGTAGTTCTCCATTGATTGCTTGATTAGTTATTGTTTTCCTTTAGTTCTCTTGTTTAGTTATAATTTAGTTAGATGCCATTGTTTACTAGTTTGCATCTAAGTTAGTTTCTAATTTTAGTTAAAAAAAAGTAATTGATTTGTTTCCTTACAATAGTTGTTGAATTTCATGTTTAGAAAGTTTGATTTGTGGAAGATGTTAAATTTCAATTTTTAGGAAGTTTTCAATTTAAAAAGTTTTTTATTTTAAAAAATTTTTAATGTAAGAAAGTTTACCTTATATTTATAGTTTAGGAAAAAGATCTCCTTAATTTGGCTAGTTTAGATAATTTAAGTAAGGACAACTAATATCACACATGTTCGATTCCACATGAGATCGACCCCCTTGGATGAATTACTATAACTGATTTGTGTGCTTGCAAGTTTAACTTAAAAATTACAATAAATTTTGGCCCCAATTCGTATGGAATTGCAACATTTTGTATAGTGGATCATACCTTAGATTATTTACCTCTAGTCTAGCTTTAGGGTGCACTAGTTTAGGGTTTTGCATTATTTTTGCATTTGTTTGCTATTTTTCTCATATTGACCATTATTGTTTGATTTTTATGCAAGAGAAAATAGCAAAGGAGCAACGGCGATCCTATGGGCCACAGTTTCATCAACATAGATTAGGTTTTCATTACTTTCCTAGATTAAGATTTTAGTGAAATTGTAGTGAGGCCCATTGTAATTTTAATTTTATATAATTTTTAAATGGGTTGTAATAATAGAAGGCAAGTGTGGGCTATTGTGGCCCAGACTTGATCATTATCAGACCCCTCACTATGAGGAATCCTCACCTAAATTTTAATTGTTAGGATAAAGTGAATTTAGTGTAGAATTGCATTTGTGATGGTAGTATAACTCATCTAGATTAGAGTCATACATTGATAAATGTTGCATAATACTTAGGACTACTACATTAGTTCAAGCACCTATTTAACAAAGGCTACACTGAGCTCGGCCATAACCAAAGCATAGGCTGCATGATTATAGTGTCCCATCTATTAAGATGCCTGACCCTTTGTTAAATAGCATATAGATATGCATTAGTTTGATTTTTTGTGCTACTTGGATGTTTATAGCTTCGTGGTGAAATGGAACTTATTGTTAGTAAGGGCCCCACATGACCCTTATAAAATAAGGACCGGATTCCATCACCAGCTCCTTGGCCCACCTAGGTAATTAAATCACATCCTTGTATGTTTGTGATCCAAGCCTTTGAACATAATTCAAAATCAAGTAGGAAGAGACTCAGCGTTCAAGCTCGTAGGAACCTTTTTGAAAGGTTTATTGTCATTCCATTGGCTTATGGGCACTATAGTTATAGTGAGTATCTTGAAATCCAAGTGATTTTCCCACACCTTCTGTTGATGTTGGTTGAGGTCTAAACACCTCTTGACATGAGTATTGCATTAACCACTTTAGAGCAAAACTTAACTAGTAAGCAGTAGTTTAGCTTAGATCAAAGAAGGATCTGTCTAGATATAGGTCTAAATGATACTGCCATACACATTAATGAATATCATCTAATAAGCTTATTAGCAAGCTATTAGGATTGGTTGTACATCATTTAGCTTAGGATTAGCATTTAGGGTGCATCATATAGTTAGAATTTTACATAATAATAAAAAAAGTACTCATTTGTTGTATACAACAATTTGTTTCATTATATATAAAGTTGAGAATAAAGTCCTAGCAAGAACGGGAAAGTGTTGATAGATTAGATACATTGATGGATAGGAGAGATCGTATGGAAAGTCAATTGCTTAGGATGATAGCTTCTAGACAAGTTGCTCAATAACCTCAATACTATAATGACTATACCTATTCTGACCCTCCATATTCCACTTCTTCATGTCCATCAAGCTTCACATACAATGAATACTATTAGGAGCTAGTGGATGCATCCAATGCATTCACATGCCCTAGCAACGACTACTATCCTAAGACAAATTATAATGAATGGACTAAGCATCATGAACAACCATGGTCTCTGGATTATTAATCATACCAGGAAGAACCATCATTGTCCCACCCTAATCAACACTATCATGATTATTCATATTATCATGGACAACCATCATGTGTTAAACCTACTAAGCCCTTTTTCAATACCTCAATGCCACAGCAATACCAATCCTATGAGTCGATTCCTCTACAACATGAAGAACTATCATTAGAAGAGAATATGCAATGACTTAGTAAATTAATTGATCAAAATCTTGCTTCATTTCAAAATGGGGTTGAGGAAATGAAACAAATTAGGGAGGAGAGTGAAAGAACACTTGAAAGAATTTCAAGGTGGGAATAACAATTCCTATTGAACCTCAAAGTTTTTCACCAACCTTGACCATTGATGATGATGACAGGATGGAAATATCTTATGATTATTCTAAGCCACAAAGTCCACAACCATCCATAGAAACCTCCCGCTCATATCTACTCGAGCCATGTCCTGCTCTTTGTTACGATTATGATGAAGAGACTTCCATTGCTAAAGAGAATGAAACTATAGAAACATCCAACCTAGATCCTCTAGAATCGTGTCCCACTTATTTTTATGAATTTGATGAAGACAATCCATTGCAGAGGTGAATGAGTTGTTAAATACTATGTCATTAGTGAAAACTTCTTAATGGCACACTAGAATAGAACCCCCCACAAAGCATGAAATTTAAATTAAGCCTAGCAATGTAGAAGACATACTTGATTGGGACCTATAAACCTCATTTAAAAATTCATAAGATAGTCATGTAGGCCCATATGAAACCTTACATTTGCCCACTGAATAGGAAGAAGAAGAGTTAGATGATGTACTAACCCTACATTAACCTACTCTAGGGTATACCTTAGAAGATAAATAGGATTTATGAAAAACCATGTCCCCGCCTCTAGTAATACAAAAACAACTTTTTTGGGAAGGACGGAGCCAGCTTATACCCCTTTTTTTGGACAATGTAAGGAAAATGGAGGAAAAACATGAACTAAATACAATGGTCATTGTTATCCGTAAAATTGATCTAGAATGGGACAAATCATCTTGTCATGGTGGGACAAAATGTCATTGTATTACCACCACCTCAAAATACAAGATGGAGAAATTATATTGACTACTATGAAATTTTCACGATGGGAGATCATTAATATGATTCCCCACAACTCAAAATCATGGTGCTTTATGGTGTCTTAATGTTACCACCACCATAAATCTCTAAGTAGAGGCAATATGTAGACTAGCGAGAGATTCTGAAGTGATGTGAGAAATCTTGCTAGTTCATTATTAGGGTTAGGATTAGGAGAATTAGTTGAACTACCTAGGTCAAGGTTTAGATGGCTAGATTAGTTATAGGCCATGTCTAGCTAAAGACGTTAAACATAGCGCTTACTAGGAGCAAACCAAAGACTTTTTAGAAAGTCTTATTTTTTGCATAATCCTTTCATCATTTAAAATGTCCTATATTTCAAAAAATTGAGGAAAATGTTTAGTTCAGGTTGGGGGTGTAAATATACATGAGACTTTTAGCTTTTCATATATTTTAGAAATTTTTTTGAAAAAAAAAAATTCCTTTATAAAGATGAGAATTTAGGTTTTCTGCATATTCAACTATCTATTTAAATTTAGCTTATTAATAGAGTTGCATACAATTATTTCACTATTTTATTCTCTTTCTAAAGAATTTCATTGGAAATTAAACTCAAAATATTAATTGCACAATATAGCTATATATAGTTTGAGTTGAAGAAAAAAATATAACTTAAAGATCTTGAAGAAGATTTGTGGAGACTTATAACTCAAGTAAGTTTTGAGTCATTCTTCTTTTTCTAAGGGTTATACATAAACTCAAAATTTTCTTCAGCAAACATTATTTCTTAATTGGTCTCATTATTTTTAGTCTTAATCAACTATTAAGAAATCACAAAAAGACTATACTATGTATCTTTTAAGTTTATAATCCTTTTTTTAGTCATATGAACCATAGGAAATGAAAGAGACCATCCTTAGTAAAATCAGTGCCTTTAGCTTTCCCCACGATGTCTTCCACTAGTTAACCCCTTGAGCCTTTTACAATAAAGCCTTTTCCTTGTTAATCAAATAACTTTACTTGTATTAAACCCCTATAATATATCCATTACCCAATTATTTTGAAAATATGTATAGAAGATTGAAGAACATCTTTGAAAAAAGTATTAACAATATAATTCAAGGGATGGACATCAAAAAGGTTTAAAAAGAAGAAAATTTTCAAAAAGGCTATATGCAAAGTTAGGTGAAAAAGAAAAGAAAAAAAGCCAATGAAAAAGAGGAATGTTCAATCATGTGAAGAAAAATGGAAAAGTTGTGAATACATTGATAGCAGACCTTTACTTATTTTTTAAACAACCTTTATTTAACTTTATACTCATTCTTTTGATAACCCTTACATAAGCCTATGTTTTGTGCTAATAAAAGTCCTAACTTGATCTAAGTAACTTCTTTTTGAGTGACAAGTATGTCCTATGAGAAATGAAGTCAAAGCATACATTTGGATGATAATTTAGGTTATATTTGACTTGGAGACTATAATTATATATTATCTATAACACACTCATCTTCAAAGTTTAATAAAATGATGGGATATCTTTAACATAAGGGTAGAAATTTGAACCTTTTTGTTCATCTTTATTAGCTGCATAATTTAGGTACTTAATATAAGTTGAATAAAATAAAAATGTTCTCAGTTGAATAAAGGATTTTCATAAAAGTTTTGAGAATTTTGTGGGTATAGTCACTCTAAACCCTTACGAGGCATAACTCGTCTACTAGGGGTAACCAATGGGTTTAAGGGCTTATTGCATGTGCTAAATGCAATCATGAGTACCTGTGAAAGTGGCACTATGTATTAGTTTTTGTAATATCACTTTTCACATGTTTTTCTCAGGACTATCAAAATACTAGTTGGGAGGTGTTATAAGTTTCTAATTTTACATAAAAACTACCCAATTAGCTACCCATGTGTTATAATTTATAGGGGTAAATTAGGGTTTTTTACTAAAATCTAAAACACATGCATTTCTGAACTAAAAGACCAAGATTTTAATATTTTGTAGGTTTAGAGGATAATCCAAGGTAATCATATGATTTATCATATTTTGGTAGGATTTAATTAGAGTTTTTCACTCTTTGTAGGAAGCAAGATAATGAGCCGACTACCGAGATTGATCGAGATGAAAATTGACGTTCAAGATCAAAAGATCAAATCAAAACCTCAAAATCATAACATTAATATGAGATCAAGGGTCTAAATAATCTTGACATCAATTGAAGATGGAATGGAAGGAGTAAATGGTGGCCAAAGTGGGCCCATATACAAGCCATGCAAAGTCCACCAAATTTGAATAGGTTTCACTTAAGCCACTTAGCCATATTCAAGCTAGGAACAAGGTGATAAGATAAGGTGCCTAGAAAACCATCAAAGATAAGGATTTGAGCCATAAAGCTAAGCTAAGAAAGCTATCTAAGCTAGCCATGAAGCCAAGCCAATGGAGCTCTCAAACTTAGTCATCAAGCCACATAAGCTAAGCTACATGGAAGGACATGATTGGAGGAGAATCCATAGAATTATCCTTGGGATTTATGGGGATATTTTGAAGATCATTGAGGAAAAATCCAATTGGATAAGGTAGCATGTGGACCAATAGGAAGATACCTTTTCCATTTTTATTGTTTTCTCATGTTTTTTCCACTTTTTTCTCACTTTCCAACTCACCACTAAATATCACTACGAATTTCACTTTCCATTCAAGACTCCTATATTTCTAAGATTTCTCCACCTTCTTAAACTTCCATTCCAACAATCCAACCAACCCCACTTCCTAGGAAATTACCTAGCCAATCACTTTTCCCCACCTCACCTTTGTTTCTTATTTTTTCCTATCCCTCTCTTTCCTCCCACCTTCCTCTCCCTCTCTCTCTTACCTCATCCATACCAACCAACTTGCCACATTCCAAGGAGCTTCCATGATGTCTAAAAGGGGGAGACACCGCCTCCTAAAAAAGTGGCATCTCCAATCGTAATGCATTCCAACATTGGCAACTTGTTTCCTCTTTGACGAAAATCCTAGGTACATTCCTATATCTAATCCTAGCCATCTAATTCCCTTTATTTTTCATCCCCACCCTACTTTACTTTAAGTCTCCTAAGAAAACTTAGGACACACACCACAAAAGATCCAAAAAGGATTCAAACAAACAACCCTTGATGGAGAGGAAAGGAATGCCCACTCCAAAAGATAGGAGGCATCCTTTTTAACCATTTCTTCCCTTACCTTTCTGCATTCAATGATCTTTTTCTTGGGTGGCAGCCATCTTCTCCTAGTGTTTCATGCATGATCCCAAGTGCTTGTCCTTTAGTTCTTCCTTTAAAGGTTAATTGGTTCTTCTTTGATCTTCTTCTCTTTGTTGTTCTTAAACTTTCATTGTTGCTTAGTTGAATGCTTTTTCAATTACTTGGTTCCTTTTTTCTTGTTGAGCTAAGATCAAAGGTTATTTTTTCCTTGAAGTGACAACCAAGGGAAAGTAACCTTGAATCTATTCCTCCCTTTGCTTTTCATTGCCTTTAGTTCTTCCTTTAAAGGTTAGTTGGTTCTTCTTTGATCTTCTTCTCTTTGTTGTTCTTAAACTTTCATTGTTGCTTAGTTAAATGTTTTCTCAATTACTTAGTTCCTTTTTGCTTGTTGAGTTAAGATCAAAGGTTATTTTTCCCTTAAAGTGACAATCAAGGGAAAGTAACCTTGAATCTATTCCTCCCTTTGTTTTTCATTGCCTTTAGATCTCCTTTAATTCCATTGAATTCCCTCTTGCTTTTGTTAATGTGTTTAACCGCAAGTGCATGGACTATTGTAGTATAGTTAATGCAAGTACAGGTCAATCCCACAGGGACTCGACTTAAAAGAGGAGTTTAAATAAAATTTAATTATTTAAAAAAATAAAAATAAGGAACATAATAGAAATAAACTAGCAATAAAATAAAAATCCAAATTTATGTCACTGATGCAATTTATAGAAATTTCAATTCTAGAAAACCGAAAATGAAACTAAATAATCAGTCTTGAATAGCACTATCCCTGGATTACTGTCATAATAAGGCAAAACTCAGATAACAAAATTTGGATAACAAAAAACATGATTAGAGTAAAAGACAAAATAGGGAAAAGGTGAAATCAAGATTTAAATGGAATTCCAATTTTTGTACTAAGGGAAAATCTGGAAATTTTCCACATTTCTGGTTTTAAACAAAAAAACCAGAAACCCGATGGAGAAGATAAAGCTGAAGGAGGAGATGGGGAAGAAGAGGGAAGAAGAGGAGGAAGAGAGAGGAGGAGGGGAAAACCTGGATCGGGTATCTGTTCTTGGGCCGACCAGTACCGTCTGGTGGAGATTTCGATGAAGGGGAGATGAGATGAGGCAGAGCAAGTGGGCTAGATGCATGTGAAGGGAGTTGGAAGCACGATCCGACCGATGAAAGAGCTCCTGTGCAGAGGTGCTGGGGTAGAGCCATCTATTGGGTCTAGAGATATGAAGCAGAGCAGAGGAGACCGGCCGGTGCCATAGAGAGGAGAAGAGAGCAGAGATGAGGGACCGGTCTGAAGGAGGGAGCAAGGCTATAGCAGTGCAATGATGGGAGAGGAGCCGAAAGGTACTGGGAAGCCTTGGGCATCGATTAGTAGAGAGCTGGGGTCGACAACGCAAAGAGAGATAAGGAGGTCAGGATGGAGAAAGTGAGCGGGAAAGAGGGGATGTTGGGAATAAGAAGGAGGCAAGAGAGAGGGCGAGAGAGAGAGGGGGAATTGAGAGTGCTAGGTTTGAAGGGAAGATCAATGCTAGACTAGCTAGGGATTGCTGGAGCGTAGAGGCAGAGATTGAAAAAGTGTGAGACGGGGGTGAGAGAAGAGGGTGATGAAGGAGAAGTAGGGGGAAGAAGAGAGTGGAGAGGAGAGGAGAATAGAGGGAATAACAAAGGAGAAGGAGATGGAGATGGAGATGGAGATGGAGATGGAGATGGAGATGGGGGTTGGTGAGTTGAGTTAGAGAGGGAAAGAGAGAGCTTTGGAGGTGTAGCAGAGAGAAAAGAAACAAGAGAGAAGGGGAAGGGGTGGAGAGTTTGCCTCCTACGATGATCCAGCCCAAGGGTATAAGGGAAGAGAGTGTGGGTTGAGAGAGAGAGAGTGATGGAAGTGATAAGTGACTGAGAACTGGTCAAGCACCGTGGAGAAGTAGAGAGAGATAGGGAGTAAGAGAAAGAGAAACGTTGGAGAGAAGGGTACAGAGAATGGGGAGAGAGGAGGAGGGGTGACGGGTTTCCTCCTAGTATCCAACCCCAAAATCAAGGTTGAAGATGGCTACCTCTTTTTATCATATCTCCACTTTCCTTTAAAGTGAAGAGTTCTCCTTAACTTGGAAACATGTTCCCTTCTTTTATGCAACATTCCCTTTTGATAAAATCTTCTCCATGATTCCCAATTGAGATCAATTATCCATTAGAAAACTATCCATCCATTTTTGTGAGTGTTCTGGTCCGTCCAATGCTCTTTAGGAAAATCCACACTGTTAACTTTTGATCATAGTCATTCATGCCTCTTTTGGTTAATCTGCAAAACAAAAGACTAAATTAGAATCATTTGGTAAGCTCTAATAATCATCTAACCATTAATTTTGACAAATTAATGTTTGGATGGTCAATTGGAGCAAAATTCAAAATCAAGCTAAATCTCCCAATTTTGAAAGGTTAGATGATCTAATTGAACTCTAAATTGGGGGTATTTGGACTAAAATTGAACACTTAATAGCTTTCCTTAGTATTCCTCAAGATTTTTCCTTCACTTTCTAGTGGATTTTTCATTGATTTCATTACATCCTTATTTATGATTGATGTTGGATTATTGAGGAAGGTTTAGCCTATATTTTTGGGTTGACTGAGATCAAGTAGCATTCCTTATAATAGGACACAATTTTTAGATTTGGATTACAAGTATTGTGGGCATTATTTTAATAGATTTTAATGTGATTCAATTAGGTTAATTGGAGTTTTTAGTTCATACTTGTTTCCAACAGCTAATGATCTTCATTCTTGAATGTTTGCATGCATGAGAAGTGCCTAATTCCATATTTTCCATGTCTCATTAAATGAATGATTTAAATAGCATGCTACTTGAATTTGTTGGAAGGGATTGTTATGTTTAATGTCTAACACAGTACACTTAATATTGCTTGATTTTTCAAAGACCCAATTAGAGTGTTAGATTACTTAGTTAATGCTTTCAGTTAGATTGCATATTCTAAGTATTTAAAGTAGTTAAGTAGATCCATTCCTACCCCATGAATCATACATACCATTCCATGGCCATATGCATGATATTTGGGTAATTCCCTTTTGATTACTTAATTAGTAATTGTTTTCCTTTAGTTCTTATAATAACCTAAATTTTTAAGTCCTATTTTAAAAATTAGAATATTGAAAGTGAGATTTTATAGAAATCAAATAATTAGATTCTATTCGAAAAATAGAATCCAATGACATAAAGAATGCTAGAAATGGAGATCAAATGACAAAGTTATGAGCGTTTGAAAAATGGAGGGCATTTTTACAATTTTATAAATATTACGAAAATAACCAAAAAATGCAGGGGGTCATTTTGATAATGACAAACCCCCCCCCCCCCTTCGTCACTGCCTCGTCACCAACGCGTCACCTGCATCTACACTAACCCCATTTCTTCGGTTAGCCTCTACGACGCTGGGAAAAATGGCGGCACCACACTTCACTTTTATAACTCTCCCCCTACTCCTTCTCCCACCCTTCTCCTCTCCTTCCACTCTAGCGTTCTCTCTATTCTCTCCGACGAGCAAGGGTTCCAACGGCATGAGGACCTTGCACCATTGGGAAAAACCCAGACCTCCCCCTCCTACGGCTAACCCAGGTAAGCCCCTTTCCCTCTACTCTTCTCTTTTTCAAGTGAGTTTTCTTTAGATCTAAGCCAGATCTGTCATCACTAGCCGGGCATTCATTGATGAAACAAATCCATCAAATTTGGTCTGGAAATCTAGTAAGGATAGCTTGGATGGATGATCCGAGCCGTCCAATGAGCCGGTGGGACCTCAAAACCCTAGAAAACTTAAGGCAATGGAAACACTGAGGTATCCTGGACATTGATTAGGGACCAAGATGATTGGATGATCCAGGTCAGATTGCCTCATCAAGTTGACCTAATCAGGTTCTCGGGACGCATGCACGTAATGCACATTTGCAATGCGCGCTCTAGAGCATCCTTCGGGTGTGTGTGTACGGGTGCAGTCTCAGTTCGACGGGGACACAAGTGCATCCTAGGGACAGTGACATAGACCCAGTCTTGTCTCATTTTGGATCTAGAGATCAAATCTGGATCGTTTATTTTATCTGAAATACTAAAACTGCAATTAAGAAGGCTAAATAACTCTGATTAAGGATCCTAAAGATCCATTGTGTTCTTCTTGACAACATGGACCTAATTATACAATAAAATTTAGGATCAAAGAACTATTTAATGAGACCACAGCCTAAAAACCATTGAGATCGTATAAATCTACAATATCAATGATGATCAGATCTCATAAACTAATCCATTGGATGTATTAGGAGATCAATATTCTAGAATCAACCTTAAACAACATACATCAACCTTTGAATTATAGATCTAACTATTCAAATCAAATACGATTCCAATCTAAATATCAAGACAGGTGATCTATGAGATCTGACCATTCAATTACAAGATCTTGATTACATAAAAGTTATTTAAGGCAATCTAACCATTAAACATTAGATCTATAAGTAATATCTAGCCGAGAAACATACTAATCAATTATTTATACCCTAAAGGATATATCTAATCGTTAATCTATAAATCTAATTGATGATCTATAGAGAATGGAAAATGATACTTGAATTATTTTTATTAAATAATATCCAAGACTTCATAAAGGTGATTCAGGTTTTGATTGAAGAAAAATGTGATTCAAGAGACATTGAGGTAGGTAGTCTGATGCTACTAAGTTTTCAAATGCATTCCAAAATCTAAAATGATTTATACTTGAATCTATTACCATGTTTAGAATTCTTTTAGAAATAATATTTGAAAATTTATAAATTGAGGATGCGAACTGTTCTCGTGATTCATGATCTTGATGCTATTGCTTACATCTTTCATGGACAGTGTTATATATGCATTGTTCGCATGTTTTGAAACTGGTTGCATAAATTGCATGATATATGACGATTAAGATTTGGATTATATGTATATATATTTTTCAAGATAATGAGCCTAGTGTCACTATGCTAAGAGGTTGATTGTGTACGGCGTTGGCCTTCCGGCCTCTAACCACTAAAGGTGGTAGGTATCATTGCCCAAAGTGGCACTTGTCCCTTTCTCGACTGCTGTGGTATTAGGACTACCACTAGAGGTGTTCACGGCACCCATTTAGAGATGTATCTACGATCAACTATGGAGACTGTGGTGGCTGGTCTCTAGATGTGACGACCCAGGTTTTATATGATGCAAATTTGATGAAAAGGCGAGATCTCTTGTTTTATAAATATGGAATGCATGAAAATCTTTTTGTTTTGGAAAACAATCTTTCGTATAAAAACCCCGAGTGTCAAAACACATTTTCAAATTATCTAGCCATGGCATACTTTTAAATTGACTCTATTCCCAAGAAAGTGTTAGTCACAGCCTCAGCTATAGAGAGTAACTACAATCAAGTAACATTGAAAGATAAGGTAGGGGTTTACTTACTTGCACTTAATCTGGGTGTCTTCTGTCACAAGCGTACTATGCCCTTAAGTGTTTACTTGGTGTCTGAAAAATGTTGAGGATTGGGTGAGTATATACTATACTCAGTAGGAGTCCATCACTACTAGTTTTACAATGCATGCTATGTTTAAAATCATATGCTTTTTTAAAACATGTGCATGTTTGAATACTCAAGTTCAATATCGAGATTAAAAACCATTGTCGAATTGGAATACTGATGACTTAAAAAAATCACATAATCCAAATCGAAAGTATCATATATATCACAAACATAATGATATGCATAAGATGCTCCACTGAATCCAATTCATGGATATATGGTATGGTCGACCAACCTCATGTCATGCCATATGCAATGCAAGTAAATCCTCAAACCATAGGGCCCACTATGCCCACGACCTCGCCGCCGTGTGGTCCCCGGGTACCTTGGGACACTCGGTCATAGCCTCCACGGGGCATATGATACATCGACCCAGTGCTGTGACACCAGTGGTAGCCCCATGTACCACATGCAG
The DNA here is from genome assembly GCA_035236585.1 of Warburgia ugandensis. Taxonomy (NCBI): domain Eukaryota; kingdom Viridiplantae; phylum Streptophyta; class Magnoliopsida; order Canellales; family Canellaceae; genus Warburgia; species Warburgia ugandensis. Next base: position 23,302,666 of record CP141135.1, read on the forward strand.
TCGACGTAGGGACATGCCCTTTTTGGGCATGGTACCCATTCCACCTAATAATGATAGAGGCTGGGAAGCCAAACCAGACCACTCGACATAGCGCCCACGAGCTTATTAGCCCAAATCATATAAGATCAAACAAGCGAAAACCTCTTTTTCAAAACCTGTCCTCTTTGGGTCCCTCACAACTGCCTGGCCCTCACAACTGCCTACCAAGCATCTTGTGGACACTCCAGCGCCTTTTGGTAACCCTCAAGGACATGCAATTTTTCAAGAATTCAATGCTCACAATTCATGCAATATATGCAATTGTTTGCAAAATATATCTATGCATAATGTATTTGTCATATGCATGCTAAATTTGTTTATAAGATTAAGTCATGCTGAATTCATTTATAAGATTAAGCCATGTTAAACAAGTCATATAACTTAAACTTAAAACATGCGTTCTCAAAACAATCATAGGTTCTTTTTAAAAAAGTCTAGTAGCGATAGAGCACTTACTTGGCTAGGTTGCGCTAATCCCCTTGTCCTCGTATGCTCTTGAACATGGTTTAGGGGAACAAGGTTAGTTTAGCCTATTTTTATAGGTTTTAGAGTGGTTGATCTTACTACTTAGGCATTAAGGGTTCATCCCCATGCCTATGGGTGTCCTAAGGTCCTAATTGGGCCTTGGTATCATCAGTTTTACAAAGGTTTAGTGGCCCCGCGCCACTATCATAGTCTAAGGGTCGTGCCTACCTTAGATTGGGCCTTGATTAGGTATTTCTTGGTTTGGGTGTGTCTGCGTTGTCGACATGGACACAACGCCTTTCGTGGCGCCTTAATCGGAGCCCTAGATCTCAAGTTATAGCTTTTTAGTGCCGAGTGTACATAGAGGGTCAAACGAAACAAGGTGGAAGCATGGGACGCTAACACGCCCACGTTAGCGGGCGCGTCTGCAAACGCTCCTGGCTTCCGCCCGTTGTTCTCAGTTGCGGGCTCGTCCACGAATGCACCCGTCCGGTTTTCTCAATGCACAAGGTGCGTTTCAGTTTGACGGAGACCCAAGCGTCCTAAGGACGCCCTAGTTCGACCCTGTAGAACCAGTGCGCCCCAGGGACCGTCCCTGGGTCTTGTTTGGCTCTCTAGAGCTCCATTTTGCATGATTTTTCATGCAAAAACTTGGGGAAACTTAGCCTATGACTAATGGGGAGACGGGTTTGGAGGGGTTTTGGGCATACTTGGTTCGTGGCCGGGTTTTTCTCCATGTTTTCTCCTCTCGGTTGCTTCTCCACGACAAATTTTTCCCAAGCTTTTGGGCTGCCATTAGAGGCGCCCAAGAGCTCTATTTATGGAGCTATAAGAGGGTTCTGGAGGGGGCTCTCACTGCCATTGAATGGTGGTGGAGAAACCTCCAGAATGGCGATGGTTTCTCCTCCAAACACCACCCTCCTAGAATCCTCTAGGAGGTTCAAGAAGAGAGGTGCCTATATCAAAACGGGCCCCTGTGTTTCTCAGGCTAAATCCGTTTTTTAATAAAAAATTTATTTTTACCCCTGAACTTCAAAGAGCCATAACTTGCTCATTTTAACTCTGTTTTAGGTGATTTTGGTCTTGTTGGATTCCTTTTTTGGAGATGCACCTAATGGTACCATTCTCAGGACCAAATTTCTGGGTTCAGTCAGGGTGAATAGTGAAATGACCAAAATACCCTTATCTCCAAAAAGTGAACTTTTCATTGCTAACTTGGGATTTCAATGTTACAAAATTAGAGTCATTACATTCTTACCCCCTTAGGGGAATTTTGCCCCCGAAATTCTATTATATATACATTCAAAAGATCTCGGGGTACTTTTCTCACATTTCTGACTCCAGTTCCCAAGTCTCTTCTTCCATGTGCGCATTTCTCCACAAAACTTTGACTAGGTGTATGTACTTGTTCTGCAGCTTCTTACTCTTACAATCCAGGATCTCAACTGGTCTCGTCTCTATCTTGAGATCCTCTGTCAACTCTATGGGTACCTAGTTGATGACATGAGCAAGGTCAGGCACGTACCTCCTTAGCATAGATATATGGAATAGGTTATGCACTTCAGATAGCTGAGGGGGTATTGCGATCCTGTAAGCCACTTTTCCCACTTTCTTCAGGATTTCGAAAGGTCCTATGTAATGCGGACTAAGCTTGCCTTTAATACCGAACCGCATAACTCCTTTAATGGGAGATATCTTTAGGAAAACGTCCTCTCCTATGTCGAATTCTAATGGTCTCCTCCTTTGATCAGCATAGCTCTTTTGCCGGCTTTGAGCTGTGAGGAGGTGTCTCCTTATGAGTTTGAAATTCTCGGCGCATTGCTCCACTAGCTCGGACTGGAGCACCCTAGACTCTCCAACTTCACTCCAACTGGTGGGTGATCGACAGGGTCTCCCATAGAGCGCCTCGTACGGAGCCATGCCAATGCTTGACTAAAAGTTGTTGTTGTACATGAACTCTACTAACGGTAGGTTTTCATCCCAGCTCTGCTTCCAATTGAGGACACAGGTTCGCAACATATCTTCGACTATCTAGATCGTGCACTCTGACTGTCCATCGGTCTGTGGATGGAAGGCTGTGCTATAGTTCAAGGAAGATCCTAAGGATTTTTGGACGGACTTCCAGAGTTGTGAAGTGAAGCGGCTATCCCTATCTAAAGTGATATTAAAGGGTATGCCATGTAAACTCACTATCTCTTTGATGAATAGCTGAGATAGGCTGTCAGTGGATTGGGTATGGCGTATAAGAAGGAAATGGGCTGTCTTAGTCAATCTATCAACAATTACCCAGATCATGTCATGACCCTTAGAGGTCCTGGGTAACCCTACGATGAAGTCTATGGTAATATGGTCCCATTTCCATTCGGGTAACTCAAGGGGTTGTAACAATCCCGCATGTCTTTGATGTTCAGCCTTTACTTGTTGACATGTTAAACACTTTAGCACAAATTCCCCTATGTCTCTTTTCATAACATCATACCAATATTGTCTCTTTAAGTCTTGATATATCTTATTTCCTCCTGGGTGTGTAGTATACTTAGACTGATGAGCCTCTTTTAAGATTTCTTGTCTTAACTCTTCATTAGTCGGTACCACTAATCTTCCTTGCATGTAGACGCTACCATCTTCCCCTTTAGTAAACCCTGGTTTTCCTATGAAAGCTTATATATCTGAATCTCCTTTCTGTTCTTGCTTAACCTTTTCATTAACAGCCGACTTTATTATTAGACCTGCCATAACGATCTTGTGCTTACTTATGTTCGATTTCCACGTTATTACTTCTTATAATAGCTTCCATCTCTTAGTTAATAAACTTGCACACATCCCTTGGGTTTTTCTACTTAATGCATCAGCTACCACATTAGCTTTTCCAGGGTGATAATGAATGGAGAAGTCATAGTCTTTTAAGTATTCCATCCATCTTCTTTGTTGCATGTTTAAGTCTTGTTGGGAAAAGATATATTTAAGACTCTTATGATCTGTAAAAACTTCAAACTTTTTCCCATATAAATAATGTCTCCAGATTTGCAAGGCAAAGACTATGGCTGCTAATTCCAAGTCATGGGTCGGGTAATTGACTTCATGCTTCTTGAGTTGCCGAGAAGCATAAGCAATTACCTTCCCATGTTGCATAAGTACGTAGCCTAGTCCTTGTTGCGAGGCATCGCTATATATCTCAAATCCGCCACTTCCTGAAGGTAAGGTAAGGATAGGTGCTGTAGTTAACCTTCTTTTTAGTTCTTAGAAGCTTTCCTCACATTTATCAGTCCATTTAAATCTTGTGTCTTTCAAGGTCAGCTTAGTTAGAGGTAAAGCAATTTGTGAAAAACCCTCGATGAATCTCCTGTAATATCCGGCAAGTCCTAAGAAACTTCTTATTTCTGTGACTGTCTTAGGTCTTTCCCATTTTTGTACTGATTCAACCTTAGTGGGGTCGACTGTTATGCCATCTTGAGAAATAATGTGTCCTAAGAAATTAACCCTTTCCAGCCAAAACTCACACTTACTGAATTTTGCATATAACTTGTGTGCTTGTACGGTTCTTAATGTTAACCTTCGATGTTCCTTATGGTCTTTAGGAGTTTCAAAATATATTAAGATATCATCCACAAACACTATGATGAATTTATCTAAGTACTCCTTGAACACCTTATTCATGAAGTCCATAAACGCTGCTGGAGCATTAGTTAACCCAAAGGACATCCCTCTGAATTCATAATGGTCGTATCGAGTCCTAAAGGCTGTCTTGGGAATATCTTCTTCTCTAACTCGAAGTTGATGGTATCCGGATCATAGATCAATCTTAGAGAAGACTCTGGCTGACTGAAGTTGATCAAAAAGATCAACAATTGGGGGAAGGGGGTACTTATTCTTAATGGTGACCCTATTTAGCATCCGATAGTCTATGCACAATCTCATGGAGCCATCCTTTTTCTTAACAAAAAGGATTGGAGCTCCCCACAGAAATACGCTAGGTCGTATGAACCCTTTGTCAAGTAGTTCCTGTAACTGGGTCTTCAGTTCTTTTAGTTCTGCAAGAGCCATTCGGTAAGGAGCTTTGGAAATGGGGAAAGTACCGGGTATAAGGTCAATGATAAACTCAATTTCTCTTGGTGGAGGTAGACCTGGTAATTCCTCAGGGAATACATCAGGAAATTCTCAAACTACCTCGACATCCTAGCTTTGGTTGGGGACTCTCGACAGATTCAATCTTGGCTAAGAAGAAGGGGCATCCCTGAGCAATCTGCTTAACTGCTTTCATGGCAGAAATAACACACGCTCCAGAATAATCCTTTCCTCCTGGGAGGGTGAAAGTGTCTCCATTAGGTAGGGTAAAAGTGACATGTTTCTGGTGGTAGTCAACAAAGGCTTGATGAAAGGCTAGCCAGTCCATACCTAGGATGATGTCGAACTCATTCATATCTAAGTGAATAAGATTGGCATGTAGCAAATGATCCTTGATCAAAATGGGGACATCCTAGAGATAAGAATAGGTGGGAAGTGCCTGGCCTACAGGAGTCATGACTTCTAGAGTGAAGTCCAGGTCCTGTGGTATAATGTCCTAGGATGATGCAAACTCCTGGGATATGAAAGAATGAGTGGAGCCTGTATCGAATAGAACTTTAGCAGGTGTATCATAGATAGAAAGAATACCTTCAACTACTGCATTTGAAGCCTGGGCTTGACTGGAACTGAGGGCAAAGATACGTCCTTGGCTTTTTGGAACTTGGTCTCCTTTACGCTCTTCAACTTTCTTTTTAGGACAATTACTAGCAAAATGTCCTAATTCTCCACAACTATAGCAAGTGATGTTGAAAGTGGGACATGTTTTGCCTAAATGATTCGTGTTACACCTAGGGCATGTCTTCCAATCTGGCCTTTTTCCTTTGTTTTCAAATGGCTTCTTGAAAGGTGACCTGGGTCCAGATGACTGAAATGGTCTCTTTCCTTTATTTCTCATGGTGTTGATGTTCTTAGTTTCCTTCATCGCCTGATTCCTTTGATAATCTTTTTTGTATAGGGAGGCCATCTCTACTACTTTGGCTACGGTGAAAGGTTGGAAACCTAGAACTCTACTCCTGAGTCCTGGGTTGAGCCCATCTACAAATCTTTCTGCCGCATCTTCCTCATCAGCACAAGCACGTGGTGCAAATCTTCGGAGGCTGATGAATCTATTTTCATACTGTTGGACAGTCATATTTCCTAGTTCTAAGTCCATAAATTCCTTTTCCTTCTATTTTCTTACATTTTTAGGATAATATTTGTCATTAAAGACCTTTTTAAACTCTTCCCATCCTATTGTTTCTTGCTGGTCAAAATAAGTTCTTTCTGCTGTTTCCCACCAAAAGGTAGCCTCTCCCCTAAACACAAATGTGGCTATAGGTACTTTTCTTTCTTCAGCTATGTTCATGACTTTAAATATCTTTTCAATATCAATTAATCATTTTTCAGCTGTAGACGCTTCATCTTCTCCTGTGAATGAGGGAGCTAATTTCTGAAACCTTTCTAACTGAGCCTCAGTCCTATCTATTACTTTATCAGGGGAAGGATCTCGGGTGGTAGGGGTTTGGCTTTGACTATTCATGTATTGTCCCATATGCTGTAGTAATTACTGGAACAATTCAGTCATCCCATTGCCCAACCCAGTGGAGTCCACTAGTGGGGCTTCAGGTCTTGGAACATTGCTTCCTTTCTTCTTAGGCATCTGTAATCACAAGGTAATTTACCAGACCTTAGTATGCGTTATCCTATTACCCCTTATCCTTTAATGGATGAAACTTGATTATAAGTTATTCTCCTCATAACTGAGCCCTGAGTAATGTCAAACCGTGCTCTGATACCAACTATGACGACCCGGGTTTTATATGATGCAAATTTGATGAAAAGGTGAGATCTCTTGTTTTATAAATATAAAATGCATGAAAATCTTTTTGTTTTGGAAAACAATCTTTCGTATAAAAACCCCGAGTGTCAAAACACATTTTCAAATTATCTAGCCATGGCATACTTTTAAATTGACTCTATTCGCAAGAAAGTGTTAGTCACAGCCTCAGCTATAAAGAGTAACTACAATCAAGTAACATTGAAAGATAAGGTAGGGGTTTACTTACTTGCACTTAATCTGGGTGTCTTTTGTCACAGGCGTACTCTACCCTTAAGTGTTTACTTGGTGTCTGAAAAATGTTGAGGATTGGGTGAGTATATACTATACTCAGTAGGAGTCCATCACTACTAGTTTTATAATGCATACTATGTTTAAAATCATATGCTTTTTCAAAACATGTGCATGTTTGAATACTCAAGTTTAATATCAAGATTAAAAACCATTGTCGAATTGGAATACTGATGACTTAAAAAAATTACATAATCCAAATCGAAAGTATCATATATATCACAAACATAATGATATGCATAAGATGCTCCACTGAATCCAATTCATGGATATATGGTATGGTCGACCAACCTCATGTCATGCCATATGCAATGCAAGTAAATCCTCAAACGATAGGGCCCACTATGCCTACGACCTCACCTCCATGTGGTCCCTGGGTACCTCGGGACACTCGGTCATAGCCTCCACGAGGCATATGACACATCGACCCAGTGCTGTGACACCAGTGGTAGCCCCCTGTACCACTAATAGCCCCCAGTGGTAGCCCCCAACCCAGACCTCTCGGCATAGCGCCCATGAGCTTATTAGCCCAAATCATATTAGATCAAACAAGTGAAAACCTCTTTTTCAAAACCTGTCCTCTTTGGGTCCCTCACAATTGCCTGGCCCTCACAACTGCCTACCCAGCGTCTTTTGGGTACTCCAACGTCTTTTGGTAACCCTTAAGGACATGCAATTTTTCAAGAACTCAATTCTCACAATTCATGCAATATATGCAATTGTTTGCAAAACATGTCTATGCATAATGTATTTGTCATATGCATGCTGAATTTGTTTATAAGATTAAGTTATGCTGAATTCATTTATAAGATTTAGTCATGCTAAACAAGTCATATAACTTAAACTTAAAACATGCGTTCTCAAAACAATCATAGGTTCTTTTTAAAAAAGTCTAATAGTGATAGAGCACCTACTTAGCTAGGTCACGCTAATCCCCTTGTACTCGTATGCTCCTGAACATGATTTAGGAGAACAAGGTTAGTTTGGCCTATTTTTATAGGTTTTAGAGTGGTTGATCTTACTACTTAGGCATTAAGGGTTCATCCCCATGCCTATGGGTGTCCTAAGGTCCTAATTGGGCCTTGCTAAGGGTCATGCTCACCTTATATTCGGCCTTGATTAGGTATTTTATGGTTTGGGTTTATTCGCGTTGTCAACACGGACACAACGCCTTTCGCGGCGCCTCAATCGAAGCTCTAGATCTCAAATTAATCCTTTTTAGTGCTGAGTGTACATAGAGGGTCAAACAAAACGAGGTGGAAGCCTGGGACGCTAACGCGTCCCACGTCAGCGGCATGTGCCTCAGCGGGCGCGTCTGCAGACGCTCCTGGATTCTACTTGTTGTTCTTAGTTGCGGGCGCGTCCATGGACGCACCCGTCCGATTTTCTCAATGCACAAGGTGCGTTTCGGTTTGACGGAGACTCGGGTGTCCTAAGGACGCCCTGGTTTGACCCTGTCGATCCAGTGCGCCCCAGGGACCATCCCTGGGTCCTGTTTGGCTCTCTAGATCTCCGTTTTGCATGATTTTTTATGCAAAAACTTGGGGAAACTTAGCCTAGGACTAAGGGGGAGACGGGTTTGGAGAGGTTTTGGCCATACCTGGTTCGTGGCCGGGTTTTTCTCCATGTTTTCTCCTCTTGGTTGCTTCTCCATGATGGGTTTTTCCCAAGCTTTTAGGCTGCCATTAGAGGTGCCCAAGAGCTCTATTTATAAAGCTATAAGAGGGTTCTAGAGGGGGCTCTCACTGCCATTGAATGGCGGTGGTTTCTCCTCCAAACACCACCATTCTAGAACCCTCTAGGAGGTTGAAGAAGAGGGGTGCCCGTATCAAAACGGGCCCCTGTGTTTCTCAGGCTAAATCCGTTTTTAATTAAAATTACATTTTTGCCCCTGAACTTCAAAGGGCCATAACTTGCTCATTTTAACTCCGTTTTGGGTGATTTTGGCCTTGTTGGATTCCTTATTCTGAGATGCACCTAATGGTAAAATTCTTAGGACCAAATTTCTGGGTTCAGTCAGGGTGAATAGTGAAATGACCAAAATACCCTTATCTCCAAAAAGTGAACTTTTCATTACTAACTTGGGATTTCAATGTTACAAAATTGGAGTCATTACACTAGATATTGAAGACACACAATTTCAAAATAGATTCTAGTTGTGAGTATAGTAAGCCCTATGATTTCGGTTTTTGGTATCACCATACATAGTGTATTGAGATGGTCATAAATGAGTACTCGTAACCAGTCGACTTGATGTGTTCATTGAGATCGGCTTGATGTGTTTGCCGAGAAACCCATGTGTATGATATCTACCATTGGGTTGAGATTCTAGTATCATCCGGTTTGATCGATCACTATTTTAAGATTTTCATAATGATTATATTATTGATCGATGAATTTTGATGAAAAATTCCATTACTTAAAAATATATAATAAGAGAGTGATTTATGCATGAATACCCATGTTTATGTAAAATGATTACATGATTTTATTATCTAAAAAATCCCTCTTAAAAGTATGCATGTTGCATACTGTGTTTTCAAAATAGTAGCATCAGATCACCTACTGAGTATATTAAATATGCAATCCAATATATTACTTTTACAGATTAGCTCCAACAGGATTAAAAGAAGCATCAGGAAATGTTAGTACTACAATCAACTGAACAAAGACAAAGACAAGTATGAATGTGAGTATATTACCTATCCTTTGGACATGTATATGTAATTATTATAGTTGGGCCATGAGCTCTAATTGGATAGATCTGGGATGCATATTTGTTTGTCTTAATTTTAAATTTTATTTTGTTCATTTTGAAAGCAAATAACACTTGGGATTTTCAAAATGGATTTAAAAGAAAAGATTCTTTCCCTTCATTGCATTGTTTTTCAAATAGGGCCCGACTCTGTATTAGAAATTAGTTATGCATTTGAAAATGCGTGTGAAAACCCAGGTTGTCACAGTTCTCTTGTTTAGTTATAGTTTAGTTAGATTCCATTGTTTACAAGCTTGCATCTTAGTTAGTTTCTAATTTTAATTTAGGAAAGTAATTTATTTGTTTCCTTACAATAATTGTTAAATTTTATGTTTAGAAAGTTTGATATGTGGAAGTTGTTAAATTTCAACTTTTAAGAAGTTTTCATTTTAGAAAGTTTTTTATTTTAGAAACTTTTTAATTTAGAAAGGTTTTACTTTTAGAAAGTGTTGTTAAGTTAGCATGCTTTAGTGTAAGCATAATTCTATCTTTCATGTGTTAATCTTCCATTTATAGTTTAGGAAAAGGATCTCCTTAATTTGGCCATGTTAGATACTTAAAGGACCACTAATATCAAAACAGTTCGATTCCTCATCAAATCAATCTCCTCGCGTGTATTACTACAACTAATTCATGCACTTGTGAGTTTAACTTAAAATTCATAACATGTCAAATGATTAAATCATGGTTTAGATGATTATAGTTGAATTTTTTTTGTGTGGTAGATCAACCATAATGGAAATGGATTACTTATATCAAGTTGATCAATACCATATCATCTTCACCCTACAAGGGCACAATAAGGCAAGATGGACCCAAAATTTGACCAATTAGGGAAAGAGGCACATGAGCAATTGCTTAAGGAAAAGGTCAAATTTCATTGATCTCAGCTATCTCTCTTGAATTCTTTTAAGGAGCTCCATATCATTCAAATTTAGATGGTTTCTAAAAGAAAGGAACCCGTAAGAGAGGAGGAAACTGAGATGGGGAAAGGAAAGCATTGATGAAAGAATTGAAACTAAATTTAGAAGGAACCAAAGAAAGAAAATAATGGTAGTTTAAAATTTGAAGAAGGTAGAGAAGACCTGTCTATCTCTCTGGACTGCAGTAGAACTACTCTTCAACACTAAGACAAATCTATAAGGGGAGGCTCCATCGCAGGAGACTTCTCCACCATAGAACTGCTTCACTATATAATTGTTTCACCATAGAAGAATAGAAAGACGGTAGGCTTCATTGGGGAACAACAAGTAGAAGGACTCAAACCTCTCATCCTTTGGCTCAACCAGAAGAACTCCACTGTCAAAAGAGGGAGACTAGAGCATCGTTCTCAGCCTCTGTTAGCCATAATCAATCCCAAACCTCCATTCCCATTCCCTCTCACTCTCAGTCATCCATTCTCAGTGCCTACCTCTCCCTTTGTTTCCAATCTCTCACAGTTCCCTATTTGCTGTCCCCTTTACCAAAGAGAGTTAGTTGTTGTCCCATATTCATCCTTTCCCAACAGTCTTAGTATCTCTTTCATTATTTTTTAGTCTCTCATTGTTTTCTACCTCTCCTTTGTTCACTACCAGTATCCCACCTTTCCCACTCTTTCTTTTGTTTCCCATTTCTCTAAAGCCATGTTCCAGTTTCTTCTCTATTCACTGTTGTTTTCAATCCTAGTTCTAACTGTGATTTTTCATGGTTTTTCCCACCTGATTTCTTCCATGTTTTTTCCAAATTTCTTTCTTTTTGCAAGCATTCATCATTATAGAGAAAACCCAATTCAAAATTTTTCCAAATTCTCCTCATTCCCTTCATTTTCTCCTCTCTTGTGCATTGTCTTCCTCCCTATAATTTCTTCTTCATTTAGGACAAAACCAAAAAACAAAAATTCCATTTTTGTCCTTCACACCCTATTTTAATTCCTTTGGTATCCTATTTTATCTTTACCTTATTTTGCCCATTTCATAAAGTCCCTAAACTATGCATTTTTAAACCTATTTGGTTTTAATCGAATCAAATCAACTATTTAGCTTTAACTAACATAACTAGTTTAATTCTTGATCTATTTATCTTTAGAATTCAAATCAACTTTCAAACCCTCATCTTATTTCAAATCTCAAGTTCATTCATTGATCTAGATCATTAATTTTTTGGAAAATTTGCATAATCTAGTAGTTAAATCATTAATCAACGGCATCAGTGATAAATTGGTGAGGGTTGATCAACTCGGATATAATCAGATGTAGAAACTTTATTGCAATCAATCTAGGGAAGTTGAATTTTGTTTGTTATTTTGTTTAATTTCTTTTTATTTAAATTTAGAACTATGTAGTTTTTAGTTAATTAATAAGATTTGGTTTGTTTTAATGCATTGTTATTTAATTTTTATCAATTATAAGAATTTGAATTTCATTTAAACTCCTACTTTTCAAGTCGAGTCCTCGTGGGATCAGCCCGTACTTCACAAACTAGACTATAATAGCCCATGCACATGTAGAAAACAACAAATATTTTGTGTTATTGCTGGGGATCCGTAATGAAATTTTCTTAAGATTTAAATTAAAAATTAAAAATTTTAGGGATTACATTCATTTCGCATTTCTAAGAATTTTTAGATGCATTTTTAGAATTTTTTTAGGGCATAATCACTCTATTTCCTGAAATTTAATACTTATAGCTATTTTTATTTTGCAAGAAATTGGAGAAGGAATTAAAGGAGGATCTTAATTATGATAGCTCAATTTTTATTTTGAATGAAATGTAGTGGGGACAAATTATATTTTTTTAATCGCAATTCATTCAAAAAGGTTGTAATAATATAGGTCAAGTTTGTACCACCATAACCTGGAAGTGGGCGTGGCATGTAAATGGTCCCACCCTTGTACGAGAAAACTTTATCCAGGATTTTATTGTGAGCAGTCCTAACTCCTTATAATTCTTGTATTAGGGTTTGCATAATTATAATAATTTTGTATTATTGTTTGAGTGTAATATATAGATAGAATAATTTATAATTGTTGCATTTTAGGATTTGCATTAGTTTATTATTTTTAATTATATTTTAGGGAACATTTAACACTTTAAGGTGATTTATATGTCCATTAAATTTTCATAGAGTGTGGCAATTAAATAGTAAGGGCGTCCGATCCCAAAAGATCAAGGGTGAATTTCATCACCACTTCTTAGCCCATCTATAAAAACTACCACAAGCGTATAACCTAGCCTTCTAAGTAAATTAATTTAAAAATCAATTAGAAGAGACATAAAGGCCATCACATGTTTGTAGCACCCTCTTGGAAGGAGACAACCCATTACCACTCAAGTGGCTCCTGTCTAACTGACGACATTGGTATTTAAATAACTAGTTCTACAAGCACATTCAATGACTCTCACTATCTATGGCTAGCTAAGGAGGGTATGAAATGGTAGGTTAGGTTAAGACCTAACTAGGAAGCAGTGGAGCAAGTTTGAAATAGAGGAGGAGAGTTAAATTAGGTTGTTCTAAAAGCTTCTACCCCACACAAATTCAAGATAATCAAACTATATGCTTTTTAGCCCTATGTTTGTTTGAATCATGTGCTCTATCGATGTCCATCATTAGCATTCAGGTTGCATCATTTAGGTAGTTTTTTCACCAAAAAAATAGAAAAAATTTCTTTTGTTATATGCACTTTTGGATATATGATAAAACTGGGAGGTTAGTCAAGTACGATGAAAACAACTTACAACCATATCATTCATCATCAATGACTAATTGGCAATCTGGGGATAACTCACCTCATGGAAGTATTAGAGGTGATCAACACCCTCCACTAATCTTGAATGAGGGACCACAACCTCTAATGGATAATAAGTATTAAACTCCACCAAGGAGGAATAGTCATCTACCAAAAAGAGATTGGAGAAGGAATAATAATAAGAAGTGGGACCAATAGAGTGAATATGGGGACAATGATTTTTATCAAAATCTTCATGGTAGAACTCTAAGAGATAACCTACAGCCTACATGCACAAGTACACCATCTTGTATCATTCCTCCTTAGAATGTTGATACACTAGAATTGAAAATGAGAGTAATCCAATTACTTTTCAAATTTCGTGGTTTGGACAGTGAAAGTCCTTACTTGCATCTTAAAGAGTTTGATGAGGTATATAATACCCAGCATACATAGAACTTAGGCTTAAAAGTTATCTCCTTTCTTTTCAAAGCAAAAAGGTAAATGTGGTTCAATACTCTATAAGTAGGTTTCATAAGGACTTGGAATGAAATGAATAGGGAATTTGTGAAAAGTTTTTACCTACATAGAAAACAAATACACTCTGTCAAAAGATAATAAACTTTACCCAGAAGGACAAATAAACATTCTACCAATGTTGGGAAAGGTTTAAAGACTTATTGCTAACATGCCCACACCATGGCAATGTACCATGGCACATTATTATTTTCTTTTATGAGGGACTGAATTTTGACATGCACAAAGAGTATTTGGAATGGCTAGCTGAGAGTGCACAAACCTTAGCTAACTCTGAAAGAATTGAACATCCAGATAGTACCAAACCCACTACCCATGCTAAGGGAGGCATGTATGCCATGTCTAAAAAAATATGAACTTAATGTTAGAGTAGTATCCCTATCCCGAAAAATAGAGGCCATGGAAATGGGGAAGAATATCTCTAAAAAGGATAAATAAGTTTGTAACATCTGCAAAAGTACTACATATCTTACTCAAGAATGTCCCACCATTCCAACATTCCAAGGGGTACTTAATGATCAAGCCAATTCTTCTAATGCTTATAAAAGACCTTTCTCCCCATCCTCTAAGACATATTATCCCAACTAGAGAAACCATCCAAATTTCAATTGAAGAAATGCACCAACTATCAATGCCTCTTAACCCAAAAACATACTAACCTCACTAATAAAATCAAGGACACCCTACTCTAGCCCCATACCAAACTCATCAACCTCATGCTCTAGACCTTACCCCAAAAAAGGCTTATAGAGGATAATCTACATCACCTTATCCGAAGATACAAGAGGAAAACTTCTTAATTAGAAATTCAATTAAAATAAGCCACACAATTTATGAATGAAATGAAAAATATGATGAGTTAAATGATGCAAAATATGGAAAAAGGAAGTTTCTATCTGTGCATGTGGTTAGGAACAATGCATCTAGTGCATTATTAAGATCTACCATAGAATAGACTAAGGCTATCACCATTCTCAAGAGTAGTATTGAGAAAGATAAGCCTCAAAATACTAAATAGGTAGAAAGATCCATTAAAGATAAAGAAAAATCTAAAGAGAGGGACCGCACTCCACCTTTTGAACCATGTCCTATCCCAACTCCATTCCATCAAAAGTTGAATCAAGTTACAAGAGTACCAACAATGATGAGAATATGAAAATATTCAAGTTACGATCAAGATACAGATCTTATACGCAATAAAATAAGTCTCATCATTGCCAAAATTTTAAAGGATTTATGCACAATCAAGAGGAAATTGAATGTGCAAAATAAGGCATTTATGACTGAACAAGTAAGTTCCATTCTTAAGCATCATACACCCCAAAAATACAAGGATCTAGCTTACATCACTCTCACCTACATCATTGGCAACCATAAGATTAATCAAGCTCTTTTAGATTTATGATTTAGTGTCAATCTATTACCCCACATAGTATATGTTTAGCGAGGACTAGGAAACCTCAAGCCAACATTTACTACTCTCTAGTTAAATGATAGATCAGTGGTAATAGTAAGGGGCATAATAGAAGATGTGTTAGTCCAAATAGAACAATTCTTTTTTTCAATATATTTTCTAGTCTTTGACACACAACCAGTGCTAAATGAGCAAAAGGAAATCTTGTCATCCTTGGAAGTCCATTTTTAGATACATGCAATGCTTTAATAAACTACATAAATGGGGTCATGAAACTTTCATTTGGCAACATTAACATATATGATATTTGTAAGCAACCAGGAGAATCTCTAATAACATGCACTATATCAATATGATAAATTCAGTTGTTTAAGAGCATTTTATAACCTCGTCCTTGTCAAACCCACTTGAGTCCTATTTGGCCCACTTTAATGAGTTTAAGAAGGATGTATTGATAGAGGAAGTTAATGCCCCCTTGATTCTGTACCCCTTATGGACACAGAAAGATGGAAATATCATTTTGAGGAACTTCCATCAAGGTAGTCCACTCCCATTCCATCATTAGTTTAACCTCCTATGCTCAAAGTGAAACCTCTATCCTCTGAACTCAAATATGCCTACTTAAGAGAGGAAGAAATTTTTTTTCTATCATAATTTCCTCTTAATTGAAACCAACTCAAGAGGAATAATTGCTAAAAACTCTCAAGGAACATAATGGTTTAATAGGATGGACCCTAGTAGACATTAAAGGTAGCTACCCTTTGATATGCATTCATTGAATCTACCTAGAGGATAATGCTAAACCATTTCATTAATTACAATACTAATTGAATCCAAATATCAAGGACTCGATTCGAGTAGAAGTCCTTAAGTTACTTGGTGTGGGGATCATTTATCCCATAAGTGATAGCAAATGGGTGAGTCCTACACAAGTGGTTCCAAAGAAGTCTAGAGTGACAATAATCACTAATGCAAACAATGAATTAATGCTTACAAGGGTTACCTCTGGTTGGCGTATGTGCATAGATTACAGGAAAATAAACATTGTAACTAGAAAGAATCATTTCCCATTTCCATTTGTAGACCAGATGTTAGAATGAGTAGATGGTCATTAGTTTTGTTATTTTTTAGATGGCTGCTTAGGGTATAACCAAATAGAGATAACACCAAAAGACTAGGAAAAGATAACCTTCATAAGTCCTTTTAGAACTTTTGGTTATAGAAGAATGCTATTTGGATTATCTAATGCTCTTACCACATTCTAGCACTGCATGTTGGGTCTTCAATGATATGGTAGAGAGAATCTTAGAGGTTTTCATCAATAACTTTATTATATTTAGGGATTCATTTGAAACATGTGTTTATAACCTAAGAAAAGTCTTGAGTTGATGTGAAGAAAAGAACTTAGTGCTTAATTGGGAGAAATGCATTTCATGATTCCTATGGGAATTGTCCTTAGCCACATAATGTCCACCAAAGGAATAGAGGCAGATAGAGCCAAAGTTAACCTATTGCTAATTTACCCAGGCCCAAATAAGTTAGGGACATTCGCTCATTCCTAGGTCATGCAAGATTCTATAAGTGGTTCATTAAAGATTTTAGTGCCATACCCAGACCATTGTGTCACCTCCTCAAAAAGGACACGCACTTTTGAGTAGACTAATGATTGTTAAGAAGCTTTTACAAAGCTAAAAGACAACTTAACTAACACACCTATCACGTAGCCACTTAATTGAAGTCTATCCTTTGAATCATGTGTAATGCTAGTAGTTATGCTGTTGGAGCAAAACTAGGATAGACAAAAGAAAAAAATCCATATGTCATATACTATGCAAGTAGGATCCTCAATGGCACCCAGATGAATTATTCCACTATAGAAAAAGAATTTCTAATAGTTGTCTTCGCCTTGGATAAGTTTGGGTCTTACTTGGTTAGTTCTAAGATAGTCACATTCATTGATCATTCAACCCTTAAGTACCTTCTATCCAAGAAGGATGCTAAGCCTAGACTACTTAAATGGATTCTCCTACTCCAAGAGTTTGACATTGAGATAAAAGACAAGAAAGGGGTAGAGAATGTCCTAACTGACCATTTATCTCACCTAATTCTAATAGAACCTCTAGATGAATTGCCAACTAAGGACACTTTCCCTTATGAGTAACTTTTTCATGCCTCCCATCTCTGTGGTTTGCTGATATTGTAAATTATTTAGGCATAAGGATGATTCCTAAATATTGTAATAAATTAAAAAAGAAAAAAATTCCTTTCCAATGTCAAGCACTACTTCTGGGATGATTGCATACCTATTTAGGTATTTCCTATATCAAATAATTAGTAGATATGTACCTGACTTTGAGTAAAATATTGTCATCCCCTTCTATCATTTAAAAGCATCTGATGGACATTTTTATACATAGAAAACTACTGCAAAGATTTTGCAATGTGGTTTCTACTGGCCCTCATTGTTTAAAGGGACACATGTATTATGTAAATCATGTGAGCACTATCAAGATTTAAGAAGAATAACCTATAGGAATATGATACCTCTGAACCTTATGCTTGTCGTTAAAATTTTATACTATTGGGGTTTTGATTTCATGACGCCATTCCCACCTTCTTTTACTACCTTTATATTTTACTAGCTGTAAACTATGTATCTAAATGGATTGAGGCTATCCCTTGTAGAACTAATGACTATAAAATAGTTATTAAATTCTTAAAAGAAAATATTTTTCTAGATTTGGGATGCCTCAAGCCATTATAAGTGATAACATACACACTTTTGTGCAAGGCATTTGAAGCACTAATGAAAAAGTATAATATATACATAAGATTGCAACACAATATCACTCACAAATAAGTGGACAAGTTGAAGTATCTAATTGAGCCATAAAACAAATTCTATAAAAGACTATTAAGTCATATTGTAAGGATTGGTCTCATCAACTATTTGATGCACTCTAGGCTTACAGGACTATACTGGACCCCGATTAGTATGTCTCCATATCATATTGCATAGGTAAGGCTTGCCATTTTCTAGTGGAGTTGAAACATAGATCCTACTGGGAAATTAAGACCTTTATTTCAATATGAATAACATAGGCTCACATAGAAATTTATAACTTAATGAGTTGGAGGAGATTAGGCTGGAAGCATATGAGAGTAATAGGATATACAAAGAAAAGATGAAAGTTTTTCATAATAAAAATATAATAAGAAAATCCTTTACTCCATCCTCGAAAGTTCTCTTGTACAATTCAAGGATTTACCTATTTCTAAGAAAACTTAGATCTCGATGGGCAAGTCCCCAAAATATTGTTGATTATTTTCCACAAGTGAATGAGATATTGTAGCATAGCTTGTGCAAGTATCGGTCGATCCCACAGGGATTTGACTGAAAAAGAATGAAGTATAAATAAAATATAATTTTCCATAAATTAATAAAAAAAATTATAGAAATTGAATAACAAGGAATTAGAAACTCATATCTATTGAATTAATGAAAAATACAAAATTTTAAATTCAAAAGATAGAATATTAAATAAAACCCACTTTCCTAACTTGATCATAGCAAAATTCTTCAATGCCGGACACATTCAAGACAGTCAACCTTCATCAATCCATTCCTCAGGCGTTAAAGATTCAATTGATAGATTATGTAGATCTTCTGAAAATCTGATGATCTTGACTAAGGAAAGAAATTGAGATTTGGATGGCTTAGATTGATTTTTTTTTTATTAGATCACCCATAACATTCTCTGATATGTCATGCATCAAATCCTATTCATGAATTTTCTTTAAAAAAAATTCAAATTAAAATACCAAAGCAACTCCTCTTATTGCATCTACAAGTGAGAGTATTACTAGAAAAATAGTAGATAATTGAGAAAGTCATGTGCGGTCACGCGCGTGTGACACTAGCTAACCAGTTATCTTATCCTTGTCCACAATCCACGATTAGTCTAGTCTCTATTTAAAATCTATAAACAGTCAAAGTCCATGAAGATTTCACTAACTTTAGCCACTGATTTATTATACTTTATGATGGAATTTTCAATGAAACTTAGTGCCTAAAACACTTTGATGTTAATAAATTCAACTTAGATTTCAAATTAAGATATTCAATCACAAACATAGGCTGTCCACCAACCTGCACAATAGTGCCTTATTTCATAAATTTTAACAAATTCGACCATTAAATTTTAAAAAAATGGTATAAAACTCTTTCTAACTCAAATAAAATATAAACAAAGGATTAGATCATTGAAAAACTCATCAAATAAACCAAACTAAAGGTGCAAAACTTTTAAGTGGCTCAATATTACTATTCATGCAAACGATAGCAAGTAGCTAACTTTAATCTATTCAAGTTATAAGATTTGACATGAAAATTGAAAATCAAACACCTATGTCTTCTTTTCCTTAATGTATTATATCTAATGAACCAAATTTCATATATTTTTGTCATGCATTGAAGCAGGAACTAACAAGCAAAGTATCCCTATTCACCAGCCTATGTGTGCACTGGTCATCTTCTTTAACCTCTATTTTTCTCCAAATTTTTAAGCTTTTTTTACTCCATCTTTGATTTGGTTTTTATAGATGATGGGAAGTCAGTTTGAATTCAATTTTTAGTAATTTATTTCTCCATTCTCTTTCCTTTTGTCCAAAGAATTCTAAATCAAATTGAATTTCCTAAGTTTAACTTAGTTTCCTATTAGAAAATTAGTTCCTCTATCTCCATCCTTTCCACTTTCCATCATTAAACATGGCTACCACCACATGACAAATCCCTTAGCATTCTCAATTATCTTATGCTCATGGTGTATACCTAATGCTTGAGGATTGAACTAGGGTCCTTACTTCTTGATTTTGATCCATATAATCTAAATTGATCTAAATTGTCCATTTAAATCTAAGCTTGATTCGAGTTCTAGGATGTTGAGTGGCTTGATTTGATTGCATGGATCTTGATCTACCACCTATAAAACAAAGAAAACAACCTAATAAGTATTATATAACATTTGATTTTACACATACATACCTCAGGCCATCATCTAACCTAAAAAGTTTACCAATTTATGGTTAGATTATAAAATTTTCAAATATATATTTTTCACATAAGAAGTTTTTCTATATGAGATTATCAAGATTGAGGATGCTAGGACTGGCCATACTTTTAAAGTGAATGGTCAACATTAAAATCCTTTCCTAGAATATGAGAATCCAAAAGTTGATTCCACAGCTCTAGATGATCCTATTTATTAAGATCGAGTGGAAATGATCCCTTTGTATTTTGTATTCGTTTTTTTCTTCATCACCCATGTTCATTTTTGGTCCATATCTCCAACATTGGGGACAATGTTTCTTTTAGTTTCAGGGATGTAGAATTCTAACAAATTCTATTTTTTGAGTTGATTTTCCTATTTTGCTTCTTTTAAGTGAAAATCTTGAAATTTTTAAGTTTTTAGGTTAATTCCTATTCTATGATGAGAATTGGATTTTCTAAAGTATAGTGTAGCTAACTTTAGTTTATTAATAGAATTTTATATAATTAATTCAACATTTTACTCATTTTTTAAAGTATTCCATGAAAGCTAAGTCACGTATCACATCTGTACACACAGTTGCATATGCATAGTCTAAATTAATAGGTAGTTATAACTCAGAGGTCCTGAAGAAATTTAGTAGAGACCTATAACCTAAGTGAGTTTTAGAGCTATTTATTCTTTTAAGAGGTTATAAATGTTTTTCAGTTTTTTCTTTAGTGTACTTAAAATTTTAATTTAATCCCACTAACTCTTAATTTGGCTAATTACCTAAATTATTAGAATATTACCTTTAAAATTTTAGAAGTTCATTAAATCTGATAGATTATATGAAACTTAGAAAATGATTTATGCCATCTTTGTTTATAAACCTATAAGAAATAAAGCCTACCTAAAAATACTTTTTCTACTAGTTAGTTAATTTGAGCTTTATATATGACTTTCTTTTGTTAATCAAATTATTGTTACTTATATTAACCCAGATAATATATCCACTAGCCAGTCAGCAAAAATAAGTTAGAGAGGATTGAAGAAATATTTTTAAGTTACAATACTAGAAAAAAGTGAATATGAAGAAAAAGTTCATCAAAGGTACTGAAAACTTTTTTTTTTTTTAAGGAATGCAAAAAAATGATGGAGCATTCACTTTGGAACAAAGTAGAAGAACTTTACTTATTTTGAAGATATTGAACTAGTTATATATCTGTCTTTTGTACCCTATCATAAGCCTACATTTCATCCCAGTTGAAGACCTATTAATTCCAGGATGAATATAATCTTAATGAGCATATGAATGGATAAGGATTTAAAGAGTAATATGTCTAAATTTTCAAAGGTAATGACAATCTTTTCTAAAGGGATCAAAACTAAATTCTTTAGTAACTCCTGTTCCTTCATGAGTATATGTGAGATAAATTTGCTTTTATTAACTCTGCTCACATACTTTAAAGAGAGATATTATTTGAACCCTTTATCTGAGAGATTTTATTTCTGAATATATGCATTGAGTGAGAATTAAGGTTAAAACATATTTCAGATGAAGTTTAAACCATATAGTCTACTTAGAGGTAAAGATTACTATATATGTGGACTGTACATACACACGCTCTCTAAGATCTAAGCTCAATTGGAATGAGTTTAGCACATGGGTAGGGTTTTGAATTTTTTATTCAATTTTATTAGTATGCTAAAGTGGATAGAAATATTGAAGATAATTCTCTAAGAAAAAAAAGAGGAAATTGACTTGAAAATTCTTTTTGAGAATTTTAATATTGATTTTTTGCATGTTTTGTTTGGGAATAGCAAAATGCTAGTTAGGGTGAGTGTTGGGTGTTCAATTTTAGCTAAAAACCCTTAATTTAACATCTGAATAGATCATCTAATCAATCAATTTTAAACTTTTAAATTAAGTGCGCATTTTAACCCCAATTGATCATCCAATCATTGATTCACAAAATTTAACGGGTAAATGATTATTGAAGCTAATCAAATGATTAAATCATGGTTTAAATTATTCTAATTGAATTTTATGTGTTGCAGATCAACCAAAATGGAATGACTCATGTCGAGTTAATCAATACCAGATCATCTTCACCCTACAAGGGCACTACAAGGCATGATGGATCTAGAAATTGACCAATGAGAGAAAGAGGCACTCAGGCAGTTGCTTAAGGAAAAGGTCAGATTTCATTGATCTCAACCATCTCTCTTGGATTCCTTTAAGAAGATGTGTTTCATTCAAATTTAGATGGTTTCTTAAAGAAAGGGTACCTTTAAGAGAGGAGGAAACAAAGATGGGGAAAGGAAAGCTTTGAAGAAGGAATGAGAACTAAATTTAGAAGGAACTGAAAAAAGGAAAGAATGGTAGTTTTAAAAATCAAAGAAGGCAGAGAAGACCTCTCTCTCTCTCTCTCTCTCTCTCTGGACTACAGGTAGAACTACTCTTTAACACTATAGCAAATTTGTAAGGGGAGGTTCTAATGTAGGAGACTTCTCCACCATAAAACTACTTTTATTATAGAATTTTTTCACCACAGAAGAACAGAAAGACAGTAGGCTTCACTGGAGAACAACAAGTAGAAGGACCCAAACTTCTTCTCCTTTGCTAGACCAAAGAACTCCACTATAGGAAGAGGAAGACTAGAGCTATTGCTCTCAGTCTTAGTTAACCGTCATCATTCCCAACACTCATGTTACATTGTGTCTAGTAGTCCAAGTTCATCTAACACTAAACTATTATAACTAAACTAAACAAAAATACCCTAGGTCCTAACAATATAAACCTTCACTAGAAATTTCATGAACAACACAACATTCTACCTTAGTTACGAGTAGAATTCTAGAAGAAAATGATCAAGTAGGGAACCCAAATGTAAATGCTTGTTTGCTACAGATCAAAACTATTTATCATTTCTAAAATCAAAAGACCAACTAGCATAGCATTAATTCATGCAAATTAGACCAACTAGCATGGCATTAATTTATGTAAATTAGAACATAAATGAAGGGCTTGGATACCCAAGGTCCAAAATAACTTAAATGTGTCCAATATAATATACATGATAAATCCCCTGTATGCTCAACAAAACTCAATGGAAAGACATTTTGAAATTCATGCTTATATCACATTTAAAATTAGATTATCAAGAGCCAAAAAAGCAATAAGAAAACTAAATTCTAAGACCAAATCAAAAGTATTCCCAAGTCATATAAGTAACCAAAAAGGGGATACATGATTTTTTTTTTTTTAATTATTGTAGCATTTTTATGCTAAAAAACTCATGCAGCTCATGTATGATAAACACTTCACACACAATAAAATTCACATGCATGGCCAAAACATATTTTATAGTTCAAGTGGATCCGTCCATAACTTGAGGATTGTTAAGTGGACAACACCAAAAATTTTAAGGAGAAAACAAATGGGATCCAACCAAGGCTTGTAATGCTCACCTACAATAGTGCATTGCTCCATGAAATTAGTTGTCCATGTTATCTTTTTGTAGTTTTGAAGGACATCAGTATGTCACGGGGTTGCAATTTCACCTTTGCTAAACCTGTGCGACAACTTGTGCTCAACTCCTTTGCAAAGCACAAGTCAGCCTTCCACTCCCACTCTCACTTGCGAGGGCTACACTCACTCACCCACTAAAGCAATGAGAGGAACTCAGAAATGAGAATTACTCAAAGAGAACATGTTATCCCTTACTTGAACTTCTCCACAATGAGCTTGTTTGAGTTGATTACAAATGAAGACCTAAGCCTTATTTATACATGCTCACCCCCATCCATCTCCTTAATGGATGGCTAGGATTATTCCAACTGCCAATACATCAATGGTCTAGGTCATATTCTAGAACCCTCCTACTCTTTCTAAATTACTCTACCATTCTCCTAGAGTATTCTAGACTACGTTAGAAGATCTAAGATATTTACAAGCATTCTTCTAAAAACCAGGTCTTGTTCCATAGATCCACGAACACAGGTCTAAGTCCCTCAAGCCACATCCACAAGCTAAATATGGAGCTTGTAAGCCTTGGTCATGAGCCTTGCAATGCAAGTACATGACAAGTAGGACACCTTCCTAAGGCACGATCATACTTGGATTTTGACTAAAATCTAGCACAAACCACATTGTATTATGTTAATTTAAACCATAAATCAAAACCATAAATGAAGAGCTTGAAATGAGAAGATTTCCTAGCATAAGCATGGACTCTAAGAAGGGAAATCTAAGCTAAACAACTCTAAATCCATTTGATAAAACATCATTTCATGGAGGACAAGAATCTCTCACCATTCAACTCATTGCCAATATCAAAATTGAACAAAGGACCCACTTCCAAAACCATCATAATCATAATAGATATGTTAAAACTCAAAAATAGAGCTAGGTGTCATCTAAAAGGAAAACTAACAAAAAATCCCAATATTTAAATATTCATGATCCAAAAATTCACAAAATCAACGGGGGTCTAGGGTTCTTACAATTGCATTAAAGTCCTTCTTCCATTGAGCTTTTTAGGTTGCTCTTGATGGAATCCTCTTCAAGCTCATTTCTAGTCATCGAAGAAAATGATCATCCTGGCATTTTCAATTAGTCATGTGCAAGTAAGAGGGAGAACATCATCATCATCCTTTATCGCCAGTGAAAATTTGGTGATCTAATGACAAGCAAGAGAGAGGAAAGAAAGAGAGGGGTGGCAATGGGCTTGTGCCCGTTTATGTCATTTTTGTTCCTTTGTGAATGGGAGTTGAGACCTACATGGTGACCTTGACTCCCACGCATTGAGCTTCTCCCTTTGAGTCATCATGTTGGATCACTTAAGTGAAGGGGATTGCCAGTATCAATTTGGTTTTTGAGTTTTTAAGTCTCTATTTAACACATTCTTAATATCATTGGAAAGTTCTTGTGAAGCAAAATTCAACAGTTGACCTCTCATTGTTCAATTTCAACATGTTAAAAAACTTTTGAATTCCTTTTTGCAATTACTTGAATTTTGATCAATTTTGTAGTTTGGAGCGTAATTCCTTAGAAATTTTCATGAATCTAGAATTAAAAGTCAAGTCATTTGATTCTAATAGAACATTTGATTCGATAGGTTTTGAAGATTCATAATTTACCTAAATTGGAGTTCAATCAATGTCATAACTCATACTGGGCCAAGGTGTTTAATTCGACTTCAATTGTCTTGTTTACACAAAATTGAAAATTTATGGATTTAATCAAGTTTTTATCCTAATCATGGAATACATGTATGACATGGATAGGCAGTTTGAGAGGATGATTCACACACTAAAAGACATGTTGATAGTGTGTGTGATTGAGTGAAGAGGGAATTGAGATGAGAGCATTTTGTTGGTTGAGTTTCCATACAATAATAGTTTTCGCTCAAGCATACAAAATGGCTCCAATAGGAAGATCTTTGGGGTAGACCCACTGTTCATCGCCGTGCTAGAGTGAAGTCGAAGAGAATGATATTATATAGTCAGAATTAATAGAATAGTCTTCTAATAAGGCAAGACTTATTATAGAGTAACTTCTTACAATTCAAAGCAAACTAAAAAGTTACATTGACAAGTGGTGTAAAGACTTGGAGTTTGAGGTTGGGGACCATGTGTTTCTAAAGATTTCCTCAACTAAGGGAATCATGAGGTTCGTGAAAGGGAAATTGAGTCATTGATTTATTGGTGCTTTTGAGATTCTGGACAAAAACAGTTTAGTGGCTTATTGATTAGCCTCATCACCATAGTTGTCAGAGGTTCATAATTTTTTCTATGTTTCCATACTATAAAGGCACATACCTGACCTTTCACATGTGCTTGGACAAGTGTGAATTGAGTTGCAACCATATTTGACATTTGAAACAAAGTTAGACTGAATTTGAAAGAAAGGAAGTTAAGAAACAAAGAAATTCCTCAAGTTAAAGTACTCTAGCAATAACATTTAGTTCAAGAAGTAACATGGGAACTAGAGTTTGAAATGAGAGAGAAATATCCATAATTGTTTGTTATTGAAATTTAGAAGAATTTGAGAGACAAAATTCCTTGAAGGGGGTAATAATGTAATAAACCTATATTGTGTAACTATTTTTACTCTTAAATAAAAATAATTTTTTCTCAAAATGTGAAAATTTTAGTTTTTGATAATAAAACAAATGAATGATGAGATTACAATAGCTAGATAGAGATAGGAAAGAGATTTTCAATAGTATAAAGATGTCATAAATTTGATGCTATGAGCCTATATGATAGGTGTGCAAGATGGTAGAATTGATAATGACAACCCCTTTTATTTAGTTCTACATTTTTTAACAATGTGGGATCCATGCATTAAGATGTGTTAACTTGGCAGTCAAGCAACCAGACATCTCCACTCTAGGATGGAGTGTGAGTTTCCTTGGATGCTTAGGATTTTCATTCTAGGACATCTAGAACTTTAAGGAAGTTGAATCTGTTAAGAAGATGTCTTAGAAGGAGTTTAGGGTGGTAGGAGTAGGAAGATGTTATATGTTAGGAAGTATGGCAAGGTTAGGACTTAGGATAGAAAGACATCTCATATCTAAGAAGGTGTGGGCTGCCTTGGGTAGCAAGAATACTAAATAAAAAAGTATGAAATAGGAAAGAAAGGGAGAAGGAAAGAGAAGAAAATTTGTGTGAGAGAGAAAGAGAGGAAGAAGAAGAGAGAAAAGTGACATCCTATCATGTGCTTGAGAAGTAGACTTTAAGAGAAGGGAAAAAGCTGGAAAAAACATGGAGGGACTACATGAAGTCACCTTAGAGGTAGGAGGTTCTAGAACTGCAAAGTTTGAAAACTTTGGAGATTCGAAAAAGACTTTTTTTAAGCTTTGATAATAGCATGTATGGAACATTTGATCTCCAATGACTTTGAATAGTTGATGACCTTAAGGGTATGTACACATATTTTGTAATTTACAACATCTTATGATACCTTACTATAGATGTCTTGTATCATGCTATTTGTGCTCTTATTATGCATGTTATTTAGCATGTTCTCATGATCTATTATAGATAGCTCTAGCATGAGTTCATGCATGATTAAATACATTTTTTAACTTGTTCTCCTACTCTATTATAAGACATTTTCTAGTATGAAATCATTCATGGTTATTGATGTTTTACTTTAGCATAGTTTCATGCTTTCTCAAAAATGTTTTCTACCAAATCTTCATGCCCCATTATGAATGTTATCTAACAAGCTTTTATACTATGTTAGAAATATTTTCTAGCATATTTCCTTTACGTATTAGGGATGGATTCTAATTTTGTTTAATGCACTATCAAGTTTGATTTTAGCATGGTCATTTAGCCCCATTATTTTCATATGATGATGATGATGATGATGATGATGATGATGATGATGATGATGATGATGATGATGATGATGATGATGATGATGATGATGATGATGATGATGATGATGAAACTTGTCATGTATGTATGGTTTCTAGTAGGGAGTTATGCATATATCACTTTTGATTTTGTGCTAGAAGATATATTGTAAAAGATGTGTTTCTAAGTTTATAAATGGGTGCATGGATAAACAATTCTAGCAAGTTGCATTGACTACTAGTTTAATGTATCTTCTTTGGGTTTTAAGTGAAGTATGGTATCCAATGTTTTAGCATGCTAACAGGTTTCCTTTAAGTTGATTTTGACTAAAAAGGAAGTCTAAGTTTTTTAGTTCAACACATGCATGGAAATGGAATTTTTTTTTTAGTATGTCAATTTTGAAACATTTGTATGCCCTTTTGATCATGACTTTTGAGTTCTAAAACATATGTGTAAGTCAAAATTTTGGTGTGTAAAATACTCCTGGTAAATCGTGGCTTTGAAATCTCAAAGTTTGATATATTTGTTTTAACACATTGTTATATTTTTGAAAAGTCACAGCTTTTGAAAACCCAAAATGAGCTATTATTAGCATGTTATTATCCCTGAAAAATAGTAAGTTTTGAACTCTCAATTGATGCTTAGTATGCTTAATTTTAGGAATGAAATATTGCCTTGAATTTGATATGCTAGAATGAGTTTTGCAAACGGCGAATTAGTGTTTGATTTAGCTTGAAAGTATGATATCATATATGTACATTTATTTTAGCTTGAGAAAGAGCTAGTGTATAATTTTATGTTTTGGTTGTATGATGAGTTTTGCTTGAGATTTTGCAAAACTTATAAGGATATAGTGATGCTTAGGAATTCATGTTTGAGACATGCATATGAGCCTGGAGAGAGCTTTGCTTTGGGGCTAGTATAAGTTGGCCCCCTAGCCTCTAAACACAAGAGATGGTAGGTATCCACGTGAGTGGGATGATGGTTTGAAAGATGAACCTAGATTATGGTTGCTAAATGAGTATTCATGACCAGATTGGTAGACTTTGCCAATGAGAGTTGGAAATCTTGTTGTCATAAGATAGTGCCTGAGATGTTATTTTAAATATTTTACTATTTTGAAGATATATGATGCATCATGATTTCACTTGTAATTATCAAGATATTTATTCTCTATAGATAGAAATGCATGTGTATGCAAATGAGTGGTTATGATGCATTGCATGAAGCAACTACTAAGAAGTTAGTTGTATCATTTTCTAACATTATAAACATATTTTCAAGTCATCATACTATAATATCATGGATTTTGAGTTTGTAGTTCTAGTTCATTCTATTAAGCATTCCTCGTATACTCATCTCACCCACTCCACAGATAAGCATGACAAGAAGCAAGATTAGGATTGAGGATTGAGAGAATTTTAAAGTCTATAAGTGAAGTGAAAATTAAGATACTAGATAAATTGAATTTTATTTTCTTATTTTTATTCTATTTGCTATGGATGTAGTCAATTACTAAGTGTTGGATTACACTTGTTTAACTTTATATTTATAATTGGGCTATGATTGGTAAACCTTAGGATTATCTTTTGAATCAAAATAGAACTTGAAGGACTCAAACTTGAGTTTGGTTTTTATAGAGTTTAAATGATTAACACTTGGGTAACTTTGGAAACAATTTTGTTGAAAAGATTCTTCTATATGAATTATTTTAAAAATATATGAAATTTTCAAAATAGGGATCCCTCATTTCAAAAATAGAATTTAAAAACTAAAACTAGCTCTTAAAAAACCAAGGTTGTTACACAAGTTCGTTGAGATATTGTTATAACATCTCATATTGAGAGAGTTGATAAACAAAGAGGAGAACTAAACAAAAGAAGACTAGTGGATTCAAGACTTGTTGAAGCCTTTAAAGATTCTAGAGTGTTCCTGGTTTATTGTCATCATAGTTAATGTATATTAATTTTAGAAGGAAACACTTTTATTAGTATTTTGAGAAATTTGTAGTAAGTTACCTCAAATTTTATTAAGTGTGCCTAGTTATTTGTAGAACCTTGTATGCTATATTATAGTTAATAAATAAGGTAAGGATTTTTTATATTGTATGAGATTGTGATTTTAATCTCATGATCAATTACCTTAAGAATCTGTCATGCTTCTAACCCTTAAATAAATATTTTGCATTTTGAGGTGCTATAGGTAGGTATCAGAGAAAAGGTTTTGAGATAGGATAGTGAGTCTAAAAAATACTTAGTACAAAAGTCTTAAGGTAGAGAATTATAGTATAGGTTTGATCTATTTATGTAACGCCCGAGCAATTTACGCTATTTTGGACATTCTATAAGAAATGGACTGTGTTGAATGTTTTACCTTATTTAAAATAGTAAACGAAGGAATTTGTAAGGAAACTTGGTACCATTAGATTCTACTCGAAAAATGGAATATAATGCCTCAAAGAATGCCTAAAACAGAGTTTGTGTAAAGAAGTTACGGCCGTTTAAAGATTAGGGGCAGTTCTGTAATTTAAACAGAAAACGAAAAAGAATGAAAAACGTAGGGGGACCGTTTTGATAACGGCACCCCCTGTCGTCTTCCACCTCCAGACTTCTCCAGAAAACCCTTTTCTCCCAATTTCTCCAAAACACACCAAGGGAAATGGCGGCACCACCATTGAGGGGCACCGCCTTCTCCCCTCAATAAAAGCCCCATCTCCCCCTCTTTAAAAAGACGGTTTCTGGCAATTTTGGGACTGGGGTTTCCTGCAAAAACCAGAAACCCGTCTCTTTACATTGTCCGGCAACGGCCAGGCCCAAGTCAGACCAGCCATTGCCATTTCCCCATGCCCCTTTCTCCTTTCCGGTCTGGCATTGGGGTTTTCCCCTTCATGGGTTCCGACAACAAAGGTTTTCAGCAGAGGAAAACACACCACCGGGAAACAAGGCGTCCCCAGGCTGCCTAGGTAAGCCGTTCTTCCTTCTTCTCTCTCCGTTTTGCTTCCCCAAGCTAGATCCATGCCAGATCTAGTCTTTTCCTAGCCGATTTTTCCAGCCGAAGAAGACGAAGCCGGTTCCAGCTGGCCATGAACGAACCAGGCGTCCCAGGGATGCCATGCTGCACATGCACCTGGGACAGGGTCCCTGGGATGGGTTCCAGGAGTACGACAGTGGGTACACTATCCCAAGTGCAGCCTTCAGGTGTGCGCGCGACATAGGGCACGGATCCTGGCTCGACCAGGATGCACGGGGTGCCCTAGGAGCTGAGACGCGCCATGCTACAAGTGCGTCTGTGTGTTGATGCGCGTCATAGCACGTCACTTGAGCATGCATGTGTGCATGCAAAACGCGGTCCCTGGCACGGCCTTTGGGCGCACACGCACATGAGGCGGTCGCAGTTCAACCAGGATGCACGGGTGTCCTGGGAACTGGGACATGCAGACCTAACGAGACTATAAGGATATGATTAGAGGACAATTTATAGAGTTAACCATGGAATAGTAGATCCACATCATAGGATCTAGCCTGACAATGAATTAGGCAAGGACCATGGACCCTAAAAGGCAGATCTTGTGATCTAATGTCTAAATAGAATGAAATTAATAAAGACTCCTTGTATCCATTTATACCCAGGAGTTTATAAATGAGACCTAGGGACGGGTTGAGTGATAAAGGACGCGACTCCTGGAGACTTTGAGGTAGGTGCTCTATCGCTACTAGACTTTTTAAAAGAACCATGATCGTTTTGAGAATGCATGTTTGAAGTATAAGCATATGACTTGTTTAGCATGACTTATTTTATGACTTGTTTAGCATATAAATGAATTCAACATGCATATGATAAATACATTATGCATAGACATGTTTTGCAAACGATTGCATCTATTGCATGATTTGTGAGCATTGAGTTCTTGAAAAATTGCATGTCCTTGAGGGTTACCAAAAGACGCTGGGTAGGCAGTTGTGAGGGACCCAAAGAGGATAGGTTTTGAAAAAGAAGTTTTTGCATGTTTGATCGTATATGATTTGGGCTGGTAAGCTCATGGGCGCTATGCCGAGAGGTCTGGGTTGGCCTCCAGCCTCTACCACTATTAGGTGGATAGGTACCACGCCCAAAAAGGCCATGTCCTTGCTTCGACTGCATGTGGTACAGGGGGCTACCACTGGTGTCACGGCACTAGGTCGAAGTGTCATATGTCCGGTGGAGGCATATGACCCTGTGTCCCCAGGTACCCGGGGACCACACGGCAGCGAGGTCATGGGCATAGTGGGCCCTATGGTTTGAGGATTTACTTGCATTGCATATGGCATGACATGAGGTTGGTCGACCATACCATATATCCATGAGTTGGATACAGTTAAGCATCTTAAGTATATCATTATGTTTATGATATATATATACCTTCAACTTGCATTATGCGATTCTTTAGTAGTCAGTATTCCGATTCGACAATGGTTTTTAATATCGATATTGAACATAAGTGTTCAAACATGCACATGTTTTAAAGACCATATGATTTTAAACATAGCATGCATTGCAAAACTAGTAGTAATAGACTCCTACTGAGTATAGTATATACTCACCCTATCCTTAACATTTTTCAGGATAGTTCCACTCACAAATAGAAGACGCCTCAGGAGATATTAGTGCTACGAACAAGTGAATCAAAAAGGGGACAATTATACATGTAAGTAAACTCCCTACCCTTTGGACATGTATTTGTATTTATTTACAATTGGGCTGTGAGTTGTGACTGGATAGACCTGAGGAAAAACAATTATGATTTCTGAAGCTTTTCAAAAGCTACTTTGATTGTTGTGAAAGCAAATGACACTCAGGGTTTTCAAAATGAGTTTAAAACTAAAGATTTTCCACTGCATTGCATGGTTTTTATAAAATGGTTTTCAAATAGGGATGCATCCCGCATTAGGGAATTAGATATTGCATTTAATAATGCATGGGAAAACCTGGGTCATCACAATTTAGTAAGCAACTCCAACTAATAATTTTGTGGTATTATAGAAAATTGATGAAGATGTCAACATCAAGAGAAATCTAATGCTACTTTAGATGGAGCACATCAAGCCCTTGGAGCCCAATAATCATAGTCGTGGAAATGGATTATGAGATATGGAGCCCAATAATCATAGTCATGGTCTCATAGAATTCAAGAGACTGAGTCCACCATCATTCAAAGGTGTTCTGGATCCTTGGGAAGGAGAGAAATGGATTATGTAGTTGAAGAAGGTCTTTCATGCTATAGGCTACCCCAATGAACACAAAGTAGTTCTGCTTGTGTTCATGCTTGAAGGACAAGCATAATATTGATGGAAAATGATCGAGAGTACAGTGGTGTAAGACAAACAAAATTGAATCTATTGGAAGAAATTTTTTTAATTATTCTTATGAAAAGTATTTCCAAGAGAGTGTTAGATATAAACAAGAGGTGAAATTCATGGAATTTATATAGGGTAATTGAGTGGCATCTTAATATGCAATAAATTTTTTGGAGCTATCTAAGTTTTCACCCCATATGTTAGAAAATGAGGGAAAAGCAAGGAAGTTTGAAAGGGGTCTTTGACTAACTATTGGGAATATAATCTTGGCATTGAAGTTATAAAAGTATAATGAAGTGGTGAATCAATTCTAGATCACAGAAAGAGATTGTAAGGAGTTTTAGAAGATGAAAGATAAAAGGATCAGTGTTAAGATCACTACAATTTTGCAAAGAACACTAGAACAATGGAATGAGGGAAGAAGAAGATTTGAGGTAAAGAGGGGAAAAAATGCTGCATAATGGTGTTGCCATTGTGGAAAGAATCATGGACTAAGGCCTTATCACTGGGAAACAGGAGCTTGTTTCTGATGTAGCAAAGTGGGATATTTGATCAAGGATTGTCTTGCTAGGTGTGAACAACAACAGCAAAGGCCTAAGGTTCAAGGGAGATGTATATTATCACACACCAAGATGCTTAGGCGTCTAAGTTAGTTATTGAATGTACTCCTCTTATCTTTTAAGAGTATGGCTAAAATTCTTATTGATCTTGAATCTGCATATTCATTCATATCACCAAACTTTGCATGCGACTTAGAGAGAGAACCAAAATCATTAGAATATGATCTTACCATAGCTACACCAATTGGAAATTTCCTTGTCACATATTGAGTATACAAATATTGTATAGTTAGAATAAGAGATAAAGAGTTACTTGCTTATCCAATTCTCTTAGAGATACAAGATTTTGATATTATCCTTGGAATGGATTGGGTATCTACTTACCATGCAAGTGTTGAATGTTCCAAGAATGTAGTCACATTTAACATACCACATCAACCAACATTCTAGTTTGAAGAGGTTACAAAAATCTCCCCAATAGGAATCATTTCTGCAAATTGGTGTTGATCATCTCCTTGGGAAGGGATGACATGGTTTCTTACATATTTGTTAAACAATTCTTAGTACAAGCAAAGATTAGATGATGTTTCTATAGTCAATGAATTCCCCGATGCCTTTTGGAGGAATTACCAGCATTACCACCAGAAAGAGCTGTGTTCAGTATTGAACTGACTCTTGGAACTAGCCCTATTTCTAATGCTCATTCGCAACTGTCGCTAGTTGAGTTAAAGGAACTCAAGGAACAAATAGAAGGGCTTCATTTGACTTAATGTTTCACCATGAGATGTACTATATTTTGTGAAGAAGAAAGATGGATCCATGAGGTTATGTATTGAATATAGGCAGTTGAATTAAGTGAATATAAAGAATAATTACTTGCTACTAGGAATTGACCATTTGTTGGATTTGTTGCAACAACTCTTGTGTTTATTTCTTTAAAGTACCCAAATGTTAATACTATGAACCACCTCCAAGAGAAGAAGAAGAAGAAGAAGAGGCCTTCAAGACCAAAACTTTGGCAAGCAGTGGATTAACTAGGGGATTGTGCATTCGATTCTAATAAGGTACTTATTCCTTCAAATTTGTATTGTTTTCAAAGGAAAAACACTTGGTTCAAGATGATTATGACACTATTTTTTCAAGCTTTGTTACTTTAGTTTTAAATCAAGAAAATTCTTAATTTTTATTTTGAAGTTATGGTACAAAATAATCATTTCTAGAGTAGGAGGGGTCAAATTACTAGAAGTGATATTTCAGAATCTTTTGCATATGCTTTTCTTTAAAAATAAAATTGAAAAAGGAAGCATAAGGTCTTATTTCTCTTAAAGAAAATGTATGGCCTCCTTGAACTACCACTCTTTTACAAAGTGACCCCTCGTTTGTTTAGGTCGTCAATAGTAGTATCAAACCTTTCATGTGCATGTACAACGAGTCCTTTAGTTAACATTTTGTCATATATATGTGTGCATGCGCATGCGCATGTACTTGCTTGCTTGTATGTGTGTGTAATTTAAAAAAATATATTTAAAATAAGAGAAAAATAAACACTTAAAACAAGAGAAAATAGGTTTGAACCCTTTGCCACCAACCAAATTTGTAATGGCAGTAGTGAAGAGAGAGAGAGAGAGAGAGAGAGAGAGAGAGAGAGAGAGAGAGAGAGAGAGAGAGAGAGAGAGAGAGAGAGAGAGAGGATTTGGAGTCTATTTAACCACTATTCAATACAATCAAACCTTTCTCTTTCAACCCCAATATCCATGGAATGAGAAGAGGATTTGGAGCTCAAACCTCACTAGATCAAGGTAAGCTCTCTCTCTTTCTTTATAAAAGGGCAGCCCTGATGTACGAAGCTCTCGCGTATGCAAGTCTGGGGAAGGGGTGGACCACAAGGGTCAATAGTACGCAGTCTTACTTTGCACTTTTGCAAGAGACTATTTCCATGCCTTGAACCCGTGACCTCAAGGTCACATGACGACAACTCTATCGTTGGGCCAAGGCTCCCCTTTCTTTGTTTATGTGCAACATCAACAGAAGCTTTTCAAGATCCTTGAATGCTTCTGTTCATCTCCTTTCTTCTACTTCTATTTGCATTTTTAGCCTCCATTATTGCAAACACTAAATACATAACTTTGTTTTGTTTTTTCTCACTTGGCATGGAGAAAACTATGTAGTATGTCCCTTTCTATTGGATTGAAGATTAATTATGGTTTCCTGTATTCATTGAGCAAGGGATCACTTTTATGCTCTTACAAGAGTCGTACATGACCTTAGAGATGTTCTATAGATTTGGGACTTTTCAATTCATTTACATATAAAGATGGTATAGTCACAGGGTCATAAGAATGTCATTCCACTATGATATTTTTGTTCTTGTTTGTGGGTTTGATTTTCATTTTGTTAAAGAAACTTCCTTTGAAGCCTCTCTTTGTATCAAAAGAATTAGAGAGACTACTAGAAATTCAACAAAACACCATCAATAGGATGGGAGTGGCAATGTTATTATGGAATCACTATTAATAAGGAAGGACCAAAAGAGTACTAATATTGGCATTCATTGTTATGCTAGCACAGTGGTACAAGGAGGAGTCTTTGCTAGATGAATAGGGTGCTAGGCTGTGCATCAATGTATGCCTGTCTTTTAGGAAAAAAAAAAAAGTTTTAAAGAAAAGGAAAACGGCACACCTTATTTTCATACAGGCAGCTTTTTTAAGTTTTTGTGTTTTTTTTTTATTATCAAAACGTAAAATTACAAGAAAATACCTAGAGTAAACAAAGAAGGGGTCACTTCGTAAAGAGTGATAGTTAAGGGATCTGTATAATTTTTGCCCCTTTTCCTTTGGGAAGTGTATTTGCAGGATAGACTGGTTGATGGACAACATCAGCTACAAAGTCAGGTCCGGAGCAGCACTCGCACTAATCCTGGAAAGATCCGAGACATAAATCGTCCCGCGTCCAGACTAACCGGCCCAAAAGATTTTCGTTCTCTTTTCTATCTCTCCCAACTTCATTTCAACGTCCATGGTTCTTCCACCCCCTCCTCTCCCTTCCTCAAACCCTAACCGCCCTTGATCAGCTTCTCCCTTTACAGTCGACAGCTCGCTGGCCACCGTTGCAACTATCTCCGATTGCCAAGGTACTCTCTCTCTCTCTCTCTCTCTCTCTCTCTCTCTCACATGCATTAGCTGCATCTCTCGGAAGTTGGGGTGGGTTTTAAAGTTGATCTTCTCCCTTTACGATGGATCTGGAGGGGAGAAACTGTTCTGAACCGTAGATTTTATGTTCTACAGTTTCGGGGAGTTTGATCTGCTATTTCTCAGAACGGGCATATTATGCCCTAAAACCCAAATTTCAAACCTTTGTGTTTCTTTTTCCCTGTCGACAACACCTTTTTAGCAAAGATTTCATCTTTCTTTTCTTCTTTCTGTTTCTTAGTATTTTGTCCGAATTTTTACTGATTTATGTACCATGCTGGGAACATGATCAGTTCCGCAGCCTGAAACACATTCCTGTAGTTACAGGCACTGCTAATTTCTTCCTTTGTCGCCTTCCATTTATTTGGGTTCTTCAAATCGTAAATAGAAAAGTTGGAATCATGAGAATCTTTATTTTCTTTCCTTCCTCTGTCTAGCATGTCTATCATAGAAATTCTTTGAAATGTTGTCTCAGTGATTTTAGTTATATTATGTAATGTGATAAGTAAAAGCATTTGTAGTTGGTAGATTAACATGTTAATGGTGGGATGCCCTTGTATATTTTCTCAGAAAAAACAACACCTAAGAAACAGAAGTTTCCCAGGGGATAGATAAGGCTTATTTCTAGCTACTGTGAAAAGGTTGCTTGCTATAAAGCAAAACACCATGCTCAATATTATTGCTGATAATGAAGAAATCAAGATATAAGAGTTAAATTTATAGGTGCAAGCGAGTTAACACTGTGGAAATGCTTTACTAGTTAAAAGTGTTATAAGATCATCTTGTGGGAGTGATTATATTGCACATAAGAGTGGTGAATTTGGTTCTAGTTTTTGTCGATAGCCTTCTTTAATCATGACAATCTATCCTATCCAAAGAAGATGATATGAAGATTATAAAAGATTACAAGGACCATAACTGCCCCTGATGGGCCCCTTATATGTTTCATGAGGGTTTGTGGATGACCATCCAACTTTCTTTTGCCAAGTAGTATATTGTGCAAGGTGC
Source organism: Warburgia ugandensis (assembly GCA_035236585.1). NCBI lineage: Eukaryota > Viridiplantae > Streptophyta > Magnoliopsida > Canellales > Canellaceae > Warburgia > Warburgia ugandensis. The sequence goes on from CP141135.1 coordinate 23,340,242, forward strand.
TATGAAATGTCTTTTGACATGTCCTGTGAATTATCTTCAATTTAGAATCCACACATTTGGCCCAATTTGAGTAGGAATTTCTTGTGAAACATTTTTAAAGCATCCAAAAATGGACCATCTTTTTTCTACTAAAATAAGTAAATTGAACTGGGATAATCAGCTAAAAGGTCATGAAATATCTTTAACTGACAAACTTTGGACTCCAAGTGATGCTGAATACCGGAGCAAACATCTATAAAGAAGGAATCAACTTCTTTTTGTTATCTCTATCATAAAAAAGGTGTGCCATGGTGCTGGCCAGACCCACAAACTTCACAATCTAAAGTGGAATTTGACTCAGGACAAGGAATACCTACTTCAAACTACTAAGAAATGAATGGTCAGTTTGATGGCTCAAAGTTAGGAGAGATGCTGGTATGAAGAGCACCACTTGGTGGACTAAGATCTGGATTGTGGAGTCCTCAATCTCAAGCTGTGACCAATTGTCTTTTCGTATTTAGATCTTGACATGCAAGACGAATGGAAAAGGTACAAAGCTACGGAGACAATAGCTTGCTCTCAGACAACAAATTAAACCTCAACACACAGAAGATGGAGATAAAAAGAGACTTTGTAGGGAATAGAGTACGAACAATTTGTCAAAAAGTAACATTCGTTACAGGAAGGACTTAGCACAACATATAAAAATCTTAGCATTGTTTGTAGTACATTAGTCTGGTCTGGTTATCAGTTCCGATTTCAGTGTGCTAATGTACATATTGACTAAAAATAGAAGAGAGTTGTTTCTTGAATGTGCCAAAATACTGTGGATGGGAGTACTGGTTCACTGTCAACCAGTGCTTTATAAAGAGTTTCCATATTCTTGTGAGTTCACAACTGAATACCCACCGTTTCCATGTTGCTTAATTCATCCATGTAGGACTTGCAAATTTACTCCTTTTATTAGACTTATGCTTTAATCTCCTATGTTCCATCACAAGTTAGAACATCCTTGACTATCACCATGACTTCCTCCCGACTATAGACCATCCTCTCTCCTTTCAGATTATGGCTCTCCAGCCACGACTACAACTATCTTGGTCTTTTTATGGCCATTTCTGAGACCAAATTTAGGGCATTAATATTGATCTTCTCCCATTTCTGATGATCTGGAGATGAGAAGTTGTTTTGAACAGTAGATTTTATGTTGTGGTTTTGAGGAGCATGATCTACATTTTTGACCATGGCATATTTATGCCCTAGAACATAAATTTTAAACTCTAGGGATAATTCATGTCAAGTCTTGGTTGATAGTTCCCCTTCCTCCACTTTTTCTCCCAAGACCTTAATTTCCCAGAGCTATGGCACCTACAAGGAAGTGCAAGATTCAGGCTTGTAGATTGAATGTTAGAAGAAAGGTTTATAGTATTTGAAATGGGAGTGTCCTAAAATTTCAAAATCGATGGTGGATCAAGAGAGATTAAGGACGATCAAGCAATGAATAGTTGAGATTATTATCAAAACCTCGTGGATTAAAATGTTTTGGATGTGTTAGATCATGAAGGAGTTAACAACTTGAGTCTTGAAAGCATGAACGATTTAGAGTGGCTGGAAGAGGTGTCTTGGAACCAAAATAAAAAAAACGCCTAGATTATATTATGAATGGATGTCTTGGATTAAATGATGGAGGGCATCCTAGATTATCATAGATGGATGTTGAACATCACATAATGGGAGGCATCTTGTGGTCTGCCCTTGCACTTTCCAATTTCTTCATGGTCAAAAGAGCTACATTGACTTCCTAATTCCATGGTCAAAACATTTATAGTTGCCTTCCTTAGTTAAGATGCATTGACTAGTCAAATATTCTAAATCAGCCAATATTAAGGGAAATTCTTGCATGGGAAGTTGGGAAGTTTAGGAATTTGCTTATTTGTAATACATGTCTATAAAAACTTTTTGAATGTGTTTAGGCAACTATCTGATGCTTAGAAAGTGTTATTTGGAAATACCCAAATTTAGGAAACTCTTGCTGGGTAACTACCGACTAAAGGCAGCCCGGTGCACGAAGTTCCCGCTTATGCGGGGTCTGGGGAAGGGGCAGACCACAAAGGCACGCAACCTTACCTTGTATTGCAAGAGGCTGTTTCCATGTCCCGAACCTGTGACCTCAAGGTCACATGATGACAACTTTATCGTTGCTCCAAGGCTCCCCTCCTGGGTAAGTACCTGATGTTTAGAAAATAATCTTTAGCCTAGGAAACTATTGTATTTAGATAGTTGCTTAGTAGTTTTTACATTGCTTATTTGGTAGAGCTGTTCCCATCCATGTGAATCCCTTTGTAGCATGAATCCCAGGATATAGTGTAGTTGATTGGACTTCTTCTTTCTTTTTTTTCTTCCATTGTGGGAGTTTGGGTGAATCTCAGTTTTCTTGCGTCTTTTGTATCTCTTGGAGGTTTCCATGGGTGATGAGATGCCTAGTTCTATCTTTAAGGTGATGATTGATCTGTATCCTTAACGTGGTGAGCTAGTTTCTACTCATAGTTCTGTATATATTTGGTGGTGTTTTTATATCTAAGAAATGGTTAGTTATTGCAACACTTTAGTTCCGTATCTATATGGTGGTGATCATTCTGTATCTGTAGAGTGGTGAGCCATTTCTGTACTATAGTTCTGTATTTCTGTGATGGTGAAAGTTCTGTATCCATAGTGGTGAATGATTTCCAATTTATCTTGTTATCTTTTATTTTACCCTGTTATCCGGTATCAGTACTGAATACCAAATATAAATAAGAAGATGCTTCTAATGAATGACTGACAACATCAAGAGATGGATATGTTGATGGAGAAACTAAGCATCAGTAAATCTTCTGGAGAGCTGGATATTTTGGGATCCTACTTGGGGACCTGAACTCATCCAGGACACTTTTCACTGAGGTGTTTTTGCATATTTGTTTCCAATAGCTTTTGGTTCTTTCTGCGTTGTACATTAAATCTTTCATGATTTACCATGTACAGTAAGTATATGCCGGATTATGAACAAGACTGCATGAGAACCTCATTGCAGACGTATAGTCTTTGCCAATCTTAATGCAAACTGAATTTTATGCCAACCATGTGATTGCTAGCTCTAGAGAGGCGAAAATGTTCACCACAGCAGCCCAGGGGCCCCTGTATTTCTTTGTAAAACCTTAAAAAATATTCCTTTGCATCTTTAGACCAGGCAATGTGTTCTGCTCTTTTGGATGCCATGCCAGAGAGAGAACAACATATCTCATAAGCTAGCAGAAGAGTTCATGGACTTAACCTTACACTTCTCTATAGAACCTTAAATGATACCTTTTGTTTGTTTGGACTTGGTAATTGGTTGGCAATAACCTTTTGGGCTCTTGTTAGAGAGACAAGCTCCATTGAGGCCTCCACTTGTCAGCGCATCTCTGCTAGCTGAGAAAGATTTCTTTTGAATGGTAACATGATGTTATCAGAAAGGAACAAAAATGACTCATCTAGTCATGAAAAGCAAAATAGAAGAGCAAAAGCTATCTGACATTAAAAAATGAATGAGAAATTGATAAAAAGGCTCACTAAGTATACTAGGTATGGAAAATACTCATGGACAAGAGAATAAGCAATAAAGTGGGCAGTTCTGATTATGGTGAAATGAAGTCATGCATTTCCCAATTGCATCCAAGATCTGCTCACTGCTGTCTGCTTGGTGAAAAAAACTTGGGAAACGATGAGATGAAAACCTTCGATCCATTCCATGACGATGGAAGAATCCCGTTCCACCTCTAAGAGGCTCTGAAATGACAAAATTAAGAGTTTCAAATGATGCTTTAATAAAACTTGCCACTAAATGACTATTAGGTGGTTGTGGATGCTGCTTTCTGCTTTCCAAGGTCTAGTTATGAAAATTATTGCAATTGCCTGAACCATCTTGGTTGACACTTGGCTCCTGTCATTTTTTCTTACTTTTTACATTTATTTTTCATTCATTTTGTAGCATATCATTCTACTTCATATTCTTGTTTTGTAATTGACTATTTATATCTTTTGCTTTTCAATTTTGCAGCTGCCAAAACTTGATAGATCTAATGGCTATGATCGATGAGCCATTGTATCCAATTGCGATATTAATAGATGAACTTAAAAATGAAGACATCCAGTTACGCTTGAACTCCATCCGTAGACTTTCCACAATTGCTAGGGCTCTTGGTGAGGAAAGAACCAGAAAAGAGTTAATTCCTTTTCTTAGTGAAAACAATGACGATGACGATGAGGTACTTCTTGCAATGGCTGAGGAACTGGGTGTATTTATTCCATATGTTGGAGGAGTGGAATATGCCCATGTTCTGCTTCCTCCCCTAGAAACGCTATGCACTGTAGAGGAAACTTGCGTAAGGGACAAAGCTGTGGAATCATTGTGTCGAATTGGGGCCCAGATGAAGGAAAGTGATTTGGTAGACTGGTTTATCCCTCTTGTAAAGGTAATATATATGTGCATTCTTTACATTTTTGTATTTGACTTGCTTTCAAATTGATTGTGCTTTGCATGTTTCCTCTCCCCATCTTAGTGCATTGAATCTTAAGCTACTTTGTCAGGGGCATCATTTTTTTTTTAAGGGAAAAGTTACAACCTTATCTGTTGAAGATTGTGGGTATTGGAACTTTCCATGACATATGACTGTTTTTAATCTAATTAGGGACAGTATCTTGTTGCTGGCAGGATTCATGTTTTACTTGCTTTACTTTGAGATTCGGATCTTTCACGTATTAGTTTGTGAAGTATTAAACTGTTTTCAATCTAATTAGGGACCGTATCTTGTTCCTGTCAGGATCTGTGTTTTACTTCCTCTGCTTTGAGATTAGGATCTCTAACATATTGGTTTGCAAGGTATTAAACATTTGATTTCCATCCGTAACTTGATGGCAAAATGCAAAAGACGTTTAGTCATGCTGTTGCCCAATAAATAATAATCATTATCCAACTTGTGGCCATTCTGTTTCTCTTTTTCATTTCCATTTTTTTGTTTCTGCATTACCCTTTACATTTTTTTTTCCATCTTTGGTCGACTTTCTTTCATGCTTCTTTGAATTCTTTGGTAGCCTTTGGGTCTCTGCCTCTAAGTTTTGGCGGTCACTGCATGCCCAAAGGAATAATGCTAACTAAATTGCCAATGGTGCAGACTCGATAGTGTCACACAACCTGATGACAGTGACATCATTTATTTTAATAGTACCAAAGACATCAGGGTTTCCTTGTTTTATACATGTTGGCTACGCATTTGATGCTAATATCTAAGGCGTCTGTTACCTAGACAACACCATCAGTAAGAGTATTGGCAATTTTCAAGTAAGAATTCCCATAGTCATCCACTGAGATTTAAAAACAAAATTTGATCGCCATTGAGGCATGTTGCTGTAGTTGCTTTGATGTTCAGAATTATTACTTAAACAGCAGTTTAAGTGTTTAGTCATGTTCATGAAATGCTTGTTGACGAATCTTTTCACATGCTATAATTTGTACCGCCAGAGACTAGCGGCTGGTGAGTGGTTCACTGCACGAGTTTCCTCCTGCGGATTGTTTCATATTGCTTACCTGAGTGCACCAGAGCTGTTGAAAGCAGAACTACGTTCCATATATAGCCAGTTGTGTCAAGATGATATGCCTATGGTGAGGAGATCTGCTGCATCAAACCTTGGAAAATTTGCTGCTACAGTTGAACCTACTCATCTGAAGACTGACATCATGTCAATATTTGAGGATCTAACCCAAGATGGTAAGGATTCATAATGGTTATTGGAGATTGATGTGTTTACTTTTTTCCAGCTTTCTTGTTATATTTTGCTGTCAATGTCTTCTTATTTACTGATTGTTTGATAATTCCTGTACTTCCACTAGCAGCATGATTTGTGAGAAGATGACTCTTTCAATGATGTATTGTTTCCTAGGAATTGGTCCTCGGAGGTTAGCAGGGATTTAGGGATTAGATCGAGGATCTTATGTTGGAAAATTTTTCTTTCTTCCATTCTGGATTTCCCAACGATATTGCAAGCTCCTTATAGGCTTATAGTTTCCTGGTCTATGGGAAACCTTTTCCATTTTCTGGTGTGTTTCTTTTCTTTTGACAATTTTTTTTTTCCCTCAACAAAAAGGAAAAGAAAAGGTGAGCTGTTGCATGCCCTGGCTTGTATCCTTCCTGTGTGGGGCTTGATAATTCTTTCCAGCTTGTGTTGTTTCGCTTGTTCTCTTCTTGACCAGCAACATTTTCCTCTAGAGCTCAGAGTTTTGGAATGCATTAGAGATTGAGGTGGTTGTTCTTTCTTATGGTTTTGGTTTGATGGGTTTAGGATGCTTCAGAATATTATTTTTTACACGTAAATGGGGCAACTTTTACTAGGAGTTGTGAGGTCAATGGGCTTGTTTTGGGAGGCGTGGGTGTTCTCTGTGATTCAGAGAGGATGTCATGCCATCATGGGCTTGATTATTGATTACTGACAAGACTGATTTATTTGGTGTCTTACATCTTTTGTCAAGGTTCAAGTGTGTGGCGGTGGGGAGAAGTTTACTGAATTGCATTTGATTATTATCTTTGAACTGGTAACCTGTGGCTTCATTATTATTTGATTTTTATGTCTTCTGATTGCTGAGGTGTATTTATGCCTCTCACCAAAAAAAATATCAACCTTTCATGGGATTGCTGACTATGGTTTTATAACGCTAGTATGTAGGAATATCTGCTGGCATATATATGAACTGACTATATTGTTTCAACTTTCTGACATCTACACTGATAGCGAAAAACCATGGTTTGTTCATTTGGGTGCCTTTTCTTTGAATTTGCTATCCAGATCAAGATTCGGTGTGTTTGTTGGCTGTTGAATCTCTGAGTGTAACCATTTGAATTTGCTACCCAGATCAAGATTCAGTGCGTTTGTTGGCTGTTGAGGGATGTGCAGCACTTGGAAAGTTGTTGGAACCTCAGGACTGTGTAGCACATATCCTTCCTGTCATTGTTAATTTCTCTCAGGTATGCTATACTGCTCAGTGCATATTTTTATCTGCTGGTGCTCTATCTATATAATTCTTTTGTCAGAGTTTCTCAATGACTATTCATTCTGTGCATCCTACATGTTATTTTATTGGTGAAAATATTGGGTAGTTATGTATCCATGTAATGCTGAAATCCTTCTCTTGCTTCTGTATTTTTTGGTTAGTCATCTTCAGTTGCATGTTTTGTGGGTGCCCATGGAGGTCACTATCTCTTGCCAAATGGTTGATCCAAAGCAGATCAGATTAGTTTGAGCATGAGAATGATATTATTTGTATGGTTGGTTGGTGGCATCAAATCAGTGCATCCGTTGCCACACCAACAAACCCCAACCCCCAAACCCACCCCAAAGCGCATTTTGTGGGTGGAATGAGCTATCAAGAAAGTTAGCAATGCCAGGGATAATAGCAGACCCTCACTTTTCTGTTGGTTGGATAATGTCATTTGTATATTTGGATTGAGTGATCTCACTCTGGTTATTTTGTTTGTATGGATTTTTCATTTTAATTTCTAGTGTGCTGATTTGATTGTAATTACTTGGTTTTGCTTGTTGCATGGAAGTTTCCTCTAATTAGAGAATTTTAATTGAAAATATTGTGTAGATTCTGATAGGAATATGGACCTTCACTTTAAGTTTTATATCTTGCTTTACTGGTTGTTTGGATCTTACCTATATTTATGGTTTTGTAATTTCCCACGTGAAGGATAGGAATAATCATGGATGATAGGTTGGAGCCCTTTGTGACGGGTCTTCTGCATTACACAGCATTTCAATGTATTGTTTTTTGGCCGTCACAAAAAGAAGAAAAACAGAACTAATAAGTTACCAAAATCTCGATTTTGAAAGAGACAAGAAGATGAGTGGAGTAGCTGATGCAACAAAAAGGAGAAAAAACTTCAGAGAGAAGTACAATAAAAATATGCAAATAATGAGGGATGCACAGAAAACCTTAAAGGGATGGGTTTAGTAATTCTCTGATAGGAATATGGACCTTCACTTTAAGTTTTATATCTTGCTTTACTGTTTGTTTGGATCTTACCTATATTTATGGTTTTGTAATTTCCCACGTGAAGGATTAGCTATGTAGTTAAAGCCGCACCTAGGCACAAGTCGACAGGTAAGCGCCTGGGAGAGTGCCAGGCGTAGAGGAAATGAGGTGCGGTTGCCTGGGTGCGCCCTTTCAAGCGCCCCCCTGACTCCAGGCGCAGACCACTTACCCGGTAACATATAAACCTCAGTTTTTTTTTTTTAGTTTTTCACCTTCCAACCCTAATTTCAATCTTCCAACCTACTGAGAAGGTGAAAACGACCATTCTTATTCGATCTTTCACAGATCTAAGCAAAAAAAGGTATGGATTTACGAATTTTAGCATTTGTATACAATTTTTGTAAAAAACGTAAAAATCAGTACCGTTTTTTCAATTTTTTTGTTTTTTATTAACTATTTTCCATAGATCTTGATGGGTTTTAGTTCTATATGTATAAGAAAACATTCTGTTTGAGTTTTATACTTCTTCGCTCTAGATTTGAGTTTGTTTTTAGGCTTTTTACTATTTTTCCAAAAAAATCAGTTACGGAAATAATTGTTCTTTTTTATATTTATTGGTTAATACCTATTCTTATCCACATATATAGCTTACTCATGCTTGTATCTTCATGTATGATATACTTTTCATGCTTTTTTTTGTGTTGTAGTGTTATTTTGTTCAATTTTTCTGAAAATAAAACTTACGAAAATTAGAAAAAAATTTGTTTTATTTATATTTATTAGTTAATAACTATTCTTATACACATATATAGCTTCCCATGCCTGTGTCTTCATGTATGCTGTATTTTTCATGTTTTTTTTTTAGCATTTTAGCTAATTTTTAATTATGAAAAATATAATTTTGCTCCTCAAGCTCCAGGGGTGCTCCTACGTGCCCCCCTTTGCGCCTCGGTGCGCCTCGTGCCTTTAACTACATAGAAGATTAGGAATAATCATGGATGATAGGTTGGAGCTCTTGTGACGGGTCTTCTGCATTACACAGCATTTCAATGTATTGTTTTTTGGGCATCACAAAAAGAAGAAAAAACAGAACTAATAAGTCACCAAAATCTCGATTTTGAAAGAGACAAGAAGATGAGTGGAGTAGCTGATGCAACAAAAAGGAGAAAAAACTTAAGAGAGAAGTACAATAAAAATATGCAAATAATGAGGGATACACAGAAAACCATAAAGGGATGGGTTTAGTAATTCTCTGGCTCAATTTATTTTTTTAAATGAAAAAGAGATGCCAAAAAAGTGGGACGTGAAAACTGTGGGTTAATACATTATTGTGTCAATGAACCTGATGAAAGAATGTGTTTTTATCAGCTCATGAATAATGAAATTGCTCGTAAGAAAATTATATACCTCATATGTCAATTACTAAATCCACATAAGCATCTCAAGTCAACTCATCTGAGTCAGAATTGGATCAAGCACCTGCTGCATTTAGTTTAGATTCTGATTCTTGGACTTTATTCTATAAGAATGATTTCCATTAGAATCAAAGGCATAGAGATACCTTGTAGAGGCACTTTATCAACTGTCTACATCACTGTCCTCAGCTTTATGGTCCCCGAATGTGAGTTGCAAGGACTAAGAACTAGAGACATGGGGCTTGGGTACTTCTTGATTCACTAAATCTTGCTGTAACATATTTCATATTCCTTCTTGATGCTAGGAACGGTAATTTTTCTAGGTACCTTCTGAAATAGCAAGGTGAAGTTTGGGTATTGAGAGTTCCTTGATGTCCATCCTTTAATGTTTCTTCTTTTGCTACATGGAGTATTGGAGTTCATGTAGAAATGCTCTCCAGTTTGTCTGTCCTGTCATAAATCTTTCGATCTTTCCACTCAGCCTGTCAATGATCTTCCGAGTCAAACCTAGGAATATTAATTATAAAAGCCACATTTCTGTTATGCTATTCTCGTTCCATTTACTGAGTAATTGGATGGAGGCATCCCTTATTTCGTAGAGTAACATGCAACTCATTGTTCTCAATTTCTCAGTTAAATCTATTAACTGTGACACGTTACCGCAAACCAATCAAAATTTTATTAAATGCTTTAAGGTCTGATGTCCAATTTGATTTCTTAAATAGGATAAGTCTTGGCGGGTACGTTATATGGTTGCAAATCAGCTGTATGAGCTTTGTGAAGCTGTCGGTCCCGAACCCACCAGGTAATTCTATCGGACTTTGCTGTTCTGTTATTTGTCAAAATAGAATGTATATTCACAAAATCTTTAGCATAGTTCTTTTTCTTTTTGTCACTTTCTTAGATAATAATGAACCGCATTTACACTGCCGTTCTGAATCATAATAATGTCTCACATGGTAATCGTCCTTCTAGATTATGTTGCTTAGTGTTTTTCAAGGTGTTGGGGGAGTCTCAATTTCATCCATCAAAATAGGAAATGGTCATTACATGTTGCTATTAATATTTTAACTGATGGTGATTGGTATTTTGTCCCAAGAGCGGACTTGGTGCCTGCATATGTGCGTCTGCTTCGAGATAATGAGGCTGAAGTACGTATAGCTGCTGCTGGGAAGGTGACAAAGTTTTGCAGGATCTTGAATCCACAACTTGCCATTCAGCACATACTTCCATGCGTGAAGGTACATGCTTTACAACATGTTCAAGCAGTTTGGCTTATTTCATCTCCCAGCACAGCCCCAAATGGCTTTCTTTCCTCCATTCATCTTCCTTGTAGTCATAGTAATGAGATTATTTATAACCATTAACATGGTCACAAACCTTTTCAATAAAGCTTTTATCTTTTTGCAGGAACTATCATCAGATTCTTCACAGCATGTTCGCTCTGCATTGGCTTCAGTAATAATGGGAATGGCTCCAGTCTTAGGAAAGGTAAGAATGATATATCAATGGACTTTAGGCTCATCCTAGTAATGGTGGGCTTTCTTTTCTTCTATAAAAACTCAAAGGCAGTAAACATTTATGGAGGGGAGGCTCTCTCTCTCTCTCTCTCTCTCTCTCTCTCTCTCTCTCTCTCTCTCTCTCTCTCTCTCTCTCTCTCTCTCTCTCTTCGTGTGTGTGTGTGTGTGTTCGTGCATAAGTTCGTGTTGGAGGGGGAAAGAAAAATAGTAGCTTTCCAGTGTGCTTCGTGGTACTTATCTATCTCTGTGTATGTGCTTGTGCGTGTGTGCATACATGCATGAGTGCTGGGGGGAAAAGGAAAATAGTAGCTTGCCAGCATGCTTTGTGGTACTTACTGTCTCTTGCCAGCATGCTTTGTGGTGCCTATCTGTTTCTGTGTGTGTGTGTGCATGCTCTGTGGTGCCTATTTGTGCGTGCGTGTGCGTGTGCGTGTGCGCATGCCCACTGGAGGGGAAATGAAAAATAGTAACTTTCCAGCATGCTTTGTGGTATTTACCTCTTTGTATATGCGTGCGTGTGTGTGTCAGATATGGGGCTTGAGCAGTTCCAATTGGGTGATTTGAAGTTTATTTTATTGGCAATACCTTACTGGTGGGGAGAAAAAACATAGTACCTTTCCAGCATGCTTTGTGATACTTATCTATCAATCAATCACAGCCTCGAGCACTAATTGCCCAAGTGAGAGAACACTCCTTGCACCACTGCACTATAAGGCATTGATGCCATTATATTTGTTTTTCTTCCGTATAATGTATGATACTCAGTACATTTGCACCAGGACCTGTCCATTCATATTAAAGAAAAATTGACATTGCCAGTCCCTTGCACTTGGGCTAATGTTGACTCAGATTGGTCTCTTCATAGCTGGTATTATGTGCAAGTTTATGGTTATCCTGGCATAGGATGGGTTATTTATTGATAGCCTTACTTTGTTCCTGTAAAGCCTAGGAATATTTGTTAATTCCATCTATTTGCCGTTAGATATGATGTTATTATCAGAAGGGATTCAGAGCCACATTCGACTGATTTTTAGATTATTGCTGATTCAAGGAAATAACATGTCTTATTAGCTATTTTTTACTTATTTTAAATGTGTTTCTATAAAAGCTCGCCAACTTTTTACTTGTGGGCTGTGGCTTATGCAGGATGCAACAATTGAGCAACTTCTTCCAATTTTCCTTTCCCTTCTGAAAGATGAGTTCCCTGATGTGCGGCTCAACATTATTAGCAAGCTTGATCAAGTGAATCAGGTTTTTGTTTCATGCGGGGTTCATTGAAGGCCAAATCCTATTTACAACACAGAAGTACTTATGATTGGTTCTATTGCCATTTGCTTATGTCTTGCAGCATTGCTTTGATGACAATTACTTTTGATGACACTGTCCTGTCTATTTATTGACATATATCTCCCTTCATTCTGCTATTCTTTAGTTTGTCTGGTATTTTGGTAGTTATTCTACTGGTTACTTCAGCTGCCTTGCGCATAAAAATTAGATTTGTAAATCAGCTGATATCATCATACTTAAGGAAAAAATTGGATATTCCAAGCTATCGTTCCTCCAGATATTATTACTACGAGGGATGAACAAAGATCCATAGCTCTAATTCAAAATTCTATTGATTCATCCCCCATGAAGAGTTGGCAAAACATTCACAACTGCCTTTGATACCATCTGAGAATATGGGGTTTTGATTGCTACTTGCTGATCTTCTAAAATTTGTTAGTGACAGGTCAATTATCTAGAAATCAATTTTCCTTTGGAGTGGTTACTATAGCAATGGATGGTCAATGCCAAGGATTACAGCAGAAGAAAAAGAACATGAGACTGAAAGTCCCAAAAGCGTTATCTCATGAGGCATCATGGAAAACTAAACCATATTCCCACCTTTGTGCTTCCTGGTCATGTCTTATCAGTAAGAAGTTACCAGGCATGGGTCCACTTTCACAATTAAGCAAACTAGAGGAAAAAGTGCTTCAGTTGGTGTTCCAGTGAAAGACATTAATTTGGAGCAATTTAATTCATTTATAGTGAAAAACCAAAATACACTCGAGAATTGTTTTCAAACATGCCCTAAAATTTTGAAGTTCTATCCTCTTCATTCCAGAATACGTAATGATGTGGCTTCAGGGCATTCTCCACATAACATGATCTTGAGCACTGGAGAATCCGCTTCTCCATTGTTCAAGGAGAAGGAAAGAGTTTGGAAGCACCCAATCTAGTTAAACCACTAATGAATATGTCTTGGAAGACTTTTAGAAACAGGCAATCAAAAGGTTTGTTGCCAAATGCAGATTTTTTCATCTAAGGACATCAAAGTGTTAATTTTTTAGAGCAGCTCTGGTACCCAAAAAATATGGAAGCTTGGGAGGAAAGTGAGAGCTTCATGGAGTGTACATAATTTAGAAGAAGCAGATTATGTAGAGGCTTCTTATGCCCAACAAAAGTAGTATTCAAACATATACATGAGAAAAAACCTGATTAACTGCATAGTTACAGTAACTTATCATCTTAGAGGCTATGGAAGAAAGACCAAAACATACCGTCCTTCACTCTTTCATAAAGATTCGAATACAATTGCATTCTAAGATACTAACCCAATTTCAGAACCTTTCTGCTAGGCAAGTTTTCCATATCCAATATCCTTTTCGAGCCAAAAAGTCAGCAACTTGTCTGAATTGTGAGTTGGAGTTTGCATAAAGAAGGGTTTGGAGCTCAGTGACACATTCATCTTTTCCTGTCTGCCGTGTATAATATTTTTGGATGTAAAACCTTGGGATAATTTCCAAAGTAAACTTTATGGATTTAAATGGAACTGCAAGTGTGTTTTTTCTTACTTCATAACTCTTCTAAGTGACTAACACATGCTTGGGTAGCCTGAAACATAGACAGGGACATGCAATAAGTTCTATTAACCTAAAGACACTGTCGCAGAATATAAGTTATAGGCTTATATGAGTAAATTGATCCAGTCGCTTTAGTTCACATAAAGTGTCTAGCATACTTCACCTGCTATTGGGTTCCCCCTTTCTGGTGTTTCCTAGCTGGATCTTTTGAACAGTTACCACTATCTTCTTCATCTTGAAAGACACGCGGAGACTGAAAACTCACTGACTAGCTGAGATCTGCTCTGATAAATTGTCAAGCCTGGGCAGAAAGTTGTAATCACCTTTAAAATGGGGTCACAGTCCTGTATAAGCCTGGATTCCCCTTGCAAGGGTTATCTTTGCTGTTTTTCATTCAATTAATTTTATTCACTTGAAGAAGCCTATGTCACTAGCTTCAAAGTATACAAAGTGGTTCTGGTTCTATTTCAAGAGTTTGTTACCAATGTGGTATGAAGAAGGTTAAACAGCCTTTGGTTTTAGTGAAAACGGGATCAATTGTTTGAAGTTCTCTTTGTTCGCGTCTTCATGATTTAGTTGTGTCTCAGGCATGCTTACTGGTGCTTAGGGGCTACTGTGCTTATGTATTTGAATGCATACTACATTTATCTATCAGAGCTTACTTGCTAACTCTGAGTTGATGATGTAAAATTGGTCTCTGATTGTAGCTCAATAAATCATTGCTAAGACTGAAGTGGGGAACTGTTTTGATCATAGGTTTTACTGCTTAATAGAAAATATCTTTTACATTTCCATTTGTTGGTATGCAGGTGATTGGAATTGATTTGCTTTCCCAATCTCTGTTACCAGCCATTGTTGAGCTTGCAGAGGACAGACATTGGAGAGTTCGGCTTGCAATAATCGAATACATCCCATTATTGGCAAGTCAGTTGGGTGTAGGATTTTTTGATGATAAGCTTGGTGCTCTCTGCATGCAATGGTTGGAAGATAAGGTCTATGTCTCTTCTTATATGACTAGGTTATAAAAGACAGCAGAGATTCTTCAACTGTTTAGTGTTGCTTTTGCTCTATTAAGATGAGATTTATGAATAGTGTTTGCTGTAGGAGTTACTGGTTAAACTTTTCATATGGGTCTGCACCAACCCTTCTTTGAGATCTTCCTTTCTCCTGTTGTACTCTGCTTGAGAACAGAAGTATCAGAATCAGTAGAAGAGCATCTTAACACTGACTTAATATAACAAAAGATATCATTAGAAAATGGCAATAAATTTGAGAAAGTTCTACTGGTCCAGCCATTGGTCTGGCCTTGGATTCTTTTGGACCTCGATGAGCTATGGTTATTGGTTTAATGATTTTATCATATTAGTAAGTAATCAATTTTATTGATGAAGAAAGAGAAATACACTCTTCTAAACTTTAACCCACATACAAATTGTTAGTACTTTCCTTCTTTTAGCAAGAGCAACCTCCGTTTTATTAGCCACTTTGACAACATGAAAGAAAATTGAGAACTTTAGAATCGTCATTAGATTTCTGTATAATATTTCATAATCTCTAATAAAGGGGCAGCTCGGTGCACGAAGCTTCTGTGTATGTGGAGTCTGGGGAAGGGGTGGACTACAAAGGGTCTATAGTACACAGTTTTTCCTTGCATTTTGCAAGAGGCTGTTTCCACGCCTCAAACCTGTAACCTCTAGGTCACATGCCGACGACTCTACCGCTGTGCCAAGGCTACCTTTATATTTCATAATATCTATGGGGCATAATTTCTCTTTGCAGCTCAAAGTATCACGTTCATAAAAAATTCCTTGCCAAGTTTGATTCCCATTTAATGAGGATCTGATTCAACATCATGAGTTCAAATCAAGCTGCTGTAAGGTAAGGGAACAGTGCCACACTTCTTTCTAAAGCTGCTCCTATCCCAGCGAAACCTGGATTTCCAAAAGTCACTCAAAGTTAAGCCCTGTCACTTGGTTGACAGAGGTGTCCATCTGTTCTTGTTGCTTTCGTTTGTTCATCAGTTTTCAGTGACTTCCACCACCCTGAAATCTTCGTTTTGAAAGCTCCCAATTTAGTGATAAAAATTTAGTTTGATCATGAATTTCTTAAAACTTCCACTGTCTTTGAAAATATGGCTTTCTTTCAAGTCAATTGCACCAAATAGCTGCAAAAGGAGCAGCTGATCATAGAGTTGTGCCTTTCGCAAAGGTAATGATGTCTCCATTCATCTAAGAGGTCTTTTAGTGTCCTGCAGAATCCGTTAATCCCTTAATTGTTATTGGTATCTTGTGATGAATAATGATCTATTCTACTGACTCTTTTTCCATCTCGTGAAGCCAAACCATCTATATGGCAATCTTCCTTCTTATGAGGTGATCATATATTTTGTAAGCACGTTGAACTTAAAGTAAATAGTGCTTATATGACTGGTGGTTGACATTGCCTTCTTCTTCTTGAGTACTCTAAAGAAGTGACTAGCTGATGAAGATCCTTGAGACCCATGGGATGTGGCAGGTTGCTTGGAGTCATGGATTTGCTTCACATATCAAGTTCAAAGTCCTGCCTTAGGACTTGCCCTGATATGCGTGGTTTGCCGATGATCTTGAACATTCACCGGGATTAGGTGCATCCTGGAGGGCATCACGAGAAAAAATGGTCCTTGTGTGTCCCCTTCCAAACTCTTTTATCTGCTTTAACCTATTAGGCACAGACATATTCCAACCTACCAAGTGGTTAAGGTTATAATCAAACTGAAAACTTTAGGGTATGGAAAATCCATCCATGATCACCACAGCTAGATGTGCTTATCAGATCCTGCATTTTTGTTCCTGACAACCTTGTAGATGCTTGGGTAAAACTTGGCAAAGCAGGATTTATGATAAACACACCCTCCAAATGTCATTTCTTGACCACCTCCAACCTATGTACCTAACCCCAGGTATCAACCATCTGTGACTTGAAAACATGAACTCATCGGCTTTCTACATTACCTTTTGCTAACCCTCCCATTGTTTTCTGTAACAAATTGTGCCACCGTAAATCATCTTCCTTTCCCAAACCTCAAATCTTTTCCCTCTCAAATCCTTGGTACTCATGACTCAATCTTCCAAACCAAACCTTCTGTCCAATTTTTGCAGGTGGTCTTGGAGGCTTAATTTCTTTTCTAACCATTTTCTGTCCCAATAGAGAGTAATGCTAATGCCTTCTAACTTGTCGCAATCTCCTTAATCTCAGTTGGGGAAATTAGATACGGCAGTCTTAACAGCCACCCTTGCCCCCAAAAGAAAGGTTCTCTTTGCTTCACCACCCAAGTCCAAAGAGTGGTTGGGGCAATTCTCATGAAGCCAGCCTGGGATAAGTTGTAGGACAAGATTGCTGTCTGTATCTGAAATTGCAGTCAACAGGCAGCGTTTATCCTTCAGCACCCTTTCTTAATCATAACTTCTCCAGTGAACGAGACGCAAATAGATATAGATGGTTTGTTGTTAACCTACTTAACAAATCTATATTTCTTTTTCTTTGTATCTGCCCTCTCTAATTGATGAATGCTACAAACCAAAATGCATTTCTGCATAGGTGAGATTTATTCTAAAATAGTTTTTCACCTACCTAACATGGGAATTTTATTTCAGGTTTACTCAATTCGTGACGCAGCTGCTAATAACTTGAAGCGGCTTGCAGAGGAGTTTGGTCCTGATTGGGCAATGCAGCATATAGTTCCCCAGGTCGGTTTTGATGATTTGTACAATGTGCTCGAGCAGCATTTGTTGTTTTCTTTTCTTTGCCATTTCTTATAAGTGAATTGGTGCGTCTCCTTCACAGGTCTTGGAGATGATTAACAACCCACATTATTTGTACCGTATGACCATTCTACATGCAATTTCTCTACTCGCTCCCGTCATGGGCTCTGATATTACGTGCCAAAAACTGTTGCCTGTGGTCATTAATGCTTCAAAGGACAGGTAATGCTGGAGTTGACCGACTCTAACAAAAAAATAGAGCATTTGTTTTGATTTGGTTACGTTTGTTGTTCAACTGACAGTCCATGTTGTCAGGGTACCTAATATTAAATTCAATGTGGCAAAGGTGTTGCAATCCCTCATTCCCATACTTGACCAGTCTGTAAGTAATATTGTTATTTCATGCTTCACCCTTTATGCTGTTTTTAGTGATCCTGCTATATCTGGACTGTCTTGTGTTGCTTATGATGCAGGTGGTGGAGCAGACAATTAGGCCATGTTTGGTTGAGCTCAGTGAGGATCCAGATGTGGACGTAAGGTTTTTTGCCAGCCAAGCACTTCAGGCAAGTGAACAGACCATGATGTCTAGCTGAACACCTTCCCCAGAAGTTTTGCTCTGCTGCGAGTTTTCTATATCCAAATTTGTGTTGAAACTCTGGTTGTCTAGGACAATTTCTACGGATTGATGCCACCCACACCACATTATCTTGTCCATCTTTTGATGCCAATCCCCCCGCCCCCCTACCCCCGGCATTCTACCATGTTAATTATCGTGTCCTGTGGCACTGGTAGCTCTATTTTTATATATAAACATTTAAGAGCAAGCCCTTTAAAGGTTTAGGCTGTTTTATTTGTTTGGAGTAATTGTTCATCGAGTCCTGGTAGGAGTACCAGCGCAAGAGTATGCATATAAAATAATTTCATTTGTAGATCTATGCCGTTGGTCATGTTCAGAATACAAAATTATTTAACCCACCAGAAGTCAATCCACGAGCAATCCTTCGCCACTGTTTGTTTTCCCGGGGTCAAACGGTGGACAATCGGGGAATACATTAGGAAGAAAGCAAAGATAAAGAAACTAGTTATAATAGAATCGAGGGTGGCATCCTCTAGCTAGTGCATTAGTATCCGTAATAACAAATCAATATTCGCGAATAGAAGATTGCATTTCAAATTTGACCTCATGCAGTCAGTCCAAGAATGCCAAGGCGGGGTCTCTGAAGGCCATCTAATGTTATCATTATTCAATAGGATAAGCAAGCAAGTTCAAGCTGTTTGAACAAAAGCAAAAAGAGTTATCATGAATCACAACACCTGCAAAGTCAACAACTAGTGAGGTGTCACAGGGCAAAGACGTTATTACTATCCAATTTTGCAGACTTCTATTTTCAATGCATAAATCCATAGATAGGCATATTCTTCATGACGCCACAATGTGTCATCTATTAAATGATCCTGGCCCTTGTTTGGGTAGATTTTTAAACTTCTATTGTCATCTATTTTACAACTTAACAGAAATACTATAGCCAAATTGATGAGGTCTCTTGAGACATCAGTTTTCTGAGACACGGGTTAGAAAATATAAATGGTTTGATCACCTGAAATCATAGGCCTAGCTTGTACAACGGGACCAAGATTTTGGTGATCTAAGCTACTCATCTTTCGGGCTTGTCTTGGGTATGCAGTGCCCCTCCACTTGCAGTTATCCATATTCCAAATTGATTGCTAGGACAAAAAAAATAGAAAGAAAAAGATTGTAACATAGAGAATAAACGTCAGGTTCATCCAACGGCTCAGATCATTTAGGTATACAAAGGAGAAAGGTCTGGACCATGTGATCATAGTCATATGTAGTGTGGAGAGATAGAGGGCTAAGATGATTAAGATAAGCTGGATTACCTATTAGGAAGAGATGGACACATTAGATCATTAAGATGAGTTGAGATTGCCAATTATCAACGATATAAAGAGTACTCTTAAAGAAAGTGATTTGCACTTCTTAATTGCTATTTGATAAGTATTTGTTTTCTAAGGCATTTAAAGAAAGGTAACTAGAAAATAGAAAGAGAGAAGAGTCTACAAAGACATTGATATGTGGCTAAAAAGAGAGGCAAATCCTCTATGGACCAATTTATCCAACTACTAAGTCAGGAAAAAATAAAAATAATTTGAAAATGCCGACTTGGCACAAGGAAAAATAGGATTCTATGTGTTAAAAGAAAAGGGTTTAGTTTAGTATATCATAGATGCCATCTCTCATATTCAATTGGGTACGTAAAAATGTTCAAGCTTGGTTGATCTAAAGTACCATTAGAATCATTATGGACCAAGTTCTTTTTCCTTTTCTTTTTTTTTTTCCAATCATTTTCTGATTGGATTCAATATCAAAGAAGTTGGATTTTGGTATGCTTTGCAATTTTATGAGTTAACATCAGAGGTAGCCAAGAAAGAGCTATAGAAGAATGAGGAAATTGAAATTCTTCTTCGCTTATTTTTATTTTTATTTTTATGAGTGTGTGTACAAGCGAAGAATTATAAACAAAGGCCTCATTCACTCTCCTAAATTTAACCCCTGGCCAAAGGGGAAAGCATTGACTCAAATTTACTACCTAGCATATTATAGGGGAGATGTTGAGCTATTTGAGACCGATTACACTAAACAATAACAAGGAAATGATAATTAACAATAATCTAATACCCATATGATAACTGGCACAAAAATGAGATATCTTATGTATCAGGGAGTTTTAGCACAAATATATCCTACCTTACTTGTATGTTAGGTTAATTACCTTAGAAGTGTTGGATGCTTCTGGCAAACTAGGAAGTGGCTCCCCTAAAACACACTTTGGAAGGCAAAAGATTCCCGAATGTATGCTTATGCTTTAGAAACTAAGAACTTCTTGCTTCAAAAAGGAGATGATTGACAAATTTTGGGAATCGTGATGTTAATTTTTAGCCTATTTTATTCTTTTAGTTTTTTTCTTCCACAAGTAAAATGTGCTTAATAAGATGAATACTTACAACCTTAATGTACTTTATACTTATTTCTTGAGATTTTAATAAACTTTCTTGAACTTAGGGTAATTATTATGGTTATTTTCCTCATTCTACTTCTCACTTCCCACCCTCTAAAAATTGCTCGCTTCTTGCTTTTGTTCTCGTTTCCCTAACTAGCAAACTAGATTCATCATCAATCCTCTAAAAGCTATAAGCACATGCGATATCATTAATTATAGTTCATGTAAGAAAAACTCTGAAACAGTCACCTTTCCAAGAGACCTTGACATCTTTTTGTTCTAACTTTGGACAAACTCTAGAAGTGTAATCTTCCAACAAGAGACCTAGTTAGTTCAACTAAACATGCTACCTGCTAGATAACTAAAACTTGAACAAAAATCATTAGAATCACCATCAGACTATTCCAAAAGCATCACAAAAGTCATAGGCACCAAATAATTTCATCCATTGCATGGATTGAAATTAAACAAGGAAAATTTTCTATTTTTGTCAAAAACTACTTACATATAAATTTATTTATATATTTATGACTTTTCACACATTTTGTGACTTTACTAACATTATTTCCATTTGAAAATTAATTTACGACTCCTATTTTATTGCATAAAATCGGTATAAATTTTCTCCCTAAAATCATTTCAATTAAAGAAAAATATTTTACAAAATAAATTATTTTTATAAATAAAATTCCAAAATTATGAAATTATTTTCCTAGATTTCTAGTGTAAAATTATGCTCTCACACAAAATTTTATCTATAGAGTGAGAGCTTAAAATTTGAAGCTAGAAACCTAAAAAAATAATATTTGTTGAAAATCAAAAATTTTATTTTAATACTATAAATCAAGCTTGGTTAAAGTTATGTCTCAAAATTAGAAACTATGTGATATGACCCATGGCACTGATACCACTGTTAATTTTACTAGAGATAACAAGACCAATAACATACTTTCCCAAAGAATGGTAACTCTTGTCAATCTACCCTTAATACAATCACAAGATTTTTCCATAAAATTAATCTTCTTTTTCGCGTGGAGTAGCTCCAACTTGAAGAGAAAGTAGTTGAACTAGAAAGATTTTCTTTGCAACTTTAAGAACTTAGAGATACAAAACAAGGGCCATTTTTTTCTGTGGGAATGGATTAGTATTTTTTCTAGTCCCATCAACCTAGATGGGGTACCCCGTATAGTGTGTAGAGTGGTTTGGGTTGAGTTTCTAGTAAGGAAACTGCAATAACAATTACTTCTTAGTGCCCAACACAAATTAGGAAACTACCTTGATTCTCTTCATTCATTTTGACTTTATAATTTCTACTACAATAAGTTTAGGTTTGATCTTTTAGGTTTCTTAATTATAGTTTTTATCCAACTTAACTTAAATATACCAAGCTTGGTAAAACTTTAACTTGTCAAACTTCGACTTTCCTTATTACACTTAAGCTAATCCATTAGCTTACTAAGAGGGGGTGCCTTACACATGAGGACCTTTACTAGTGGTAAATATTAAATAGATGTAATAACACAATCAAATTATCTACCATTAACTATGTTACATTGTTCCACCAATTAATAAAATTAAAGTCTTGAACTATATTATCACATTATTACATTTTAAGTCATCTAACCAAATTACCCTCTCATATTTCCACATATACATGTGTTTCTTATGTGGGGCAAATGGATCACATTTAACTAGATGTATGCACATATAGGCCCCATAATTTATTAGTAACTTTACTAAATCAATTTGATAAACTCCATGCATTAATTTTTCATGTCCAATCTATGATGGTATTTGTCTAAATATCTTTTCCTATGAGGGTGAGAGTCTTGTATTTATCATTCCATACTCTCACTGGGTCCAACATCTCTTCCAAAGCATCTACAAATCACCTAAAATTAAATTCTATCTCTTGATACCTCAAGAATAAATATCGGGTTGTGAACTTATCAAATACAAGGTTACAAATGAGAATGCTTTGTTTGAAACTTTCATTTAGTCATATCCAATCAATGTTTTGACAAGTTGAGATCATTCTCCTAATACAAGTACACTTCTGTAGACCTTCATGTATACCTCAAGTTTGTACCAAATGATAGAGAATGATCATTTTCAATCTTATTGGTAGTATGATATTTAGCAAGTGTTCTCTAATGTAAATTTCCACTCCCATTTTCACTCAAGAATAGTTTTGAGTTTATAAGGATTTAGAATTCATGAGAATCTCTATTCAATTTGATATGGAATTCCTATAACATTTCCTAAAATTTCAATGATCATCTATTAACTAAACAATAAGTGTAACATTTAATAAATAGGACCAAAAAATAGTACACGTACTATATAATTGATATATAAATCAATATTATTCATTATACAAATACATAAAAAAATTAGTTATTGGCTTATAATGCATACATTCCTAACATATATAATAACCAAAATTAAAGGTTATGTCTTTTTGAACAATTTGAACTAGGCAATAAGATTCAAGTTCTCATCCATAATTTAAGTATCAATATCAAACATAAAGGGAAAGATGTTTTCAAATCCTGCTCTTCAGATATTCATTCATTGGAATTAACTAAAGATAGAGAAGATAGATTTTATCAAAGTAACCAAACTCTAAGATAAATGCAAAGGTTAAAAGTAGACAACAAATTTTCCTCTAACAAGAGAAGACTTTCTCTATCTCTTCATGTGACTAGATCCACATTTGGGATCGCAACTCTACTTGTTTTTTAGGATCTATCTCTCATGGAATATAGGGAGGATAGGCCAACCTAATAAATAGGCCCTCATCAAGAAAGTTATTGAAGTCTTAGAGGCTAAGGTGATTGCATTGTTTTTGGAGACCATTTTTTTGTAGTACACTCCTTTTCCAATTAGGGTCGACTATAAGCTTTTATCAAACAAGTTTTTTGTCTTGCATGATAGAGCCACCAAATTAAAGAAGTGTAATTATTATAGGTCTACCTAACTAAAATGGGCCCACTAATACATACGTGTTCAAGGCGTTTTCTTAACAAATACCTTCCTCTGTATATTTTTAGACATCAGTGTGGCCTTTCAGCCTTTTCATTTCATTTACATTTATTTTATATGGGTACTTGTGTTATATCAAGTTTAAACACATTATAATGGTTATTTTTATTTATTTAAAGATTACACATTTACGCTTTATTTTGTATTTATTTGGATACATGTTTAGTATACTAGACCAATTAATTAATGATAAGATTAATTAATTACCAACAGGTGGTTCGACTGACGCACAATGAAGACCATATTGGCATGATTAGATCTTTGGGATGAGGCTAACCATGAGAAGGTGGTGAGCCACTTTGATTTGTTAGGAGATGAGAGTACATAACTTGTTTAAAGCTAGATGGATGAATTTCAAATGAGTTATATAATAGTCAAAGAGGATTGATCCTACATGGTGTAACTCTATATCTAGTCCTAGACTATTATAAGTTATATAGAGATACATTATGATGATTGTATCATATAATAAGTGCTAGAGACCATAACCTATAAGTGCATGAAAAGTCCTTATTCCTATGTTGTGCAAGAAGTTAGTTCCCTAGTACCCTTAGTAACCCACTCTATTGAGAAGTTGATATCTGGTAGTTGCTAATTTGGCTTGCTTACTACACCATCTTATCGATAAATCTACAAACTTTTTATAGACTTACTTAGTAATTAAATATGTTTATTTTGAAATGGCTTGTGATAATAATGATTTACTTGATAGTGGATAAGTGTATGCTAAGGTGGATGGAGGTTCTTAGTAGAATGAGAAAATTCACATTGGTGTATACTATTTGAATTTATGGCAAGCTAGATAGAGATAGGATGTTGTCATGCTAATCAAATGGATATTTAAGTACGAAGATCTCTATGTTTGAGATAATGATTAATCTCAAAGGTCTAATCTGTTGCGTCTCAACATGAGAGATTGGATTTAGACACTTATGAAAACAATAAAAAAAATTATCAATTATTTACTTGGAGAGCACAAGCACATAATCTTTTAAAGATTGTATTGTTTTAATTATTAGTGGCACTACTGAAACTATGGAGAAAGAGAGGGCATATTAGTCATCATAATTATAAATATTTTAGGGACACTATTTTCATTTTATAACTCTAGTTGAAGTTAAACTTTAATTAGGATTAAGAAACTCTAGATAGGATATTTATGTAAAGGTATCTAAGGTTCTTATGTGGCTAATGTATTAAAAAGCCCTACACTCTCTCTTCTCTTCCCAGGAGTTCTCTTGTACATCTATATATGGTATCTGCTATGCATCTTCCACCGTTCTAAGATCCAAAGGGTGTAAAATTACTAAGGCCCAAAGTTGCTCAATTACATCACACCTTGAGTCTGAAGTCATCATTCTCTCTATTCGATTGTGTCTCAATCTTAGATTTGGTGTAATTACTTAAAGTTTTATTGATTCTACTAGAAAAAGATTTTAATATACTTCCACAAGCAATCATATATATTTTTGAAAGGAATTACCTCTAGTGGACCTCATTTACAAGGCCTTTTTGAACTTCACATAACACATTAAGCTACCCATTTTTCTTTTCTTTTCTCTTTAAAATACTTAAGATTCAAATTGGAAGGAGAGACCTAAGGGGCGTACCCCCTTTAGCACTATGTCTTCTCCTAAACTCTAGGAGATATCATCCTCTTGAGTCTCTCTTTTCTATTTCATTATTTCAACTTTAGTTTAAGAGAAATGGTGCGCACTTAAATGCTTTTATGAATTGGCTACCCAATATTTCTTTTTTGAATTGGAATGAATACAATAAAGGAAATGCCAAAGTCACTTTAGTTTAAAAACTCCTAAAATTAAGGGCAACATGACTTGCTATAAATTTTGATCCTTTTAAATATTTGAAAGACGCTTTCTTACACCCAATCATGTTGACCCTATACCTAAAATCAAGGATAACATCAAGATTGTGACTCACTCTAATTGGTAAATTCCACCTCCCATTCATCTCTCTATTTCCTCAATTTGTTTCTCTCTCTCTCTCTCTCTACATTTTCTAATTCTTCTCTTCATTTTAATGCTATACAAAGATGGTCCCCACCTTGATACAATTGGAAATTCCACCCCAAGTCTATCTCTTTCCATCTGTACTAATTTCCTTTCTTCTTTTTTTTTCCTTTTCTCTCTTTCAAAAATTTTCTAACTCCTTTCCCTGATTTTTAGTGCAATACAAATGTGTTCCCCACCTTAGTTGCAACTAGAAACCCATCTTTCACTTTCTCTCTCCTCCTATTTTCTTTTCATCTCTCATCCACATTTTCAATCACTCTTCTTGTTTTTAGTGCAACACTCAGATGACCCCTACCTTGTTGTAGTAGAAAACTTACCCTAAGTTTATCTCTTCCTCCCTTTTTATCGCGTGTTTTGTAGACCCCCTCTTGGTCTTTAAGGCAACATAGGAGTGGTCCCTACCTTAGTTGCAATTATCGATCTATTTCTTTCTCTCATCTATTATTTTCTCTCACTTCTTATTTTCCTTTCTTTCTTCTATGTTTTATAGTCCTCATTCCTTATTTTAGGATGACACCAAGGTGGGGACCACCTTAGTATAGTAAGAAACTTAAGTCCAACTCTTTATCTTTCCATACACCCTCTTCTCTTTCTTTCTTTTTCTTCCATCACATTTCTTAGAGCACTCCTTATTTTTAGGGCAATAGAAAGTGGTACTCACCATTGGTTGTAACTACAAAGCCTTTTATGTTCTCTCTCTCTCTCTCTCTCTCTCTCTCTCTCTCTCTCTCTCTCTCTCTCTCTCTCTCTCTCTCTCATGCCTTCTTTGTCTTCTTTCTTCTTATCCTCATGTCTTATCTCCCTTAGATCTCTCCTAAAAATGAGGGCAACAAGAAAAAGTGGTTGACAGAGAGGAGATTCTATCTTTTCAACTCTCTCTCTCTCTCTCTCTCTCTCTCTCTCTCTCTCTCTCTCTCTCTCTCTCTCTCTCCACAGAAAGGGGCCTCTCCTATGAGTGGGCCACCCCATGATGTTTCCATGATCCCCCCAATCCACACAAAGGAAGTGACGTAGGTAGGTATCTAACTCATAACTTTCTCTTCTATATAAACGTCATATTTTTCTAAAATACATAGACAAAAAGATAAGAAAAGACAAATATACAGACACAGAAAGAGAAATAGAAGCCTAAGAATTTGAAGGAGAAGAAAAGGGGGTAGGTTGATCTATACCCTCCCCCTCTTTCCCTTTTAGGCTCTTCTCAAGGACCTTTCATTCTTGTTTGCTCATTTTCTATCTCCTTTAGGCTTTTTCAATGGGCCTTTCCTTCTCCTCTTGCTCTTGCCTTTTCTCATTTGAGCTTTTCTCTAAAAGTGTTTCTTCCTTCTCTACTAAACACTATCTTTGGCAACTATTCCAATTTTTTTTAGAGAGGTTTCCACTTCATTGGAGAGTCTCCTTTTACATTCTATTTAGAGAGTTGTTTTCTTTGCAAGGAGTTTTTTGTTGTGGTGTTTGCATCAAATTTTGCATTGTACGTGATGTATAAACAGTCATACAAAGGAAATTGATGGATGATTCCCCTAGAGTAGAGTTAGAGATTTATTTTTTATTAGTTAATTGTATGATACATTCCTCTAGTTACATTAACTGTTGAGATTATATTTTCTTAGTTACACACGGCTATTAGTTACATTTCTTTCAAGATTGAATGCGTACAAGAAATTTTTTGATTATTGAATATATATATATATATATTTTTTTTAATTATTGGATATATACAGGCAAGAAAAGAAAAGAAAAAATATTGATTAGAGATCGAATGTGTATGACAAAAATATGATAATTTATGGCTTCAATCTTCATAGACTAGCTTGAATCAATTTTATAAGGTGACTAGGTTGTTGACTTAGTTTTATACAATGAGTTGGTCTATAGTTGACATCAACTTGTCTTTAAAGTATCATGTGGACTTGTTTAAAGTTTGTTGTCTTTAAGAGCTTTTCTATCTAGTATTAGTTGGAGCATTAATATATCATCTTTTTAATCATTTAAGGATAAGTAGCTATTTTTTGTCTCAAATGCATAGCAATGCTACGGTCATGTAATGGAATTACATAGCATCTTGAGCATATATTTTACATTCCTTTAGCCATTCAATGTTGGAGAAAAATGTTTATATTGTCATTAACTAATTAACATCAAGAGGGCTCAAGGCTTAACTCCTCTAGAGTCATTGCATGTCTTTTTCAAACATGATAAGTCGTATTTGATTTGAATTTCCACCATTCAAGGTTTCTAAGTTGATGAAATCCTTTTAGCTAAAATTCATGATCTTTTAAAGCTTTTTTATTTGATGAGACCCATTTAGTTGGAGTCTTTAAAAGTCTGAAAGCTCTTTTATCTTTCATTTCTTTTATTTCATATTCAACGAATCTTGACAACATGATTAGGGGTCCAGTTCAATAAGAGACGGGGTCCATTCTAGGTTACTGATGGAAACCTTTATGGCACCTTTCTAGAGAGATAGACTGGATAAACTTCTCAAGACATGGTAAGCTCTACCCTATAGTGAAAAGTTTTTCAAACCCTAGCCTTAGTAGGGACTCTCCTTGGCATAGTAAGCCCCATCGAAAATCAAAAGCATGCTAAGACTTAGGGGAAGAAAGAGAAGTCTCATTCTCTAGGCATGGTAAGCTCTACCCATGACAAAAAGACTTAATGGAAACGGAAGAGGGGAATTACCTTGAAAATCTTAGACAAATGGTAGAATCTGTGTGTGTGTGTGTGTGTGTGTGTGTGTGTGTGTGTGTGTGTGTGTGTGTGTGTGTGTGTCACCCTCTTTTAGTTTGGATAGGGGGGTATTTATAGGCTTCCTAAGAGTCCTAATGGATAGAAAGTTATCGGGTTTTTTAGAAGAGTGGGAGAAGGAAAAGATATAGAGAAACTAAAGATGGGGAGAAAGAGAAGGAAATGAGTCCAACTTAGGCTAAAAAAGAGAGAGAGAACTTGAGAACGAAGAGATAGTGGGAAATCGGTTCCACTCAAAGTGAGAAAAATGTGAAGAGGAGAGAGAAAGGGGTCTCACTTATGAACAAGATGGGTCCCATTTTATGTTTCCTAGAAAACTAATATGTGCAGGACTCTTGTATGGGAGAGTCGCAACTATTTTGAGGACAAGAAGCCCCTTATTTCTTTTTATTGTTTGAATGTAGAATGGTTTCCACTTGTAAGTACGGTGGGTCTTGTTTTAAATTTACTAGAAAACTAACATGTATAGGACTCTCTCACGTGGGAGAATCCTAACTGTTTTAGAGGGTAAAAAGCCTTTATGGGCATTTTTTTATTATTTGAATGGAAAAAGGGTTCTACCTATAACCAAGATGAGTTGCTTTTATGTCTATGAGAAAATTAATATTTGCATGATTCTCTCACATGGGAGAGTCCTAGCTATTTCAAGGATAAATGAGTCCTACATGGATCATTTTCCTTTAGACAACAATAGGATCCCACTTATAAACAGGGTGGATCCCATTTGATGCTTCCTAAGAACTTAACAAATAGGATTCTCTTCCTAAATATTTAAAACGACTAAAGGCCCTTACATGTGGCATTTTTTATTTGGTTAGCAATGGGGTCCCACCTATAAACAAGGTGAGTCCCTTTTAATGCTTCTTAAGAACTTAACATAAAGGACTTATCTTTTCACGAGAGTTTCCAAAATATTTTTGAAAATAAGGAGCCCTTATGGTTGTTTTATTTTTAAATAGAAATGGATCCCACCTATGACCAAATGTGATCCCTTTTTATGTCTCTAATGTATAGGACTCCTTCTCGTGGAAGTATCCTAATTATTTTTTAAAGAAAAATCCCTTATATACATTTTATCTTTTGAATGTAAATGTTTCTCACATTTAGTCAAGATGAGTCCTATTTTTGTTTTCCAACATAAAGGACTCTCTCCCCATGGGAGAGTCCTAATCTTTTTGAAAGTAAAGAGCAAACCTTACTTGTATGGCTATTTTTATTTAGAAAATAATGGGTCCCACTTAAAAAAGGCGGATACCATTGTGGATTTCATAGATATCTTAAAATAAAAGATTCTCTCTCTCTCCAAGAGAGTCCTAAACATTTTAGACCAAGAAACCTTCTATGGGAAAATTTTCTTTTGAAACCAATGATAAGGGGTTCCACATGTAAGTAAAGTGGGTTTCATTTTAGAAAGGTTTGTAGAAAAACTTTAGGAGTAGAAAGTCATTAAAGACTCTTTTTGAGAGAGAGAGTACTCGTATTTTCCAAACTAAGAGAAGCCTACTTGAAGGATTTTTTCCTTTTCTTTTTTAACTATATTTATGTAAGGGCTCCACTTATTTTGGATAAAGTGGGTTTTATCGTGAATGTCATAAAAAGAGTCTTAGTCATAAAAGATAACTAGGAGAAATAAAGATAAAGGACTCTTTTGGGGAGATTCCAAACCATTTTTAAATCAAAGCAAGCCCCAAAAGGTGCATTTTTGAAAGAGGATAGAGAAGTGTTTTGTCAAAAGCATCCCTGAGACAACATGACTACACCATGTAGTGCATTGCAAAGGATACTTCCATACATTATAATGTCATTTAAGTAAATAATTTATTATTTTAAGACACTATAGTGTAAAATAGCCTCCATTTGAGTTCAATAAATATAGTCAAACACCTAATTTCAAGAAAGTCAACCCTTAGCCTCTTAGTACAAAATTGGATTTTTGGTGTTTATATTAAATTTCTAAAACTCAGTTGCTAAGGGTATTTATTTAATTTTAAATGCTTAAAAATTCTAAAATAGCATATATTGCTAAAATGCAAAAGTCTGACAAAAAAACTCTAAGTTTGTCTTATCTAAAATATAGTTCTCATAAATAGTAGCATTGTTGTAATTTTGTAAAAAAAAATTGATGGCTAGATAGGACATTCGAATCACTTTGCATGTTTTCTCTTAAAACTTTGCAATATTGGTTTAAAGCTCCCAAAATTACAAAGCAACACCTGAAAGACCCATTGCATATTCATGCACCTCAAGAGTATAGTGGAAACTATATTTTATTAACCATCAAAATGTAAAAATTTCCATGCCATCATGCACGAGATATTCTTCCAATAACTCTATTTCAAAAAAAAGGATAAAGAAAGAGGTGCCCTATGTTCTTTTTCAAGAAAGACTAAACATGAAACAAAAACTTAGAAAAAGTGTGTGCCCCTTCCAAGGTGCTAACCATTCACAAGTGAGTCCCCATCTCATTTTGCAAAGGAGATTAAACATAAGAGAATTCTTAAGATAATTAAGCATAAGAAGACTCTAAGGTGAATTCAACATAAGAGGCTCTAAAGTTGATTAAACATAAGAGGACTCTAAGAGTGACCATGAAAAAAGGATTCTTTAAAGACAACATTAAAGAAGAAAACTTTAGATGAAACTAGATGCCCTCCATGGCGCTAGTCACTTGTGTGTGGACCCTTCTTATTTTTCTTTAATGACTTTGAAAGTGACCTAAGATAGATGGACCTAAACAAGCCTAAGTTGGGCTCTAAAGCAAATCCAAGTCAAATAAACTTTTGAAACTTCCAACTTAAAATAATTCTAAGAGGTTGAATTAAGTGGACACTAGAAAGGTTAGAACTAAGATATGAGCCTTCTCTCTTTTGAGTTTTATAAATAAAACTAAGTCTAAAAGAGGGTGCCCACCATGGTGGCTAGTCACCTAGATGAGGGCCCCTCCTCTTGAACAAATAATGGAGCTCTTACATAACAAATCATCTAATTGATTGTGTCTCAAAGGCCATACCCTAGAATCAATAAATATTTGAATCTTATTTGACTTATATAGATGTGTGCCCTAAGGTAATGGTCAATCTAGCCAATAAGGGTTGATATACATCTATGCTCTAAGGTGATGATCAATCTAGTTCATATGGGCTAATTCACATATATGCCCTAAGGTGATGATCAATCTAGCTGATATGGGCTTGGCTAACAAAAGTACTCCAGCTAATTAACTCTTGTAAACCTAAACAGTCCTAAAATATGAGGACTCTAGCCAAATAGTTCTACCAACTTGAAGAATCCTAAAATACAAGCACTTTAGCCAAACAAGTCATACTAGCTTAAAGAATCCTAAAATATGAGGACTCTGACTGCATGGGTCCAACCAACCTAAATAGTTCTAAAGTATAAGAACTCTAGCTAGATGAGTCCAAAATATAAGGACTCTAGCCAAACGAGTCCTACCAACCTACGTAGCCCTAAAATATGAAGACTTCTAACTAGATGTGTCCCACGAACTTGAAGAGTCCTAAGAAGTGAAGATTTTGACTATATGAATCTTATAAAAAACTTACATCTACGGAATATATGCTATGATTCTAGTAGAGTCATTAACTTTGATCCCTTTTAAAGTTGATGGTCAATGGTAAACATGTACATCTCAAAAAATGAAAAACGACCTTAAAATAATCTTCTTTTAACATCTTCTACTTGATTACTTTTTTAATCTATAGTCTTATACACTAAATACACATGCCTTTTTATTAATAAGCTAACGGCTAAAGGAATGCAAAAATAAAATCAACGCCTAATGCCTAATGCCTATGCATCTCCTAGAAATATAGATATTACTATGCACTTTAGGCTATAAAAATGCTATCTATGACTATATCATAAAAGGGAAGCATGTCAATTGCTACATCTAAAACCAAATAGAGAGGCTTCCAAGACTACACTTGCAAGATCTATGTAATACTTTGAAGGAGATACACTCATACATCAACATTAACCAACTCTTGTTGTTAAATTGAGCTTCAATTGAAGTCATGCTGTAAAATTGATCTATTGAGTTTTGATCCAATGTGCAAAAAAGAAAAAGGAAATAGATGAATTATGTTTTGATTACTACATATTCAACCTCTAATCAAAGGTTTTTTCTTTGCTTTATTTTATGTATTCAAGGGAAATGTAACTAATGGTTAGTGGAGTTAGAGGAATGTACTCACAATACTTGATATAAAAAAATATGATTTAAACCCCTTTCTTCTAGAGAAATTTCCCCTTCATTTTTTTTATTTTATGATTATATATCTATAATGTGAGATTTGATGTCAATAGATGTAAGAGATCTAAATTGAAAATTTTGTGTATCCTCTATTAGGACAATCGAGTACCACAAAGATTTGAATTAATTTCCAAACCACTAGAGGGATCTCATAGAGGGATTTTGGTCGCTTGGGCTATTCATTCTCACAAGCATTGGAGCATTGAGTGGATAGATACTTTGCTGCAGTGACATTTAGATCCTCATCATACAAATTCAAATGGAGAAATTTAAATCCTCACCACATAACTTTAGATGGACTTCTATTACCAGCCTACTAACACCTCTTAAAAGATTGGTTATTAGTAAGAATTAATTTCTTTGATTCAAAAATAGGACTTGGCAGTGGTCCTAGGAGGAGATTTTAACATTATCAAGTATCCATTAGAAAGAAACCCAACTAAACAACTCACATCTTTTAAACTCCGCTTCTCATTCTTCATTGATACTTGAGGGTTAATGGACTTACCAATAAAATGAGGCCAACTTACCTAAACTAATAAGCAACTTTAAGCTACTCTTTCAAGGCTTAAGAGGTCTTCACTAGCCTAGGATAATGTGAACATTTCCATAACATTAATAAAAAAAACTGTTGCTCAGTCAAACCTTGAATTACCTATCAATTGTCATCAACATTGAAGGTGAATTCTAGTCCCAAGTCCCTTTAAATTTGAACACATTGGCTGACAAATAACAGCTTGATGGAAAAACTTGAAGTTTTATGGACTGAGGCACTCAAACACAATAAACTAATTAGAACTCTTCTATTCAAGCTCAAATTTCTCAAATCTAAGATCAAAGAATGGGTTAAAGATAATACAATGCAAAAGACAACAAAGTGTTCTGAGATGAAGCACAAAATTGTTGCAATGATGAAGAAACTAGAACTTGACAAGATGAGTTTAGACATGAAGAGGACCTCGTCAATGATCTTAAAAGGGTCACTCTACTTGAAGATAGCCAAGTGGAGATAGAGAGCTAAAACAATGCGGATCATAAAGAGCAATATAGATCTTGCATACTTCTTCCAAGTAGCTAATGAGAGAAGAAGAAGCAATAAGATTTTAACTTTGGAGATCTTAGGACAAAGAATTGAAGATAAAGAGAGAATTTGCAATGCCTTTGTGAATTACTTTGCAATAATTTTCTCATCAAATAGCTTTGATTTCTGTAAACTAGAGAGATTAGCATTCAAGGTTCTCACACCTCAAATTTGCAAAGAGATTTTGAGGCCCTTCATAGAAGGTAAGGTTAAGATTGTAGTCTTAAATTGTTAAGGGAACAAACATCCAAGGCCTAAAGGTTTTGGAATTTGTTTCTTTCAAAAAGGTTCTCACTTTCTCTAAAGAGGATATCTTTAATTTTGTTAACATGTTCTTAAAAGGTTTGGAGCTCAATCATAGAGTGAGCACCTCCTTCATCATGTTGGTGTTTAAGAACACATGGAGCCATTCATCTCCACAAATTTATACCTATTAATTGGACTGGTCGAGCTTATTAAAAGGCTTCCATTTAAGTGTTGTAAGAAAGAAACACGAGGGAAAGGAATTCCTTTCTATGCCCAGCTCTTACACCCATACTTCTCCTCTTTCTTTTGCCCTCTTCTAGCTCCGCTAGACTGAATTACTCATTAATTACTTCATTCCTTGGAAAAGAAAAGGCATTCCCTTTTCCACTCATTACTTCTCTTCTTCTGCCTCCTTTCTCCCTTTAGCCTATCCAATCAATTCTTGGGGTCCGATACAGATAAAGAATATGTCAGTAACCTAGCACGACAAAGCACTCTCCAAGGGCGCCCAAAAAGTCAAACAAAATAGAAGAAGTAGTTCTTGCCAGTGTCGGAGACATCTTTATCTGAGGAGGAGACTTCATCATCCGGCTTTTCATAAATGATGTTAGGATCGGCCGGCTCATTCGTGGAATTCAAAAAGAAAACAAAGATAGAATAGAATCACCCTCCGATGTGGTGACATGGGGTGAAAAAGGAAAGAGAGGGATGGGCTTTCTCTCGCTTTTAGCATAGTGGGCCCCCCATGGGAGGCCCGTAGAGATACCAGTTTTATAGGATTTTAGCCAAGTTCTTGACTAATTGTATTATGGAAGTTATGAAGTTCATTACATCCCCATCTCAATAAGCCTTTGTTTCTGGAAGGCAAATCGTTAAAGAAACTCTCATTGAAAATGAGTTTCTTCGCTCATGAATGTTTCTAAAGTAGGGGGTCATTTGCAAACTCAATATGAGTGAGCCTATGACAAAGTTGAATGGCTTATGCTTGATCTCAACTTGAAGATCATGGGATTTAGCACGAAATGGAGGTTGTATATTCTTAATTACATTACTAATTCCTAATATTTAGTACTTATCAACATTTTAGCCAAACATGGGAATAGATCTAATACCAACATAGACTACCCATTTCAATAGTGATTTTTCCAGACTTCAAGAGGACTCAAGCAGGGAGACCCCTTAGCCTCCTTTTTATTTTCTATTGTTGTAGAATCCTTCATTCTTTTAATGCATTTCTGGGCCTTTATTCGGTATTCAAGGATTTATGATATTAGTAACATGTTCTCTTAAATATTTGCAATATGCGGATGATACCATCCTTTTCAATAAAGTAGATATAGTTGAATGAGATACAACCAAGTAACTCTTAAGATCTATAAGACTTGCACTAGACAAAAAGTTAACAATTAAAAATCCAACACATTTCAATTGTGATTTTTCCAGACTTAAAGAGGACTCAAGTAGGGAGACCCTTTGTCCTCCTCCTTATTTTCTATTGTTGTAGAATCCTTCATTCTTTTAATGCATTTCTGTGCCTCTATTCGATATTCAAGGATTTATGATGTCATTAACATGTTCTCTTAAATATTTGCAATATGCAGATAATACCATCATTTTCAATAAATTAGATATAGTTGAATGGGATACAACCAAGTAACTCTTAAGATTTATAAGACTTGCAGTAGACAAAAAATTAACAATCGAAAGTCCAACTTGATTGGAGTTAAAGTTCAGAATGACACACTTCTCCCTCTTGCTCAAGTCATGGATTGTGAATTGGGTTCCCTCCCTGCCACCTTGGCCTTCCAATCTTGATTTCCCACCCACCTAAAGTTATGTGGGACTCTTTTATTGAGAGATTTGTTTTCAGAGTAGTCATGTGGCAAAAGAACTATTTATCCTTTAAGGGTAGAACCCAACTAATCAAAGTTGTAATGGGCAACATCCCCATCTAAGTCCTCTCCCTTTTAAGTTTCCAAAAGTTAGTCATGCCTCCAAAAGTTGCTTTGGGCGGATAGTGAAGAGAAAAGAACTTCACATTTGCTCCAATGGGAGCAAGTATGCAAGTCAAATACATTAGATAGGCTCAAGATTAAGGATATTTCCATCATCACCAAAGTGTTGCTTGCTAAATTGTTACAGAGATTGACATGCGAGTGTTCCAAAACTCCAAAGTTGATGATGAATCAAGAGAGACCAAGGATGATCAAGCAGTGAAAGATCAAGATCATCATCAAACCCTCTTATCAAAATGTTTTGGACGTGTTAGATCACAGAGGAGTGGACAACTTGAGTCTTGAAAGAATGAACGGTTTAGATTTTTTGGAACAAGCATCTTGGAACCAAAATAAAAAACGTGTAGATTATATGATCAATGGATGTTTGGATTAAATGATGGAAGGCGTCCGAGTTTATTATGGATAGCGTTGAAGATCACAATATGGGAGGTGTCTCATGGTCCAACCTTGTCGTTTTCAATTTCTCCATGTAAAAAAAATTGAAAAACACATTAACTTCCTAATTCCATGGTCAAAACATTTCTAAATGCCTTCCTTGGTCAAGGTGTATTGACTCCTCAACGATTCCAAATTGGCTAAGATTAAGGAAAGCTCTTAAATGGGAAGTTAAGAAGTTTAGGAAGTTGTTTTTTTTGTAATACATGTGTATGGAAACTCTTTGAATGTGTCTAGGCAACTACCCAATACTTAGAAAGTGTTATTTGGAAACACCCAAGTTTCAAAAACTTTTGTTAGGCAAGTACCTAATATTTAGAAAGTATTCTTTACCCTAAGAAACCATTGAATTTAGATAGTTGCTTACTAGTCTCTACATTGCTTGTTTGGGATGGTTGTCCCCATCTATTTAAACCCTTTTATAGCATGAATTTAAGCACATAGCATAGTTGTTGGACGTTTTTCTCCTATAGTGGGAGTTTGATTGCTTCTCAGCTTTCTTGCATCTTTTGTATCTCTTGGAGGGGTCCAAGGCTAGTGAGACGCCTAGTTTTGTATCATTAAGGTGGTTACTGATTTGTATCCTTAAAAGTAATGAGCTAGTCTCTACTCATAGTTTTGTGTATCTTAGTGATGTTTCTGTATTTAAGTAGTAAGCTATTTCCATACTTTAGTTCTGTATCTCTATTGCGGTGAATGTTTTGTATCATAGAGTGGTAAACAATTTTCAATTTATCTTATTATCTTCTATATTACCTTGTTATCCAGTATCAATTTGGTCTTAGAGCTTAAGGTTGTGATGACATTTTGAGCATGATGCATGGTTACTTCTAACAAAGATACTATTATTTGGACATGGATAACCTAAGGAGAAAAATTCAAACAACTACAAGAATGTCTAGAGCAATACAATAGTCATAGTGATAGAGGAGATCAGAACTTTGATGTTGAATCCTTTAACAATGGCTCAAACAATTCTCTTTCTTTTTCTGTAAGTTGGGGTTCAGATAGGAGATGAAACAATGCTCCTAGAAGGCAGCTTGATTTTCACTTTTTAAGAGTGAATGTGAATGTTCCAAAGTTGGAAGAAAGATGCAACCTCATATATTCCTAGACTTGCTTCATACTATTGAACGAGTTTCCAAAAACAAGGAGTTCCTGTAAGATGCTAAAGTGAAGTTAGTTGCCTCATTCTTAGAAAGTTTACTTCTTTATGGTAGGATAAAGAGCACGTGAGGAGAAAAGAAAGATTAAAAGTTGGAAAAAGATGGAGTTGAAGAAAAGATTTTTGCTTGAACCTTATGGAATGGACATGTTATTGAAAATCCAAAATTTAAAGCAAGATAACATAAACATGGAGAAATATACGACTGAATTTAAACACCTTATTTTGAAGAGTGACGTGGTAGAGCCTGAAGAGCAAATAGTAGCATTCTTCTTGGGTGGTCTAAAGAAAGAAATTGGAGATGCATTATGTTTGCAACAGTATTGGTCTTCCAAAATGTTAGAAAGGTTATTTTAATTATGGAGTTGAAGAAAAGATTGTTGCTTGAACCTTATGAAATGGACATGTTATTGAAAATCCAAAATTTAAAGCAAGATAACATGAGTACGGAGAAATATACTACGGAATTTAAATGCCTTATGTGAAAGAGTGATGTGGTAGAGTTTGAAGAGAAAATCATAGCATGTTTCTTGGGCGGTCTAAAGAAAGAAATTGAAGATACATTATGTTTGCAATAGTATTGGTCTTTCAAAGATGTTAGAAAGGTTGTTTTAATTGTAGAGAAACAACAAAATGAGGTATTTTTAGATCCTATGGAAAGATAAAATCTTTCAATTGGAGGAGCATTTCTTCTTCTAATCAAATGCTTAATACAAGATTCCAAAAGCCTCAATTCAAAGTTGATGACAATAAGCAATCCGGTCCCTCAAGTTCAAATGTGAGGAGATACTTTAAATGTGAAGGTCTTGGACACATTGTCTCTGAATGTCCAAACTATAAGGTGGTTGCTTTGGTGGAGGAAGAATCATAATTTAAAGAGGAATAATCTCAATCATGTTACAAAGACAACAAAAATGTCATCCATACTGATCAAGGTGAGATGTTGGTAGTGCAAAGAAGCTTAAGTGATATCCCAAAGGATGATGATGATGATTGGCTATAGTACACCATCTTTCACAAAGATGCACATCCAATGAAAGGTACGTGATGTTATAATTGATAGCGGTGCTTGTGAGAATGTTGCTTCTATAGAATTAATAAACAAGTTGAAGTTGAAAATAGAGCCTCCTCAACCATATGAGCTTAAGTGGCTAGACAAGAGACATCAAATTAATGTAATTCATAAATGCCTAATCTCTTTCTTTATTGAAAAAAGATTCAAAAATGAAGTATGGTGTGGTGTAATTCCACTGGATGCATGTCACTTACTAGTGGAACGTCCATAGCAATGTGATAGAAAGTCCAACATGTTGGTTTCAAACATATTGACTCTTTGTTTTCAATAATGAGAATTTTGTTTTAACACCATTAAAACTTGAGATTCCTTCTAAAACTTCCAAAGTGCTTCACGTGAGTAGTAATCATAAGATTGCTTTGTTTATTTTGACAAATTGGAAGAACAAGAAGAGGAAAATGTGGAAGAATCTATAGAGGACCTTAGGATTCGTTCAAGAAAATACAAACGTGTGGTGTCCCCACGCTGAAAGTTGATAGGAAGGGCTAATCATGGAAACTGGAAGGGATGGGTTATTTATTAGCTACGAGTGAAGCACATTACTATATTTCATTGAAGTTTTGAATGTTGCATGTTTTATTAATGAGATTGCGGAAGATTCTGAAATAGAGTACAACCATTGATTGTACAATCGTTGCTTATCGAGTTGAAGATGTGTTTCCAGAAGAAATTCCTGATAGTTTGCCTCCTATTAGAGACATACAATTTTGCAATATTTTTGTTCTTGGATTTATCCTTTCTAACAAAGCTGCATATTGAATGAGTCTTAAAGAGCATGAAGAAGTACAAAGGCAGGTCGATGAATTGATTGTTAAAGGTTTGGCTTGAGAAAGCAAGAGTGCTTGTGCAGTCCCTGCACTTCACATGCCAAAGAAGGATGGAACGTGGAGATTGTGTATTGATAGCAAGAGGATGCA
This sequence comes from Warburgia ugandensis, assembly GCA_035236585.1. Classification (NCBI taxonomy): domain Eukaryota; kingdom Viridiplantae; phylum Streptophyta; class Magnoliopsida; order Canellales; family Canellaceae; genus Warburgia; species Warburgia ugandensis. The sequence continues at coordinate 23,379,845 of CP141135.1, forward strand.
TAAGATAACAATCAATTAACACTTTCTATCCCTTGCCTTAATGATCTACCAGGCCAACTCCATGGAGTTACTACTTTTTCTACATGTGATCTTCTTAGTGGGTGCCATCAAATCCAAATGAGACCAGGTGAAGAATTAAAGATTGCTTTTTAAAAATAGAGATGGACCCTGTGAATGGTTGGTCATGGCTTTTGGCTTGTCAAACACATAACACTTTCATGTGTTTAATGACTCATGTCTTTAAATCTTTCGGTGAAAATTTTGTTGTTATATAATTTGATGATATTTTTGTGTACAGTAAAAATAGGAAGAGCATTTAAGTCTTCTTCAACAAGTATTGTATACTTTGCAAGAGCAGAAGTTGTGCATAAATTTGAAGAAGTACAATTTCTTCAGAGATAGCCTTATCTTCTTGGGCTATGTTGTTTAAGTCAATAGATTAAAGATGGATCAAAGTAAAGTAGAGACTATTCTTAGTTGCGAATTCCTGAGTCTCTTCGTGACATCAAAAGCTTTCATGGTCTTGTTTCCTTCTATTAGAGATTCATAAAAATTTTTAGCACTATTATTGCTCCAATTATAAAATGTTTAGAGGGAGAAAATTTCAAGTGGATGGAGGAAGTACAATGGAGCTTTGAACTTGTAAACAAAAGGTAACCAATGCTCCTATTCTCTCTCTACATTACTTTAGATGTATATTTGAAGTTGAATGTAATGTTTCTAATGTAGAAATCTCAGCCAAGAAGGAAAGCCAACTGTATTCTTTAGTGAAAAACATAATGATTCTTACTAAAATTACTCCACTTACGATAATGAGTTCTATACTTTTCTAAGAGCATTAGAACATTGGAGCTGATACTTGCTTCCCCAGCCATTTCTACTATTTTTTTATAATGAAGCTTTAAGGTTTTGTCTCAAAGTCAACAAAAGCTTAGGAGAAGACATGCATATGGGTCGAATTTATTCAATCTTTCAGTTTTGTGATCAAGCACAAATTAGTTATGCAAAAAATGGTTGCAAGCGTCTTGAGCAAGAGATATTCTTTACTAAATATTTTAATACTAAAGTTCTTGGTTTTGAAATAGCTAAAGAGCTTTATGCATCTGATCCCTACTTCGGGCAAATATGGAATAATTGTGATCTATTGTGATGTAAGAAGGGTTTCTCTTCAAGGGTAATTTATTTTGTACTCCTAAATGTTCCCTTAGAGAAGCAATTATATTTAAAGCTCATGATGGAGGCCTTGTTGGATACTTTGGGATAGATAAAACTCATGTCTTAGTGAAAGACATGTTCTTTTGGCCAAAAATGGCAATAGCGATTTTTAAATCTATGCAACATGGCATAACATGTTATCTAGCAAAAAATTGGTCATGAAACGCAAGTTTGTCTACTCCACTCATTCCTAACTCTCCTTGGGAAGACGTAAGTATGGACTTTGTCTTTGGACTACCAAGAACACAATGAAATAAAGATTCAGTTATGCTGGTTGTTGGATATTTTCAAGACTTCATGATATTTTCAAAACTATCAAATTCGATAGGGATCCCAAGTTTATGAATTACTTTTGTGTACTTCATAGAAAAAGCATGAACTCAGTTGCAATTTATTTCATATTGTCATCCTCAAACTGATGGCAGACTGAAGTTGTGAGTAGAAGTTTGGAAAATCTACTACGAAGTTTTGTAGAAAAGAATATTTGCTAATGGGATTTATTGTTAGCCTAAAGCTGAATTTGTTTTCAATAGCTTTTATAGTCAAACTATAGGTTGTAGTCCTTTTGAAACAGTATATGTAAAGATCCTTTAAATCCAATAAATTTAGTACCTTGCCACTAGCCAATAATTTCAGTGGAGATGCTGAAGAGAGAACTAAGCAAATTAAAGATGCACGAGTAGATCTGACCAAACATTGCAAGACAAAATGAGAAGCATAAAATACAAGTAGATAAGCACAAAAAATCTGCTAAATTTCAAGAAGGAGATTTGATATAGGTGCATTTTAGAAATTATCATTTTCCTCATGGAAAACACTCTAAACCCAAGCCAAGAGCAGCATGTCTTTCATGGTTTTAAACAAAATTGGTGAGAATCCTACAAAATCAAGCTACCTACATAATTAGAAGTTTCAGATACTTTCAATGTGGCAGATCTTTCATGCAAACAACTAGACCACAAGTTCTTTTAGACCTGGAGAGAAAGACATGGATGTCCCAAAATTCTAAGATCGATAGTGGATCATGAGATATCAAGGATGATCAAGCAATGAACAGCTAAGATCATTATCAAATCCTCTTGGATCAAATTGTTTTGGACATGTTAGATCATGGAGAAGTGGACAAGTTGAGTATTCAAAGAATGAATCGTTTAGATTGGTTGGAAGAAGCATCTTGGAACCAAAAGAAAAACACCTAGATTATATTATGAATGGACATCTTGGATTAAATGACGGAGGGTGTCCTAAATTATCACAAAAGGACATTGAAGATCACACAATGGGAGGTCTCCCATAGTCCAGCCAAGCACTTTCCAATATCTCCATTGTCAAAAGAGCTACATTGACTCTCTATTTCTATTGTCGAAATGTTTCTAATTGCCTACCTTGGTCAAGATGCGTTGACTAGTTAAAGATTCCAAATCAGCCAAGATTAAGTTCGTTCTTGCAGGGAATTTAGGAACTTATTTATAATACATGTGCATGGAAACTCTTTGAATGTGTTTGGGCAATTATCCAATACTTGGAAAGTGTTATTTGGAAAGATCCAAGTTTAAGAAAACTCTTGTTGGGTAAGTGCATAATATTTAGAAAGTATTCTTTAGCTTAGAAAACTATTGTAGCAAGATAATTGCTTACTAGTTTCTACATTGCTTATTAGGGACGGTTGTTTTTATCTATTTAAATCCCTTTGTAGCATGAAACCAAGGGGACTTCTTTTTTCTTTTTTTTCCATAGTGGGTTTTTGAGTGAATTTAAGCTTTTTTGTGCTTTCTATATCTCTTGAAGGAGACAAAGGGTGCTGAGGCACATAGTTCAGTATCTTTAAAGTGGCAAGTTAGTTTCTACCCGTAAATCTCTCTTGGTAGAGTTTCTTTATGCAAGGAGTAGTGAGCTATCTATTGTGGTAAGTATTCTGTATTCATAGAGTGGTGAGTTATTTACATACTTTAATTTTATATCTCTGCGGTTGTGAACGTTCTATATCTATAGAGTAGTGTACAATTTTGAATTTATCCTATTATCTTTTATTTTAACAAGATAAGGTTATTCGGTATATGAGAGTTGGCTCTAACGATATTTGTTATGGCAAATAGGCGATCTTTCAAAGTACGGTTTCGAAAGGGGTCCTTGGGGAATAGCTGAACGTCTCACATATTTGGTCCTCAATTTCAGCAAAAGAAAACAGACTTCAAAGAAGGGATAGATTCGAGGCCAGGAGGAGGAATAGAATCTAATTCTGGAATCACGTTTGTCGGGGAGGAGAACTTTGCACTCAGGTTTGGTTGAATTTTCAACAATGCCACAAACGAAGAAGTTGCAATTTCTGATCTTTGTATCACCAAAACAACGATCTCAACACCTGAAACATTAACCTGAGAAGATCATTGTTCTTCCTCTGAGGTTGAGAGCTGGGAGGAGTCTCAACAAAGTTTATCGCTGGTGTTGATTAAGCAAGCGAGGACGACTAGACAATATGGATCCATTACGCACAAGTTTTTAGTTAAATCCTATTACAATTTCTAGATACACCAAATGGTAAAGGAAGCAAACTTCGACCACTTCAAACATTGGACACTTACTGCACCTCCAAGGCTCGTTGGATTTGCATGGAAAGTGGCTCACACACCAGGTTCTTTACACAAGACAAGTTGATGAGGCGTGGACGGAATCTCGCTATTAGGTGTTCTCTCTGCGGCAATTTTGATAAGGCTATCAATCATCTGCTGCTTCAATGTTCTTATGCACAGAAATTGTGGAATAGTATCCCAACTTTTTGCAATGCATTGGGCAGTTCCCCAGCAGATCAATCAGCTTAGCAGCGTGGAAACTCAAAATCAACTAAAAGAGGAAAATAGATGTGGGAAGCAGTTATCCAGTTTTTGTGGACTGAAAGAAACCACAAGAGTTTGATAACTTGGTTAAAACAGAGAAGCAAGTCTGGAACTAGATATTCTAAAAAGGCAGCTGGTGGGTAGTTTGTCACAGGACCTTTCAAGGCCATCTCAGCTACAGACTTGAGAAGATGTTGGTCAGAGTACATAGTCCTTGACCCAAACCAAATTTTACTCAAGCAAGGGAATTCAAGATGAACTTCGACTATTAATCAGCTGGAAACCTGGGCATATCAGTTATTGGAGGAATTATCAGAGATTCGGAAGGACAGTCCGCTAAAGCCTTCTGAGGACCAGTTGGATTCGGTGACTCATCTAGAGCAGAAATTCTCACTCTGTTTAACTGCATCATAAATTGGAACATTCAACAATGATCTCCTATTACTGTGCAAGGTGATTCAGCTGATGTCATCTCTTAAGCTAGAGGGAAGTCCCGTCTACAGTGGCTTTATGCGTATCAATTCGCTCAACTCAGCAAGTGGATTAAAGGTTCTCCATGGAGTTGGTAATGTCAAGAGGTCAGCTAGCCAGACAGCTGATCAGCTTGCTAGATCCGTACTATAGAGAGTCTCCATCATCGTGGTTGATCATACCGATCTTCCATGAGAATTGAGTCATCTCATCTTTCTTCTGTTGGTCATCTCGGTCATGTTTTGATTGTATCCTCTGAGTTTCTTAACAATATCTCATAAGGTTTCAAAAAACCAATTGACCAACCCATTCAGCAATCTAGCTCAACCTTGGACACGCAATTCTCTCTAGTCCTTTTCACTGTATGAAATTAACCAGATTTCTAGAAGTTTTACTTAGATCCCTCCCTCCAACGTATTTTAAAGGTTTTGCAGTCTATAAGCAGCGATCTGGAGATCCATTGAAGAGTATAAGACCAAGCACATACGTGGAAACTCACTGCCGCATCACTCGAAAAGAGAAAGTAGACTCGGGATGAAATTGGAGGATGTGAAAGGAATAAGCACAAGGATGTCAATAAGAACATCTGCCAGCTTCACAGTTCATGAGCTCAGAGTGGAATAGCTGCATGCTTTCACCTTTTATAAGGAGTAAAGACTAATTGCGTAAGCTTGTTAAAAACCACCTACCCTGTCGCCCAGCTGCCATTATCACCTTCATGGAAATCCTCTTCACCATTTAGAAGAATTGCGACCAAGTGTCCAAATAATTTTGCTAGGACTGAAGCAGATGCCTGCACCCAGAAATTGGACGGGAGGTTCTTTTACGTCAGTATTCATCCAATCGTTATGATTACATGGGTCCCAGCTTTCAACAATTGGAGCAACAAAAACAAGTCCATATCCTAATGGAACCCCTCTGCAAACAGCAGTTTTTCACAGAATACTATCAACTGGCCAAACAGAACACAAGAATGTTGTCGAAATGTGAATCTAATTCCCCTTTTATGGTTATTATTCATGGTTTTGAGACCGGAAATACTTTTCAAAAATTCAATTCTTAGCAACTGTATCACCTGATCAACAGCTAGTCTCTTACATGGAAATATACTGCAGTCTTCTCTAACATCAGCACGACTGCTTTACCTCTCTCAAGGAGAAAACGTCGAGTTAGTCAAGTGAAAATCCTCCAAGTCTTGAAATATGCACAAGAAATAAGAAAACGGAAATCAGTGAAAGATGGAGCCTCCCCGTATGGAGCTCTGGTTTCTTATACAGCAACAACAAGATGCTTGTATTTTATAAACAAGAAGATCCTCCTAGAACTAAAATTTGCCTAAATCTCACAACAGAGGCAAGGATATATAACATTAGCAGGGGAACAGCACGTGGAATCAAATGACCGGTATTTTTCTGCAACGAAGAAGCTTCCTTACAATTTTGTGTTCCCAGTTTCAGCAAACACATTCACGAACGCCAAATATTCACGTCACCTGCCATCCGTTTACTGATAGAATTTTATCCGCGTGTCAAGTCAATATCTAGATAAGCATTCCTTGTATCCATTGGCCGTGTACCGAGCCATAACCCGCCCATAATTGACTGAGGGAGACTTTGATTGGGTGTAGCATTCGTGGGAGTAGCTGATTTATCCCCTGTTGGATGCTCAGATTGTGCGCCAGACTCAGGGCCTGACCCAGATTTGTTCTTTGATTTTGTGCCTCCATAAATGAAGCTCCCTACAATTACCTGCTTGGGGTGTATCCTCATTCAGTTTCTAGCATACTAGGAGATCCTACTCGAGCAAACAAAATAGAAACAAGAAACATATTATGCAATCCCAATATTATAAAACGGACATGAAGGTGTGTGGCACTGTCTACTGGCTACTTGCCCAACTTAATGACTGCTTCACCGGGTTGTACGAAAAGACCATACTAAATCCAGGGAGAAGCAAAACTAAAGGGGAATATAACAAGGATCACAGCAGAACTTCATGCACATGCTAGACTATGTTTTATCCGAACTCAAGAATGAAATTGACATAATGGAACCCAAAAGTCTGCCATAGCCAAGACTACCATGCTGCACAGAGGTTACCATAATTCAAGCTCCAAATGGACCGAAACAAGCACTGAACTTACTAATAGACGAGTATTGACAATCCCATATGCAACAGAAAATGATAATTGCCAGAGAAAACAGAGGCCCAAGCAACTACCTGGACTGGACTTGCCGCAATGAGCATTCCGCCCACTCCACCACCAATAACACGACCATCAGGACTGGAGAGGGAGACACTAAGGCCACCAGTTCGGCTGCGAGATCCACCATTTTCAGTAAGCACATACAAGCCTGATAAGCATAGAATCTCAAATCGGCCCTGCACAAGTACAGAAGCCATGCAGCATGCATCTGTGAGAACAGCATATGCAAGCTCCGACACATGATTATATGTTTTATCAATATGACAAAGCTCTGTTAGGGATAAAAGAAAAGTAGACACCTTAACAAACAAAATCTATCTTTTGTGCTTCTTTAAAAGGTTCTGTGAGGATTTAAACCCTCTCCATGTAGAACACACCACTTACTTTGTTGTCAAAGTTCAAATACATAATGACCAGTTCAATTTATGAACTGCAGCCATTCTATGGTGCTAGGCACCAAAGGAGCAGCTGAGATACCAGGAGGGTTAGAATGGAGACATCAAGATTGGCCAAGGATCAGCTCAACAAATAAACACTGCATTTTTACAGCTTGTCTGGAATCATATAATTATGTAATCTGAAAGCAGCACCAGCCATGAATTCCTTCCCCACTTTACCTGGACCACAAACTCACTGCCTTTACAGGCAATTTCTTTCCTCAACATGGCATCCCCATCTATTGACATATTTATACCTTGGCAAAGAGGAATATGGCGGAAATAAGGCCAACCTTAGAAGTCATGAAAAACAAAAATCTAAGGCTTTTGACACATTGAGTAGTTTAAAGAATTAAATACAACTTCCATTTTCCATGGCACTTGGAACCCTGAGACAACATTTAAAAGGGGCAGCCCGGTGTACAAAGCTCCTACATATGCAGGGTCTGGGAAGGGGCAAACCAAAAGGGGTCTATAATATCCAGCCTTACCTTGCATTTTTACATGAGGCTGTTTCCACGCCTCAAACTCGTGACCTCGAGGTCACACAATGACAACTCTACCATTGCACAGGTTCCCCTCCCCTTCACACTCGAGACAACATGTAAAGGGCAGCTTGGTGCACAAGGCTCCAACATATGCAAGGTCCATGGAAGGCGCAGACCACAAGGGTCTATAGTACGCAGCCTTGCCTTGCATTTTGAAAGAGGCTGTTTCCATGCCTCAAACCCCTGACCTTAAGGTCACACAATGACAACTCTATCATTGCGGCCACGATCCACTTCCCTTGAGACAACATCTATATGCCCTAAATTTTCTAGCCAGGGCTTTTTCTTTTTTTTGGTTGGGTGAGGGGGAGCACACTTTGTAGATACAGTTTGCAACATCCAAATCCTAGAGAGACGGAATGAAACCTACATAAAAATTTAAAAGCCTCCAATTGGACGTTGTAGATCTCAAAATAGTTCCAAGAAATTATTGTGCAAGTATAACTGGTTAGGGCCAAAGCCTAACAAGGAGAATGTAACTTCAGAAGGTGAAGAGGCATAACCCAGAACTCAAAACACCAGCTAGAATTGGAAGGTAGGAATAAGCTTGATGAAGGGCTTCTTCATGATATTCCATCAACAATCAAGCCAGTAATTTATATTTTGAAATACAAGCCTCACAGGGAACATCTAGCGGCTAGAATTTTGTATTTTTCTCTTACCAATCAACCAAATGAAATAAAATCATACAAGCACCATATAGTTTTTTACTCAGGTCTCAAAACAATCTTATTAGACTAGTGCTTTATGTTGATGGAGAGTGTAAAAGAATGTACGTACTAGGAAAGAGGTTAACACATGCAGCAATAGGCACCTGCAGGAACTAGCATTTGGTCATTTAAACTAGGAAAAGTTTCATACTAGTAATATATAATAGTCGTGATGACCCATAGAAGTTCATCTAATTGCCAGAACGTACCTCTGGTGTCCAAAGACAAATGCTTGCCAGACAACCATCATTTTAAATTGATGTGAAGTTTTTTTAGGGTAAAATGGATTAATCCATTTATGTCACAGACAAAAATAGAAAACTAGCTATTATTCAAGATGTGACCCAAAACAAACTGCATACGTTTGCTAATCAGATTTCTAAATCCGTTTGCAAAGGATTTTGCAACTATAAAATGGATATTTCATTTATTTTACAGATAAAAAAGAATATTGCATTCAAGATGTCAACTGAACAAACTATGTAGATATTTACTAATCTGATTTCTAAATCTGTGTGCAGAAGGGTTTGTAACTACCAACTTCACTCGTCCACAACCAGATCCTGAAGCAGTTGTTCAAGATGTTCAGAGGTAATACACAGATTCCCAAATGGGTTTCACAAATTTGTGTAAACATTTTCTGTGTTTTGGGTTTTATTTCATTTTGAGCTGTTTTATCAGGAAAATCTGTTTTGAGAAGAAGATCATTATTAGGGGGTTTTGGAGCTGGTTCTTGTATGACAGGAAACCCCATTGACAATTGCTGGAGATACAATCCCAACTGCCAGAATAACCAGCAGAGATTAGCTAAATAGGGGTTTGGATTCGGAGGGACCATTTTAAGAGGAAAAAGAGGTCAGATATATGTTGTTACAGACTCATCCATAAAATCCATTTTATCACTTTCAATGGTGTTGGCCATTTATGATATCTCCACCCACATTCCAATCCAGTTTTATAATGGGGAAGTAGATAGTGGAATCTCTTAACTAAAGCCATGACAAATCCCAACCTTTTTCTGAGCCGTACTTGTTCTTCTTTAATCACATAATCATGAAATTTTAATACATGTTTCGCTACTGCCCATTTTGTGAGAAGTATTGGGTTCTTGAAGATTTTGCAGGATGTACAATCCTAGCTGAAGATTTGGAGAAGAATTGGGTTTTCTAGCTTCAACTGGCAGAATTTTGCCCCAGAAAACATCCAAGATCTACCAAGTGGCCAAAGAACCTTCACCTATGAAAAATTGCATGATGGGTCAATATTGACACAGTCTCTTTAGTTTTGTTTTAATTTGTAAAATAAAGGAAATACCCATTTGAACCTAAAAAGGTCACGTGAAAGGCACATGACAAGATTCCGTCAATGAAGCTAACAGTCCATCAGTTTATGGATGGCAGAGGTACGTTGTGGGAAAATGGTCTAGAAACGGTAGAGTTGTTGTCGTGTGACCTTGAGGTCATGGGTTCAAGTTGTAGAAACAGGCTCTTGCAAAATGCAAGGTAAGGCTGCGTACTATTGACCCTTGTGGTCCACCCCTTCCCCGGACCTTGTATACGTGGGAGCTTCGTGCACCGGGGCTGCCCTTTTAGAGGTGCATTGTGGCAGCTTGGTAGACTTCTATGGGTAACTTTAAACATCAGGCCCTTCTATGGGACAACACAACAACTATAGAGTATTAGTATGAAATTTTTCCTTCAAATTACTAGCCTAATGGATGCCATCTCAGATGATTATGCCCTGATTTCTAACATCAGACAATCCTAACCTTCAATATGGTCAGGGTTTGCTGTTATTTTTGCACTTCCTAAGCCTTCCATCTTAAGACCTCAGAACAGTAGTTGTTAGGAACAGTCTTCATTCTCAAACAGCTGGATGCCACATGCATTCTTACAGAATTATATGATGTCTGTATGTCTAGAACATGCACCCGTGAAAGTAAATGTAGGCCTAGATGTACTTTGGTGATCAGACCTTTGATCTCCTGAACCACACTCTAGATAGTTAATGCCCAAAAATATTATTCATTGTATGACCTAATCTTCCAGGTTGGTTAGGAGCATCTGTTGAGAATAGTTTTGGTGTGTAAACCTATCTAAGATGTAGCCCAGAAGATAAGCCACTGGATCACCAAACATCTGGCCTGGCATGTACTTTCAGCCCCATGCATATCCTTGTACTAATTAAAGGCGCAGATAAGACAAGAAAGCAATTAAAGAAATTGACCTAGGGCCACCATGTTAGTAGCATTCAATGAAGAAGATTTTGGTGCATGACCCATCTAAGATGTCACCCATGAGATGGCATTTTGGCTGCAAAGCATCTGGGGCCCTGCATGTAATTTCAGCTGTATGCTTATGCATGCAAACATCATAGGAAAAGCCCCTAAGGAAACTGACCAAAAGCACATATTCTTTGGGAACAAGTTCTCAGATATGGCAATTAGGACCATCTAATTGTTGTGAAATTAACTATGGCCCATGTATATCCTTTTACTGATTTAGATGTGCAGATAGCACAAGATAGAACTTAAACAAATAGACCTAAGGATCAAGCTTTGTAGGATCAGATTATTCACTGAAAAAGACTGTTGGTGCATGACCTACCTTGGATGTGGCCCATAAGATAGCACTTAGGTCACAAAAGATATGGAGCCTGCATGTAAATCCCAGTACTTTTATAAAGTCTTCACACTAATGGAAAGTTCCTACAGCAAATGACCAAGAGCCCATATTTTTTGGAGGCAAGTCCTCAGAACTGGCAATTAGAACTTAGAACTGTCTTGTTGGTGTATATTTAACTACAGTTTATCCACTTAAGCATCTGCAAGGATGAACAATCTGAATCCCAGAAAAATTGCAAAGGGGTTTAGCTGATCAACAATCAACACTTTGAATGGGGCAAAGGATCAATAAAACATATCACAAGGATTTCTTGCTGACAATGATGTTACAAATTTAAATGAAGTAACTACTTGACATAGAATATTGGGTATAATCACGTTAAATGAACAACAATTTATAACACACTCTAACACTATCCCACCATAGTTTTTATCTGGAGCTTTTCAAGGGCTCCCAGCCACAACTTATTATAAACAAGAAGTGTAGAACTTCCCATCTTTTACTTCTAAATGGCACAAAGGGTAATCAAAAGTTCAAACCTCATAAGTGACAGTGCCAGCGGAAGTTGCAGGCTGACGTAGTGTCACTGTTGAGATAGAGCCATTAGCTGAGAGAATACAAACAGCCCTTGGGCCCCTTTGAGAGAATGACATTATCTTTGTGGCAATATCCTGCACAAGGTAAGTGATATGTCATCACTCTAAAGTACCAAAACAAAATACATGTAAACTGCAAAAAGAAGAAACTATCACCCATTCTAAAAGGCTGAACTACTAAAGCTTGATAAGAAAGATTTTCAGCATTCCAGCCTTTCCCATAGCCTCCATATGCACTGTTTTTAGGTATAACCTAAGGATTCAAGCACACCTGGATTCTTCTTTTCTTTCCTATATGTTCCACTTTCTAGATCTTTGCCACATCTACCCGAGTCACAGAAGCTATATACAAAGGAAATCCATCATCCATAGCTGGCCTTCTGTTGGAGGTTGACACTGCTATAAAGAGAAAAACTGTGCTAGTTCCACAGAGATAGATGCCAACAGATAAACAGGAAACAAATAATCTAGATACTGAGAGAGTATATATGGCACCTCATAGTTACAACCACAAATAATCCCCATGCTGAGATAATATAAATGGTACCTCCTATGTCAGCCTCCTACTTGACAGCAGGTACTTGCATTCGTGTTTGATAGATGGAAAAGATTCTAACTTAATTTAAGAAACAGCAGTTACTCAATTTCTACCTAGGTTCAAACTCCGAAACATCCTCATGTGCCCTATTGAATGACAGTGTACCTCCACAAACTAAAAGCCCCAAAACATAAACAGAAACAAAACAATCCAAAAGTCACATTTCCAAAAGGGCTACCATGAGAACAAATAAATAAGTGGATGATTTCCCTTCACCAGTTCAAGACTCTAGCAACTAGCATCCAATTAGAATTATATAGTTTACACCTACAGTTCCACTAACTCACGGGTATGGCATACCTCTCCAATAGAAATTGTTATGATATGGGGAGTAAAACCCATTCCAGCCGAACCAGAGAGCCATTCACCTAGCAAGATAATTAACTGTTATAATGTGTAAAGCTCTTTCACCAAGAGAATAAATCCACATAACAAAATAGAAGGAAAATTGTCACACAGCTCTCAAGATTTTCCATAATCAGCAGTGAGTTTGGATGTAAGTAATTCATACAACAGTCTAAGGGAGTCCAGAGAGCACAAAATAAAAAAAACATTCAAATGAGACGGGGCACACAACCAAGAAAATAAATTGATGCCACATAATATTTTGAAATATGATACTGCTTTATGGGAGATGAGAAATACAATCAATCTGTGCTGTAAACACATCACCAAATAATCATATAAGTAAAAGAGGTTACTATCAACAACTATGAATGAGAAAAATAAATTAACTTTAAGACATGTCTGCTAAGAGAACACAGACCAAGCTAGTTTCTGACTAAGTCCCATGTCAGTTTGACCACACTATAATTGGGTTCACCCTAAGAAGGCAGTCTGTGCAGTTTTACAATTCTCTAGTTATTTCTTCTGTTTCCTGTTAAATGTGATTATGAGCTTTATATATAAATATAAATATTATTATTATTATTATTATGTATACAAACAACTGAAAAGTGACTAAATCAGAGAGAGAGAGAGAGAGAGAGAGAGAGAGAGAAGGGTAATGATGTCAATGGTTTTAAGCAACGGACACCCTAAACTCCAGATATCCACTACCCTACAAGCACAATCAATGTAGGAGCAAGGAAAAATTCCTTAAGTGTAATAGTATCAACAAGTCAAAAGTGATGATGCCAAAGGTTCTACTTTCATTATCAAACGAACAGCATTCTTTAAATGGTCTATTTTCGTCTAATATAGCATAAAAGCAGAGAAAATTTAAGAAAAGACAGAGAAAGCAGAAAGGTGAATCCGGATGAGATGAAACAAAAAGTGAAAAGTAAAAGTAAACAGACCAAACTCAAGATAGTCTATTGGGTAGTGGTCCTCCAAGCAGAGTCTTAGGCACACAACTCAGTTCCTTCCCAATAGCAATCTTTCCAGAAGCCTGCTCAAAAAGCTATCACCCACCCATATGAGGGGGATAATCCTTCTTTGAACCATTGCAATGCAAAGGCAACTTCAACTTCCTTGAATTAATACTCAAGTAGAGAAGAAGAATTATATGGTGCTACTAGGAGTAGTAGGGAGCACCTGCCAGACAGAAGAGAAATGGGCACAACCCACTTTTTTTTTGTATTTTTTGAATATATGATCCATTCAAATGTTTCGGCTTCAACATAATGGCCTGGGTAGCAAAAATCAGATCTAGTGAAAGCCTCTAAATCCTTTCTTTTTGGGGCCCTTTTGGTTGAAAATTGAACAGTATGAAACAGTAAACAGTCTATCTCCTTAGAACACCGTCCATTTTTAAATTGATGGGACCAAACAAGAACACCTTAAAAGTTTTTGTTAGATATGATTTTTGCTACCCAGCCCATCTAGGAGAGGTCAAATCACATGAACAGATCAGATCTTCAAAAAACACAAAAAAGTGGGTTCACGCCCCATTTTTCTTTCTTTCTGAGAGGTACTCCCTAATACTCCCAGGAGCACCATATAATTCCTCATTAGAAAATTGGCAAATGAACTTGATACTGTAGAAACTCCTGTGGTAATTGGATTTTATCAAGTCCATTCTCCTTGAGTTCACAACAGACACAGTAAGCATCTAGAAGGTGTTATAGATTAAATTTCCTTTAGAACATTTTTTGGCACCTGGATTCCATCTCTGGGGCGAATTTCACATCACCAAGTGCAAGCAAGATGCACTGAGGTGATAGTAAAATTAGGCAAAGCCTCCTCTAAAGCACTGGTGGATTTCTTATCATCTATGAGATTAAATTGAGTGTTAGCTTGATAATTTACAACTCCAGTTGATCACACAAGAACCTTCTAGTGCAGTGGCGTGAGGGGTTTCTTATTTGGGTGGCCAGAGTTCAAGGTTGTGCCCATGGGTGTGTGTGTCTACCATTCGGGATAAATGAAAAGACATCCACTGTTGATCCTGCTGAAATAGTATCCTTTGTTTTCCCTGCTTTCCTCTGGAATGCCTCATCTTTGGGCACAACTAACATGTTTTTTCTCTGAAACAATTATTTTGCTAATAAAATATAATGAGAGAATGCTGGTCCAAAGTTTCATTAAGGACACCAAAGCTGAGCCACTAACCCTAGCAACAGAAGGTGCACTCAGTAAGGCACTTTTAAACATTACATACTTCACATGAACTAGCCCCTAATTATTACAGGGAATAGTTCACAATGACCATGAGTTTGTTGCAACTACTTTCATTTTATTTCCACTAGATTTTGCTGAAAGGATCAAACTTGAAACTCGTGAAACACACTCATGCTGAAAGAGCAGCAATCTAATGAAGGCACTTATCCTGGATCAGTATAATGGAATTTTATGTTAAAATATAATTAATTACGAGTTCAACGTGAAACATTGGTTATATGAACGTTCATTAGCACCAGGAAGATGCAGCTGCTGATCATAATGACATACATGCAATGAAGAGGTTATATGGCTGTGACAATTGTAGCTCATACAATGGAATCATTCTCAGTATTTTCTAGAAGGAACCAGTCCATAGAAAAGATAATATTATAATATTTTCTCGTGCATATAAGAATTTAAGATTCAACTAGAAGACCTGGGAAGTTTTACATTTACCAAGACTAGAGAGAAATTTCAAATGGTGAACCTCCAAATTCCCATTGACGATAAGCCCATGTTAAACCAGTTGCAACACTACAAGAGCTGGCCAGGGGTTGAGAAAATCAAGATAAGCATATAACCCAAAGTTTAACCAAGAAAAGAGCTGATTAGTTGCATGATGTTCCACTTCTAAAGAACATCTAGGGAATCAAGTTATATAAGCAACACAAAGGTAGAGAGTTACTTCAATTCACTTACTAAGGTGCCCAAGTCATTACGTAACCAATACATCAAAAGTATTGTAGCAGAGTAAAAATTAGCAATGTGGTAAGAAGTAGAGGTGAACGCTAACGCATTTGGTCGAAGGAACCCATCATTCGGACAGATTCAAGAGTTTAGATGGCAGTAAAATTGAAGCTATTGTGACTAACAATAATAATAATTCAATACGTACATAAAAGGCAATGTTAACTATGAAACTCACCGAGAGAAGCTAATCGTTGCTTTCTCCCAGACCCAGGTGGCCGTCCTCTACCCCGCTTTTGCGTTGTGGTGAGTGAACCCGGGGTTGTCGAACTCGAGGTCGGAGCTGGAGTAGATGATAAGGTTGACAATGCCAGAGACACGGTTCCACCAGGTCCGTATTTGCGAGGTCTGCCCCTTTTCCTCTTTACAGGCTCAGCTGGTGGTATTCCAGCTTGCGCACCAACATTACCATCATGAGACGGTACCGAAGACTCCACAGGAAATGTAGATCCCACAGAACTTCCTCCAATGCTAGATTGCATCACCGGCAAACTTGGGCTGGATAGTGGCCGAATACCAGCAGGTCCATGTAATCCTGCCTGAGTTCCAGACCCACCAATTCCTCTCTGCATATAGTATGACGCCATTGCCTCCCTCCCATCCATGCCCTTAACTTGCAAAATGATTACAGATGAACGTCCTTCTTAATCTCAATTGCAAAGCTGTACGCCCAATCTTTCCTCCCAACTGGTTATCCAACCTAGGCCAAGTTTAACAATCTGCCTTCTATTGTCTGCTTAGCACCAGCTCTCCATTCTAAAAGTTCATAAATAATAAACTACCCCAAATCTTCCATTTCTTAGTTGGGCATTATATGGAGCATCTGATTTTCTCAAGTTCCCTATGAAGTATCACAAGAAATCCCTAAATAAATACAACATAAAATGACACTGAAAACCAACTTGTCCGAGCCCACACATTCAGAGCAAGAAACTACAACTTCCAGGAGAGCTCAACCTTCAAAAACAGACAGAAACTGAGGATATACACTAAAAGGAAACTCTAGACATAAGTAATTTCAAGAAGTGAGGCCTTTCAGCCACCTTAGATTTCAAGATTCTGATGAGGAAACTCAAAACCGAAACATAACTTAAGAAGCAGAAAAGAACGAGTGGGAAGAAACTGAAATTAAAGCTCCAGCATTTTCTTCGAATCAAACCGCACAAAAACCCTGAATCCAAACCTTCATCAACGGAATGCTAGCAAAGAGAAGCACAAAAAGCTGAAACTAAGGCTCACAACCTGCTCCCGCTGAACAATACTAAACACGAACGAAACTTGTTCCAAAATCTACAAAACTGAAGGCAAGGCGAAACAACGAGAACAAGCTGAAACCTGAAAAACGAAACCCAAAATTTCTTCAACTCAACCTTGATTCAAAGCTCCACGCCAAAAGCCAGAAATTTAACTTCCAAACTTAACAGCAAAAACAACAACAAACCCAGATTCAAAGCTCCTTTCACAAAATGCAGCAAGAAAAATGTGCAAGAAACTTCAAATACATCAACAACAGCTGAAAATCCCACTTCCTCTTCAAGAAAGCCAGAAGCAACCTAAACTTGAAGCTCCTAAACAGAGAAAAGGCAACGTCAACTAGAACAAGCGAACAAAAGCCGAAATCCAACACCAAAAGCTAAGAAACTAAGGAAAGAACCCTAGATGTCGAAGGAGGTAGAAGAAAGGAAGATTTGCAGACTCCAAAGAGAAATTGGATTTGGAATTGAAGGAAAACGTTCATGAGTAGTTGCAGGCACCAACAGAGCGCAAACAATTCAGGCTCTGAGAAATTACAGAAAACGCTCTCGGTGGGCAGAGTGCCCTAGAAATGGCGGATACAGGAGTCCTTATTTTCACGCAGCAGCCGCATTTTTTTGGGGCAGAGAGCTCCCTATCACTTCTTCTGCTGCAGCTTTTTCTTCTTGTTTCAGAAGACAAAGAAACCATGGATCAACACGAGAGGAAATACTTCGCTGGAATTAAATAAAGAAAAATTATTAAAAAAATTGGCAAAATGGGATATTTGTTTTTATTCTTTAAAGAAACAGACAGTGCCGATTTTGTTGGCTTATTTATGGACAAAACTTCCAATAACTTTTTGGGTTTATTTCATTTTAATCCGCGGCAACAAATTGCTTCAGAGAAGCCCATGAACTCGTTCCCCATTTTCAGCGGCCTCTCCAGCCGTTAAAGTCCTTATTGTAATGTTATGTTGGCAGTTGACTGCTGGCATGCCATGTTGACTGCCAACATGGCATTATAACATTTGTAAAAATAAAAATTCAAAATCATCCCCAAAAGCCTTGCAACGTCTTCTCCCCCTAACCTGTATTGAAGCTACAAAAGTCATCTCTTGTAAGTTCCCTTGAATTATTCTTCTTAAGAAAGGGCCAGCCCCCAGCTTACATGAAGCTCCAAGCTATGCAATATTCAGAGAAGGGGCGGACTACAAGAGCTTATAATATGCAATCTTATCTTGTATTTTTATAAGATTTTATTTTTATATCTTGAACCCATAATCTCAAGGTCACATAACAGCAACTTTTACCGTTGCATCAAGGCTTTTTTCAAAATTAAAAATTTAAAAATTAAAAATTATAGCATACAATCTTTTAGTAGTTTTTTCAAAAGGCTATTTTCATGCTTTAAACCTGTCCCATCACAATAACTCTATTATTGCTCTAAAGGGCACTTTCTCAATTATTTAGCTTATACTTTTCAGAATCTTTTTGTATTAAAAAAAATACAACACCTTCTAACTTAGCTTCCTTTGATATTTGACTTTTGCTACATCAAGGAAACAATAATTATTTAAAACTCTAAAGTGTTGCTATAGGCACTGATGATACAAAAAATTGGGTTGCAATTAAGCTGCATAAAAGATTATTAAAATTTAATTGCAATTGTAGTAGCAGAACTCAATTCCAATTCCAATTTCTTTCCTCCATTTGATATTTGATATTATAGTGAATTAACCATAGGTGGGGTATTCCTGTATTCAAGTTGCTTTTCTCATTTGCTAAGCTGAGGCTTGAAGGTAGCATGGATTTGAGGAAGTCTATAAAGATATCATAGCAAAGATTATATGAGGCTTTTCAAAGCAAAAGAAAATCCAAAGATGTTTAAGGGAGTCGTTTCATGGACATGACAATAGAAATTACAAAGCAAAAAAGTTAGAAATCTTAGAAATTCAAATATAAATAAAAAAGGATGGAGCAATGCAGGAAGTTCTTGCATTTGCTTAGTCTAAAAAAAGGACGAATCATAAAGGGTCTATAGTATGTAACCTTACCTTATAGTTTTATAAGAGGTTATCCATAATCTGAGTCAAACTACGACAAACTCTACCATTACACAAAACCTTCTCCTTCTAAAAAAATCCTTTCAAAATTCAAATGACAATCTAAGAATCACTGGGAGAATAAGATTGTCATTTATGTTCACGAACATCTCAACCAGATCATGAAAATGAATGCCACTAGAAATTTTCTAAGTCAAAATCATTTTGAGAATTAGAGGAGACACAATAAAGAATGCTTTGCTCAAAATCTAAAAGGGTAATCCCGATGCATGAAACTCCTGTATATGCGAAATTTAAAGAACAAGCAGGGCACAGGGGTCTATGTTACAGACTTTTTCCACGCCTTCAATCCCTGATCTTTTTACCTAGCTTAAAATCTCTACCAAGTAAAAATACGTACAAAGTTTTAAGTATTCGTCGAGGTATCTGAAAAGAACCTACAAAACCGTAAATTTCTTGGAAACAGTTCGTTGTGGATTAAAATGAGGAAAAAAAGAAAAAGAAAAAACCAAAAGTTCACGGATTCTTTTGAAATGTTATCCTCTCGTTGTTACTTTGAGGAATCTCCGTATAGAATGATGGACTTGAAATCTTTTTCTCGTCGACTTTATAATTCTTTAGATTCCGCTTCTCCTTTTTATTTTATTTTATTTTATTTTAGTTAGGCGCAATGTAAATGCAAATTACGGTGAGGCACCCTAATTTTAAATAGTGGAACCCACTTTTACTTGATCGTGGCCTTTCATTTGGTTTTATCTGGCAACTTGCAATATCTAGTGAGTAAACATTACGTCTTTTGGATGACTCCAGTATCTAAAATAGAGTAAATTGTTGAAGCTTGTCAAATCACTGCTCATATTCAAAGAATAAGAGTAGAGTCTTCCTGTTAGAGAGTCTTCCAATCGCTGTATATTTGTGGGGTCATCCATCTTGAGAGTACAAGATCAAATGAACGGCCTGGATCAAGCATAGAGGAGATCCATTATATTATATACAATCACTAGCTTTCAATCACAGTTTGGGGAAAATGAATTTTTTTTGGAGCGCATTTAGTATTTGCTCCGAACCTTGAGATTAAGGATTCAAAATGTAAAAAATGTGATAATGATTTCTTATAAAAATACAAGATAAAACTGCACGCTCAGAAACTGCCCATTTAGTATTTGCTCCAACTAAAAAGGGCCCACGGCCACGGAGGTCTTGTTGTTTTCCTTTTTCTACCCTCTATCATTACGACAAACTGGAAGGTTTCAATTTCTCGAGGTTTTGTCTGATGGTCGCCAACCAAAATGACAAATCTACTATGGGGATTTGAAGATTCGAGGTGGGACCTCTTATGTGTGGAAAATCTTAAGAATCCGCTTATTGGGGCTTGACATAAGATCTTCCGTTGGACAATGCCATACCTTGATCATGGTCCCATCTGATGGTGGTTCGACTACCACGAACGTACGCGCAAACTTAGTGGTCCCCATGCCGGACCTTTTGTTTGCCATTGCAGGGATGTGGACTTGTGACGAATGCCTGCCACTACTTGCCAACTGCACTAGCGGTGGAATGTGCGACTGAAGGCCTACGCATGAACGGGTGAGATGACAATATGATAAGGGTCCATTATGAAGGATTGAATTCTACGGTCGATTCCACTTTTAGTGGTGTACGCTTTTCCATTATATGAAATCCGAAATTTTGGTTAATAAAGAGTGAAATCCACCTTTTTTCCTTAAAAAATGAAAATTATCAGTCTTGAATCCATTAAAATCTGGAAAAGTGTTACAATATTTCTCAAATGAGATATCAGTAACGTATTAGTATATCATTATTTACATGTTTCTACTGCATATAATGAAAATAGCCGGAGTAAGAGCAAAGGGACGAACGAAAGAAACTTAGGAGAATATATTTACATGGAAAGAAGCAAAAATATACAAAAGAGGCTTTTGAGAATCGACTATATAAACATGTCCAAAGGACACCGAAAACTGCATCGGTTAGGAGTGAGGCAATGTAAGTAGAAGATTCTAAAAGGGCAAAGGAAACACCTAAAAAAACTAAATGAAGCTATGGTATTTAATAGAGAGGAATGGAGGAATAAGATTTATGTAGCCAATCCCCAAATGGGATAAGGTCTTGATGATGGTGATGAATTTTGAGAATAGGTACAAGGAATTTTGAAAATAAGCAGAAGGTATATTGAGAGTAGGTAGATATTCAAGAAATAGTACAAAAAGTGGACTTTTATCGGCAAAATTTTACTGCCACTAGAAGAAATTGCCCTTAAACATTATTATTCTAATAATAAAAAAGTGGACTTCTGCCGATGAAATTTTATCATTGAAAGTGAAAATAACCCATTTGATATATATTACGTTCTCTAAATGGTTTAAATGGTTTTACTTGAGATGGACTAAGATTTTGGAAGATCAAAACTGTTCACAGTCTTACGCTTGACTTAGATGGGTTATGCCCTCAAATTTTCATCTATTAGATGATCCTAATAGATATATCCTTTAGTTGTAAAATTAACGATGAAAAGTTTTATCATTCATTTTACAACTTAAGAAAATGGTGGCTAGGATCATCCAACAAATGACAATTTTCAGGCATAGCCCATCTAAGTCAAGAGCAAGACTTGAATGATTAGATCTTTGGGAATCTTGGCCCATCTAGAATTGTAGCTTTCCATAATATTTAAGGAAGAGCTCATGAGGGAAACTAGGGCTCACACTTGCATGTGCATGTGTTCATGACTAATTTCTACTTAAGAGTCCCCCATAAGAGTCAATGCTCAAAGGCGTGCAAAGAATTTGAGGCCCTATTTTTTATGGATGACATTTTCTTTGACATATCTAAGCTATTTGTTTTGTTTGAAGAAGAAAATGAGGACAAACTAGATCCTAGACTTTCAAGTTCTTGATAGATATAGCATGTGATTAAAAGTTGATACATATGGTGAACAATCACTTTTCTAAAACTTCTTATCAAACTGCTGGAATTCTCACCTTAGTATCTTTGATCTCCATCCTAACTCAAGGCTTCCTCTTTTTCTTGGCCCAAAGGGCAGCCCCACTTTACAAAGCTCTAGCATATGCAAGGTTCGAGAAAGAGGCAGACCACAAGGGTCTATAGCATGCAGCCTTACCTTGCATTTTTGCAAGAGGTTGTTTCTACGTCTTGAACCCATAACCTCAAGTTCATACGATGACAACTTTATCATTGCGCCAATGTGACACCCTGGGCTTTCTAAATCTTTTTCAACTATATATAGTAGTATAAAAAGAGTAATTTTATAAGATATGTGGGATCCCTGAAATAAAACTCAAAATTTACAAATTTTTTGCAGCGTCAAGGAAAAATACCCAATAAAGAAAACCCCGAAGGTCATTTGCACCCCAAAATTACAATGCTGAACAAAATCACTTTCAAACACTCTGAGCATGCTCAAATGTAAAACTACGAGAAATTATACAAGCTGTAAAGAGATGATGATAATAAAAATCCCAAAGCTCCAGGCTCCATTCAAAATTACCACACCATCCATGTGTAAGTACATGCACACTATATAGTGGTATGGGTCTAATCTATAAAATATACAAACATTTAGGTAGAGTCCCAAAAATCCAATAAAGGCTAAAGACGTACACTACTGTGTCTCTGAACACGAAAAGTATATGGTCCTCAAGTCCTCGTCCAGGTCCACGTTAATCCACCTGCTTCCCTCTCTGTTGGTCACGCTCTAACTCTTTGGCATTGCAAAACAAAGCAATGCCTCAGCAAGCTATGCTTGTATAGGTGATTCACATTTAATAATAAATATAAATAAAATCAAAAGGCACAAAGTATCATAATTATGGCAAAATCTTATAAGACAAAGTATACAAGGCATGTGAACCCCCAATATCCCTAATCAATAATTCTAGAAATCATGTGCTAAGCAAAATCGTATCAATCTGAATATCATATGTCGTGATCATGAAAGCTGTATACAATTAAGTCATATGAGTGCCTCAACTGCACTTACGACAATGGTAATGAGTACTCATTCTAACCCTGAGTCTCTCACATGTAGCCCGCATCAGTCTATTTCTTGATAGAAGCCTGTCAGCCTAAACTACTGGCCCACCCTCAAATCGGTACAAGCCTCGACTTACCTCGCTTCACCTAATACAATCCGACCCTGGGTTCATCACGTGCAGCCCGCATCAGTCTATTTCCCGACAGAAGCCTGTTAGCCCAAACTACTGGCCTGCCCTCAAATCAGTATAAGACCCGGCTTACTCCGCTTCACCATATGCTTTCAATCCAGGTCCAGGATAGAGTGTAATCCATCACATATCAAAATCATAGGTAATTATGTAATCAAATATCACAATAACAAATATGGAGTATTAAACACATACAACAAAACAATGTAGTAAATAAGACATATGCCTCAAGAATTTTATATAAGTCACAATCGATGAAATCAAGAGTGAAATCCCAAATGTGATCACCTACCTCAATAATCGCAATACTCTAATCAGGCGTGTAAATAATGTCACGTCGTGCGCCTCGACATACTTGTTACATTATAAGCCATAGGTCACGTGGTGTTCACACATCTCAAATAGACATCCCCAAGTGATAACTTTCCTTATTTGATGGTTAATCATAGGTTAGCGAGTCAGATCACTTGTTTAACCCTTCATTAGGGAAATCCTGAACTAGATGTTGGTTTTTCTAACATCTATCATTATATGTCATTATTGATTGTTAATCCTCTCATTTTCATCATGACCCCCTAAAATTTCTATTTCGTTTAGTGAGTCACATGTATCTTTATGATCACGTGTCGATCTGATGGTCAGATCACTTCTTGATCAGTATATCGTAAGGTAGTTGCTTAGATCGATCGTCAGGATCATTTTTTCCTTGGCAATTCAATGAGATTTGCGCTTCTAATCTCTTAGATTATCTCATGTTTAATGTATACAACCAAAGTCTAAAGTTAGATCACACATTGATTGGTTTGATCTAAGTCATCTAATAGTATTTAGTGGGTTAACTATTCAAAAGGTGCTTCAAACTAGATTTTTATCTTAAATCTAGGTTTGCCTCGTTGAGACGATTGCAACGCCTCTTTCGGATCTTGATTTGGACCTCTATAGCTCTTAGAATCACGTTTTTTTTTTAAATGGATGGTCAGAAGAACTCAAAATTAAGAAAAGGGCCTGTCGCACGTGCGGCGCGTGTGCTACAAGTGTGCCATCTGCGCACGCATGTGCGCTGCATGCGTGTCGTACTCATGGCACGCGCACATAGCACTGTGCGTGGCGCTCATGGTGCGCCCACGTTGCATTGTGCGTCGTGCTTGGTTGTGCCGCATGTTGACACTTGGTGAGCCAGTATCGTGCATGTGCTTGCCGCCCGATGTTGCTGGTCGCGCACACTATTTTTTGGCGTTACAAGTTGATAAAACTTGGAAAAGCATGGAGAAAAGAGTGGGGGTGGTCCTACCTTGGTTCGGCTAGTCGAAGGGAGGGGAAAGTTCGTTGCATCTGTGTAGTTGTCGGTGATGACTGCGCCGGAGAGTCGTTACCAGTGATGGAGTTCCCGGTGGCTCGGTTGATCACAGGATACAAGAGAGTGGGGTGGGGGGGGGGGGAGAGGGAAGTGCATTTAAGGCACTCCCCCCCTTAAATGCACACACACACACACATATATATATATGTGTGTGTGTGCATTTAATGCTGGGAATCATCACCCTGCTAACTTGGACGGCTGTGATGATTTTGTGAGGGCCCCACTTATGAAATGACGATTCTGCCTTTCTAAATAATTTTATTTAAATACAAAAATTAAAATAATTCACCATTTTTACTTCGATCTCTAATTTTAGCGTTTTTAGTGGCGTTGGACTCCATTTTCTGAGCACATCTCAAATATTAAGGTTTTAACTCGAGATTCTATCTCCATATTTCTCAAATTCTCAAATTTCTAAAATTCATAAATTAATTATTCTAGAATTTAAAATAGTAAATGTTACAGCCAAGGCTCCCCTTCTCCTCTTGGTCTTAGCCCATGAAGGTTAAATTATGATTTGGTTGTCGCCCTCCAAGTGTAAGAAAATAATATTCATCTCATTTATGATATAGTGCTAACTATTTTGCCATATTATCATTATTTTCATATAGGTGTACCCTGCATCCTGCAAATCTCTTAATATGGTCTCTTATGATTCTTCCTCTAACCTCTCCTGAGTTGCCTTAATATGGGATCTCATGTTAACACAATGATAGAGATTGAGGACATCTTCAGGATAAAAATGCTTTCACAGCAAGGAGACTCATTAGAGTAAGAAATATAACTTATTTACTTCATCCTGTGCTATAAAATTTAAACTACTTACCTCTATCCATGGTCATGTGTTTGGTGTGGAAGAGACTTGAATCTTCAATCAAAGTTTGAATGGAGAAGGCTTCTAGTCTCTTAGCAAATTCTTAAGAAAAGGTTAGATAAGACTTGAGCATCAATTTCTTTGCAAGACTTGAGGTTTTGACAAAATGTTTTTGTCTTTTATATAAGTCGCATCAAGCATATATGTATGGTGTGAGAGACTTAGAGACACTTGAGGAAAAGTCTCCCATCATAATCAATAGCAAAAGTTGCTTCATTTCTTTATATGCTTTCACTAACTCCTTAGTAGTTTTCAAATAATATTAGGTTTCGAAAACATGAAAAGAAAAAGAAAAAGAAGTGATATGACAATCTGGACCACGAATTTGATTTAAAATCTAACATGAAAGACATATTCAACCAGTAAGTTACCCTGCATTATCCTTGAATTCTGAAAAATTGGAATTGGAGATGAAAATGAGGACCTGTTGGACCACGTTATGAGTTTGACTTATAATCTAACAAGAAAGACATATTCACCTAGTAAGTTTTAAAGATCAAGATCCTTTTTAGACAGAATGAAACACAGACAATCTAACAAATACATTTAATTTCCCAAGAATTGAGTTGATTCGTTAGTAGGCTACACAATCTAACGATCAATGGAGCTGATATCGTTAATAGGCTACAGAGACTATTCTTCTTTTCCCTCGCCTCTCTAGATTAGGTGTTTAATCATATGGGGCTACTAATTGATCTAGTATTTTCTCATGTTTGGCAACTACTCTCTTTCTCTCTCTATAAAAGGACAGCCCAGCCTTACCTTGCATTTTGCTAGAGGCTGTTTCTATGCCTTGAACTTGCAACCTCAAGGTCACATAGTGACAACTCTATTATTTTGCCTATACTCCCCTTAAGCTATTCTCTCTCTCTCTCTCTCTCTCTCTCTCTCTCTCTCTCTCTCTCTCTCTCTCTCTCTCAAGCAATTTTTTAGGTCGAAGCATATCATGACTACGACATGGGTGGATTTGGTCTAAATATGGCTTGTTGACACCTATGTGCTTGGCGAAGCCCAATAAAGCTTTTTGTAGCTCTCATAAGTCAACAACTAATCAAGAAGTGGATTAGGCATTCATATATATATATATATATATATATATATATATTGGGTAACAAAATTGCAGATGCTAATGGCACATACTTGGCAAGACTAATATAGACTCTTTTTTTATTAGCTTAAGAGTTCCAATAGTCATACCTGCCTTGAGCAAGAGAAGAAGGGTATGTTTTTCATATATGATGATTTTTTTTTGAAAGATCTAAGCTATCATCATGTTCTTCATTCATACCAAAATAGGCAACCCAATATAAATCAATGCATTTGGATGATCCTAACTACTTATTTTGGGTCTTTGAAAAATTACTAATATGGATGGTCACTATTTTTATTCTAAAAATATAGACTAATTTTCATAAAAATATAGGATAAAAGCATTTGTTGAATATAAAATTTGATCTGTAGCCTATCTAAGCCATTCCAAATACCATGAGTAGCTTAAATTTATAGAACAAAGCTAGCAGAACTTTTGGTTTACTACTACTACTACAAATAAAAAAAAAGGAACCAAAGAAAGAAACAACCGTTTAGTCAAACACATTTTTTGAAACATCCAACTTTTTTGTTTTAATTTTTTTTATAGAAACAACATCCAGATGTAGCTTAAGCATCTATTTTACATCTTAAAAAAAATAATGACTAGAATTATCTTATGCAAAATATGAAGGGTTTAGACGCCCATATTTCTTCTTATTTCAATGTTTTTTAGATGAAGCGTTAAGCATATAATGTCCTAACACATCCCATCTTCTTCTGGTAAAACTTGTCTTCTCCCAAACCTGATAAACAATGCTTAGTTCTAATATACTACACTTAAGCTTCCTAGTGAACCGCGTCTGTCCTTTTCATGAGATTCTCTCTCTCCCCTTAGGAGCTGACATATATACCTCTCTCTCTCTCTCTCTCTAAAGGGTATATACCTCTCTCTCTCTCTCTCTGGTAAAACTTGTCTTCTCCCAAACCTGATAAACAATGCTTAGTTCTAATATACTACACTTAAGCTTCCTAGTGAACCGCGTCTGTCCTTTTCATGAGATTCTCTCTCTCCCCTTAGGAGCTGACATATATACCTCTCTCTCTCTCTCTCTCTAAAGGGTATGTATTCATCATCACCCTAATAAAATCATGTCCCCTTCCGTAAGAAGACCTTCACATCGGTCATTATTTGCCTAAAGATCAGCTTCTCCGTAGGTGGAATGAATTGTCGGATAATGAGAGGGTGTGTACAAAGAAAAGCTTGTGGTTGGTGGACCAACCAATTTGTTTGGAATGGGGCAATGGATTTGGGTAGGCACCAAAGCTTACAGAGATGTCTTTGATCAAGTCTAAGAAATCCTCTTCCGAACATTGGATTCAAATCTACAACAAGAAACATGGTCCAACCCAGGATGGAGATCTGTGTAACTCAGATCAGCCATTAAAAACTTTTGAGAATGTTTGAGACTAAATATAAAAATCCGCTTTCCTTGAATAGATGACCGTCAAATATTCACCCACAAGTCAAACAAACTCTATAATTGATTTTAAAACATTAAAATAATAGAAAGAATAAGCTACTGTATCATGTTAATTTATCAATGGTTTTTTATAAGATAATACATGCCTAAATTAATAGGAAATCTTTTGATACATGAGGTTATTAGTTTGTCAAGGTTTAACTGAAGGTTGTCAAGTGGTCGTTGACTGAAGACTGAGAGGGACATGGACATAGGAAACATGCAAGAAAAGTAGTAAGAATGTGGTAAAATTGGTAGAGGCTTAAGGTTTGGGTAGAAAGTGGAAAACTGATACTATCACATAATGAACTTGCACCCTTGATCCAAACATTCTACCTATACATTCTTTAAGTCCAGGGAAAATGTCTTTGACCAGCAGCCAAGGGTTGGAAACAATGGCTTTGAGATGCTGTGGTTCTCGTATGGTTGGCCCACCTAAATGTAACAGCTTATCAGGTTTGCAATTAGCCTGACTGAGATGAGCCAATACCAACTAACTGGAACCCATTTCTTTTTACTTCTATGTGCAAGTCCTTGGATGTTCAATGAATGTAGGACAAGAAACTAGACAAAGCTGTTGACAAAAGTAAAATGCTGAAAAACTTTGGAATTTTCTTTATTTTTTTCTTTATCTTTTGGAAAGGACGCCCTTTAGTCCTTGGCCAGGTACATGAAGTGGTCCTTTTCCCATCATAGGAAATAATGGACCTATGTGAGGAAAAGAATTTGGCTCCATATCATGTCAATGAGGTATTCATTACTCGTTATTTCCCAGTCCAAAGAGCACAAGATGTCTCTCAATTTGTTTCTCTTTTTATTTTTCCAGGTAGCTGTTCAAACAGAGTTCCATGAAAACCATCAATAGCCAAGTAGAAAGCGTTAAAGAATGATACAAACCAGGACTGAGGTCTTATTACTCTTGGATTTAGTTCAAATACTCCTCATGGAGACGGGGCATATTAAGCACAACTTTCTGTTTGCTGTTGTAGCAACTGTATAAATTAGATTTTAAATCCTGTGAATATCAAGAAATTAAACCTAACACGAAACCATGAAATAAAAGTTGATTATGGAAGAAATAAGCAACAAGATATCTTATCAATTAAGAGATGGGGGCACATGAGTAAAGATCCTAGTGGCCAATGAAACCACAGGATCAAATATCACTCTGAAAATTGAGCTTGATCCTGTGTCGAATCATCTAATTGGATTGATAAGCTAGTTACATAATTTGAATGGTGGGATGATAATGTCTTATAAGGATACATTTAAGATAATGGTGAATATCCCTTGGATTACCTAATTAACTTAGAGTTCCAGATAACATATTACTCCTTATTTATAAAACTATTAGATCATCTTTTGCCATTCAATAGGTAGGATTACAGGTCACCAAGTGCCAACCTAATTAGAAACCTACTTTAATTAGGAGGTGAAAGATTGCAGGTTATATATGGGATTAAGTAAGGAAAACCTGATTACTTGGTTTTCCTCTTTGTTCTACTATTTTTATAGAAAGTAGAAAGAGAGTTGTACTATCCAAAATTGTGAAGCTAGTGCAGAACATCTTAGTGCATGATATTGAAGAGTGATTCAAAAGGAAGTTTGAAAAGTTTTTCTTTCTTTGCCTGTAAGGTATCACTACTCTTTTCTTATGTTTAATTCCAAGTAATTGATCAAAGATTGTTGATTAAATGAAATAGATCTGGGGGAAACTTCTTCAATCATCAAAGCTAAGATCTATGTAATCTGAAGCTCCTATGTTAGTTTTATTGGTTATTATTTAGTAATACAAAGAGTGAATTTTTTTCATATTTAATTGTCTGTTTGTTTTGCAAGTATTACGATCTAGACTATCTAAGACCAACAATGAATAGCAACTTTTTATGATAATTTTCATTCAATTAATAAGATTTATATTTTAATTTTTTAGCTATTTTAAAATTTTGAAGCATTAATTTTTGCATAATTTAGAAGAAATTAATTGGTGTTTTTCTTTGGTTTTAGCCATGATTTTTTTGTATGGTTCTGCACCTTTTTTAGTCTTGATTTATTTCATGGTTTTAGGCATGATTTGTTACATGTTTTTTAGTTGTCATCTTGATGTTGTTTTAAGCGTTATCTTATACCTATTATGTAGCGTTCCAATGAACTGAATATATGAATGGTTTATTCCTATAATTCATGTAAAAGATCAATCTGAATTGAGTCATTTGATTGTTACAAATTAGGGGCTTAGATCTTTTTTTAATTCTCTATTAGATTATTTAAATAGTGATATGGTTCTCAAAAAATCCTTAGATTTAACATAATTTATATAATTGAAATTGCAATTTTTTTAGAGATTTAATTTCTTTAATTTTATGCAATATTCAAGTATAAATTATCCCTAGTTTCGTTCACCTATTAGGAGAAAAATTATTATGGCTTGAAGGATGGTTTTGATCTCAAAAGCAAGACTACCAATTTCATCCAAATATGGGACTATTTTGATGCTAAAATTCATTTCATAATTTTATGTATTATTATTTGGAATTTGTTTGAATAATTAGCATTGTAAATTTGCATATTTAGACTTGCTTTACAAGCTCACTTGTTGAATTTTTTTGAAATAAAGATTATATATATTAAATTTTGATTTGAGAATAGGCCTAGAATTGTAATTTGATTTTCACTATACCAAAGAATACTAATCTAGTTGTTTAGTGTTCCTTAGCTGTAAAACAAGTCCTTAATCTTAGAACATTGTGGCAACTTGTGAATTGCTAAAGGTTCCATGTATAACTACTAAATTAAGAACTTTCTCTATTTCATTTAATGATAAAGTCACTAATTGATAGTTGGTTAATAATTACTAGTTTTATCTATTGTATAGATTTGATATCTAAACTTTAGAGAGAGAAGACATACAGTGTAAATGCTTTTTGTTTGTGTATGAGAAAAATAGCTGTTTTAAATTAGTTCTAAGTTGTATAAAATGATTTAGTTAATTTGAGTTGTCAACATGTTTTTCAAACAAGGTATATTGGTTAATGCTCTACATACTTACTATTATCTATATTTAGTTGAACCCTAAGCTGAAAGAATATACTTGTTTAAATATCTAGTTTGTGATAATCAAATATTTTCCTCCAAAACATCACCTCAAAACTTAGCTAGACTGAGACATAGAATGAGAACAATTACCTGATTTGGAGAAGGAGGAGGATTCAACCCACACTCCTCCAAGATTCAATTGAATATGTGTCAGATGATAGGTAGCAAAACCTAGCACTGATGTTACAGTAGAATATATAGTATATATCAAAAGTATCTTGACGACGATAAAAAGATATTGTTTATTATATTAATATTCATGGAACCAAATATTGAAATATTATTTGAGATCCAACCTACATCATATGCTTTGCATAATATTGTAACTGCAAAGTAAGAGCAATACTCTATGTAAAAAATACAATATCATGCATATGAAAGAATGCAATAATGTAAGGGAGCATGTTCACTCTGTATTAGTTGGGGCTAAAGAATTGGTAACTCTTGGATATCTAATACTTGATAAATATAGTTGTCAATAGTTCTTAAAAGTCTACCTACTTCCTCCCATCTAGCCATTATTGTACACAATTTTTTTAAAAGCAACTATGACAATGGATGGTATTATGTCCATCTTAGGCCCAACAAAGAGAATTAGAGAAATCTTTCTCATGTGAATCTAACTAAAGATAAAGGCTAGAAATCTTCTAAGGGAAATCAAATTCATGGTAGGAACAAATTTTTTAAGAAAAATGGTAAAAAAAACCCATGGTTAGTGGATTTGATAAAGGAACAAACATTGAGCCCTACTAGGTCTATAGCTAGAATGGACATCTTAAATCTAGCTATCCTTGGAAAAGTATGGGAGGAGGCAAGGGATTGAATCATGATAGCAAATTCCAAGGTGGAGATATCATCTACATGATTAGTGAGGCAACGCTCCAGGGACATGTGAAAACTCATGGTTATTTGATTCTACTACAATATGTCATATTGTGAAGGCCAAGTAACTATTTATTACTTTAAGAAAGTTACCAGTTCTTCTTATTGTTATTTTACTCATAAATTGCTCAACAAATCTGTTGATTTGTAATCCCGAGATCGGTAGATGTCACAAATGATGAATCTATCCTTTTTTAAAAGACTATAGGCGAGCATAAGGTATTCATTGGCAACAATAGTTTTTATGAGTTACAAGGCTTGAATACGATTAGGATTTTATTTCTTTGTGGGAGGCAGTTTATATTGACCAAGATCCTATTTGTGCTAGACCTAAGACGCAATCTCATCTTTATTCCATGGCTTACTACAGTAGGTCTTGAAGTTATATTTCGCAGAAATAGGGCTATAGTAGGTAGTAAGAAGAGTGTTGTGTTCTTTGGAGTGTTATTTGAAGGGCTCCATAAACTTGATGTACAATCTATTTTCATTAATATTACTAAACTTAGTCCTTCTTCTTACTCTTATTTGCTTTTTGAAGATGATTCCCTATTATAGAATCTGAAGTTAAGGCACATGCTAATAAAAACAAATTAGAAAAGGTGTCTTGCTAGGGTTGATTACCTAAGTTACAAAACAAACTAGATGTCTATTAACAATTTTGGTGTGATAAGATGGATAAGACTCCTTTTGGTCAAGGAAAGAAAGCTCATGGGCCATTTGTGGTCATTCACTCTAATGTCTATGCTCTAGTGAATGTTAGGACTCACAAGGTGATGAAATATTTCATTACATTCATTTATGATATTCTACATTTGGATACATTTATCTTGTAAGGAATCCAAGGTACAAGTAAAAGTTTAAGATTTAAAGATGAGTAGGACTATTAAAGTCCTAAGATTTGATAGAGGTGGGAATATATAGGTGATGTATTCAACTAGTTTTTCTTAGAGTTAGAGTATAATATATCAGTTTACCCTGTACTTCTTAGCAAAATAGAATTGCTGAGAGATGTAATAGGACCTTGTTGGGGTTTGAAGCATATGGAATCATTCTGAGTTAAGAACTCAGTTGCAGGGAGAGGCACTCTCTAGTGCTGCATACATCCTTGATAGGAAACCCTTAAAGATAGTCAGAACAACACCCCAAGTAGGTAGATAACTAGAGATAAGATATCTTAAAGTTTGGGTTTCTAGTGCTCATGTAAGAGTACTAGACTACTCTAAAGTTTAACTTTATAGGGTATAGTGACCACTCCAATATGTATAGGTTTGTAATGCATCACTTTGATGGTTCAATGAGAGTAATTGAAAGTAATAATGCATACTTTCTAAAATGTGAACTAGACCTTAGTGTGCTTGTAAAGAAAGTTAAACTATTCAAGGTAGTAAAGCATAAGGAGAAATCAAGTGATACATTTGAGATAATTGATTCATCTTCTAAGCTTGATACATTTTCTAGACTTTTGAGAGCAAAGAGAATATCTTACTCTCCAGGGATTACCATGTGATGTTGGGAGAAATAGATAAGGATGTCGTGGTTGATGAGGAACCTCAAATAGATGACGTTCCCATAATGACGTTCCCATAAGTTATTCCAAATTAGTAAATGCTAAGGATGGTGATAAATGGTTGGTGCCATTCAAGGAGAAAAAGATTCCATCATAAAAAACCAAGTATGGGTCTCTTATAATTTATTTGATAGTAGGAAAGCCATTAGCTACAAATAGATATTCAAAAAGAAACTGATATTAGATGGCTCAATCAAGCAGTATAAATCTAGGTTGGCAGCCAAGCACTTATCTTAGATTGAGGGGATCGATTATCTGGAACTTTTTCTCTAGCATTTAGGTATACAATTAGGATTTGATGGTGGTAATTACACTCTTGGATCTAGAATTACATTAGATGGAGGTTCAGGAGGCCTTCCTCAATGGTGACCTAGAGGAAGGGATCTTCATAGAGGTATTGAGGGTTTTTAGGAGGAAGCTCCTAAAGATAAAGACCGTAGATTAGTTAAATTTGTTTATAGATTGAAACAGTTGCCAAGATTGTAGTATCACACTGTTCATAAGATTATTTTGGAGTATGGTTTTGAATCCAATACATATGACCACTGTGTATACTTCTATGTTAACAAGAGTGTTTATATTCTTGATATTATATGTCGATGACATGTTGTTGATGGCTAACAATCTGAATATGATTATTAAAACTAAAAATAGATTGAAAAATAGTTTGAAATAAAGATTTTAGTAAAGCCTCTTTTATCTTAGGTATTAAGGAAACCCATGGACTTACCAATTTATAAGGGTACTTAGGTAATACAATAATGCCCTCAAGTGATAAGAATAGATCGTTTATGGAGTTTAAGTCATATGCATAGGCTATTGGCAGTTGAACATATGATATAACATGCACCAGATTGGATATGGGCTTTGTTGTTGTTGTTTTGAGTAAGTTTTCAAAGTGATTGTAGTGTTTTTCATTGGAATGTAGATAAGTGGATATTTTGCCACTTATTGAATACTAAGGATTTAAAGCTCACCTTTTAAGTAGAGCTTGTATCTCTTAGGTTTGTAGACCTTAATGGTGTGGGAATCTTGGATAAGAGGAAATCTATAACCAAGTATGTTTTTATGTTTGATGGAGCTGAATTTTTGGGAGTAGTAAGAGGCAAAAGTTCATTGCAAGTCCACCATGGAAGTTGGTTTATAACTTGTAGTTTATCTATCTTATAGATTGTCTAGATTCGAGGTTTTTTAGTAGATTTGAAGCAAGTTGTGTGCCAGAACACCTGTATAGAGCCAACGTGTGATAAGTTAGAAGTAGTGCCCATCCTAAGGAATGTCAGGAATAGTTCAGAGGGCAAGGATATAGAGGTGCATTATCTACATGTGTTTGAAATTATATGGAAGAGCACAATGACCGTGAGTCATACTCCTACATCTAAGATGTTGGTTGATGCGTTGACAAAGGCCTAACAACATATCTATTCTTGAGGCATAGAAAATTGTTGAGATTAAGGGGATACCAATGAGTTTCATTTATTCCCAGCTCTAATTGACCAAATGGGAGATGATGGTTCTAGTGGTCAATAAAACTAGAGGTCGAATTATGCCTTTGGGAATTGATCCTAATCGTGTGTTTGTTAATCTAATTTGCCTAATTAACCGATTAGATGATCTGAATGGTTGAGATTATAGTATCTAGTCGGGACATGTTTAGAATAATCATGAATGTGCTCTATATTACTTGGTTGACTTAGAATTATAGGTAATGAATTACTTTGTGTGTAATAAGAACTCTTAGATCATCTTGTATCATTGAATGGCTAGGATTATAGTTCTACAAGTGCTAACCTAATTAGAAGCCTATTCTAATTAGGAAGTTAAAACTTGCTAGTTATATATGGGATTAAGAAAGGAATAACTGTTCACTTGGTTTTCCTTTCTGTTGTGCTATTTTTGTAGATAGTAGAAAGAGAGTTGGATGACCATTGGTTGATCAAACCTTGTGAAGCTAGTGAAGAACATCTTTGTGCATGATATTGAAGGGTGGTTGAAAAGGAAGTCTTACAAAGTTTTTCTTTGTTTGCCTATAAGTTATTGCTACACTTTTCATGTGTTTAATATATAGGTAATTGATAAGAGATCGTTGATTAAAGGAAAGAGATCTGGGAAAAACTCCATCAGTCGGCCGAGGTAAGATATATGTTGTTTGAAACTTATAATTTAGGTTTTTTGTCTGTTGTTTTGTGGTCCAAAGAGTATTTTTTAGGTTTATTTATTTGTTTGTTTTGCATGCATTGCAATCTAGAGCATTTGAGACCAATAGTAATATGCTGTCCTTAAGATGATTTCTTTGCCTTGTAGTACTAGAGTTCCCCGGACTCCACCTCCAAGACACAACTATCTTCATTGTGAAGTATTCTTAAACAATGGTTCTTGGTAATCGGATATTGCCCAGAGAAAAATAGGGATTTAAGCACGAAACAGTGAGATAGAAATCACATATACATGTGTATCTTTTGTCTTTGTGATTAAAGAAATTAGTGTCTAGTAGATGTTACAAATAAATAACTACAAAAAAATTAAACAGCTAAAGAAATGATCAAAGGAATACGAAAGAATTTTCAAATATTAATATCCTAATCAACAAAAAAGTTAACACAATTTTTCATGGTGCATATGTAGAAAAAGTGCATTTGGGTCCTAAGCTTCGGTGATCCAAAGAATTCTTCCTTTAAACCATGTCTTAGATTGGCCATGCACCAAATATTCTGCACTAAATGATCCTAGTTGGATAGGGTTACAAAGTTCAAAACCAGTGATCGTTAAATATTTTCGAGTCTTAAGGATTAAAGTCATCCAACCAGAAGGTTTTTGAGATGTTGCTATGTGCATTAAAAGATGAATATTTTGGATCACTAATGAGCTATACCACACATGAATGTATGTCTAGCTGCAGGTGGACTATATTCCTTACGGTATACATGGGGGACTTGGTATGGCCTCTTTGAAGCCTAGGTTGGTAAGCAAATTCATAATTGTACCTCAATATATTTGAGAGACTGAATCCCCCATCTATAGATTAGGTCAAAGTGGAACCTTAGGAATCTCATGCCAAATATCTTCTCACAGAAAATGGATGCGAATCTAATGCCAAATTTCTTCTCATATAGACAATGGCTGGGAATCTAATGGCAATTATCCCCCGAGTCGCAATCTCAAAAGCCCTTTATTTGAGACTCTCGAGCCTTGGTCCACCTCTTATCCTGAGTCCTAGCTCTCCCAAGCTATCCATTTACCTTCATCGACCAATACACTTCAGCACGAGCATTTGGCAATGGAAATGCCGACATTTGTCGCTCGTCTGAGGTGCACGTCCATCGTTGGTGGATAAACATACGTAAAGGCATTAGTGGTGAATAAAATACTCAAACCAAAGCCTTGGGTTATGGATATATCTGAAATTGCCTCTTATCCTTGAGTGACTAGAGCTTTCAGTCAGCGTCAGTCTTGCTATGAAAGCTATTGCCGGGTCAATCAGGTTCTAGGTCACTATCACAACCAAATAAACTAAATCAGCTCTAGAAGTAAAACTGGCCTCATATTTTATGTTGGCTCCTTGTCGTTGATAAAAAAAAGGGCAGTCCTGGTATCCAAAGCTCCTGCATATGCAGGGTTCGGAGAAGGGCAGACCACAAGAGTTAATAGTATGCAGCTTTATCTTGCATTTTGTAAGAGGCTATTCTTATACCTTGAACCCGTAACCTCAAGGTCACACAACGACAACTCTACTGTTGGGCCAAGGCTCCCCTTCACCTCTTGTCATGGATAAGATGACTAAATCAGTTCAAGTACATAAGCAGAACTTCAACACCTACATCAACACGGAGGACTGCTGCAGACAGCAGTTATTGTAAGACACCCCACTTTACATACGGGCCCTCATCTGTGGCTGACCTAGCCTGTTCATTTAACTTCTACGACATTGAATGTCTAGTAACGCAAAATCCGTGCTGATTGGGAGATCCTAGCATCTGAGAAAATGGATTTTTTATTATTGGCACGGCCTGCTGGGAACTTAGTTTAAGCAGTGATGTAGATACAACGACCAAGAACACAATATTCTGGTTGATGGAATTGTCCAGTCGGCGTGATTTTTGGACTGGTAGATATTTAAGCTCAGAGAAATCAGACGAACCCACAGAATCAATCACAAGTGCTGCAACTGTATTTGCTGCATATCAACATGAGGGACCAACTGGAGGCCACTAAGTAGTGGATGAAGTGAAACTGCATCCCAAGCCTATAGGAGATACGTAGATGCGCCTGGTAAATGTAATAGCAACATGACGAATGAGCTGATTTCTCTCTGAGTCATTACTCAAAAATCCAATCCCTTTCGTTATTTTTTCGTTCTTTCATAAATTTCTCACCCCAGCACAAAGTAGAGCAAAAAAGAATTTGAAAATTTAGGAAACAATTACTTACTAAAAGAAGCAGGATACTGTCAGTCAATTGACTCAATGGAGTGTTAGAAATCCACTAGGGGAAACATGATTCTCCGTATCCTTTGGGAAGAAAGAAATGTAAGGGGCTTTCAAGGCAGCAGAAGCACTTAGTCTATGATCCAAGATTGTATATTATACACTTTGTTTATGGGCTTCTGTCAAGAAAGAGTTTTCTAGCTTTAATGCTAATGAAATTAGAACAGCCTCGGAGGAAATCAGATTGTCCACCACTGTTAGAACAAAGCCTTCACCCAAATGGATCCCTCCTTCACAACATGCTAAACTTATTAGACTTTGATGGTGCATGCTTTGGGAATCCTGGTGCTTCAGGTATTGGAGGATTGGTGAGGAATGAGGACAGACATTGCGGTAATTCTTTTAGACAATGCAGGACCTTCTCAGTTTGGAGACTTTACGTTGTAGAGTTAAATGTAGCCACTCAACACAATTCATCATGTGCAACCTAAGAGTATCCTTCAATCACCATTCAGGGAGTATTTAGAGAAAATTGACAGCATCGAGACGTGGCTTTCACAGCTGCAGTGTCAAGTGTTCATGTTACGTGATCTGAAACTGCAGAAACAGATAGCCTAGCAACAGGACAGTACATAGAGAGTTATCTAAATTCGCGTCCGCCCTTTCAGTTGCTTTGCTTGCATATGTCTTCCGAGATTCTCTATTGAGCTTTGGTTGTTTCTATTAGTGTTGCAGATTGCAGCAGGCTGGGAATTAGACTGTTTTCCTTTTTTCTCTTTTCTTCTCCCCTGTTTCTCGAAGCTGGGATTGGGTGGTCGAGCTTTGCTCTCTCTTGGATGGTTTGGGTAGATTACCTCACCCTGGCCTCAATGAAGTTTATTTACTAAAGCATAAGAGAAGAAAGAAGCAAATTTATAAGGAAAAATCTCCAGCACATTAAGCCCCACCGATATCCTCTGCCCATGTCCAAGCTAAATTTTTATGGGTCTTCAATAGGCAATCCAGGGCCAAGCGGTGTGGGAGGCCTTGTTGGAGATGATCGTAAATCTAATCGGGATTTGGGGCATCAAAATTTTGCTTTCCTCAAAGGTTGGCCCAAAAATCATAGAAGGTGATTCAGGTTTAAGATTGTTAATAGATCACACTCAGAGCGGTTGTAATTTCTGATAAAAAAGCAACTAAAGCAATTATAGTTTTCTTCTTCTACTACTACTTTTTTTTTAATGAAAACATTGAGATTCATTGCTGGTTTTTGAACCCGGGTCTCTCAGGCGAGAGCCAAGTACCCTAACCAACTAAGCTACAACGAATCATTCCCAAATAAAGTTTCTATACCAAAAAATATAATAAGTAATATTTTCTTGCAACAAATAAGAAACAATCATTAAAAAAGCATCAAACGATGAGGCATAAGGAAATGTTTGATAATGCTCGAAATGGATAGTACAAAACCGAGGTACTACACCCTAAATCTCCCAAAACACATGTACAGTAGAACTCACAAAGCTGTTCAAAGAATGTTAGCCGCAAGCTATAGTGCTTCTGCTCACGTTAAAGCAACTACCCTTATCAGCCAAATATGAGCTAAAGGAAAACCACGCGCTCTCTAGGTATATATAATAACTCAAGAATCATGCCCAATAAATGATTCTAGCATGCCAAGAACTATTCTT
This sequence comes from Warburgia ugandensis, assembly GCA_035236585.1. Lineage (NCBI taxonomy): Eukaryota > Viridiplantae > Streptophyta > Magnoliopsida > Canellales > Canellaceae > Warburgia > Warburgia ugandensis. Next base: position 23,419,363 of record CP141135.1, read on the forward strand.
TTTGACGGTTTAATGTGAATATTGCCCTTTCAGAGTGTCAAGTGTAGATATTATATAAAGTGCAAAACCAATAGTAAGAAAGAACTTGTTTTGTAGAGGATAGTACAGAAATACAAATAAAAGGGGGTGGCGATTTGCACAACACTTCCATAACTCGGGCACCATCTTATGACGTTTTTGAAACTTTCAGTTCATGTGTAAGTGATTATTTTGGGATCCCCTTATCATTTAAAACAAAATGACATTCTTTTGTAAATCTTATATCCTTAAAGGATGTTCTCTGCTACTTATAGACCACAAAATAGTCTCTTCTTTTATTCTCTCTTCCGTCTGTCAACCATTACAACATGCATAACCTGCCAAAATCTTCTCCCTCTCTGATTTGTCTATCTGGAACGAAAATGACACTAATGTGTCCCTCCTTTGCTTCTTCCTATCCGTTCAACTTGTTTCTCTATCATTAGATATACTATAACTCGAGAATCACACCAAATGAACTATTCTAGCATTTTAACAACTATATGTTTCTCAGCGTTGAATGTGAATATTGCATTTTGAAGGTGTAAAGTATAGATATGATGTAAAGTGCAATGGAACTCTATTTTTATGAGTGATGATTTTTCAGGTTACTAGATATCCATTTCGCAAAGAAAGGTTAAATGGGTTGGATCTATAGTCCTAAGAGGGAGGGGTTAATTTGGCCTACCCTAAGTTTTGTAAACAATTTTTAAAATTGAAAAACTAAGATGCTCTATTTTTGGGAATGCAAACAATTGCACTCAAATAAGAAAGTCACAAGGATTTATAGTGCTTTGGCCTAACCTAAACACCTAGACTCACTCTCTCAAAGTAATAATGGGCCACACCCATTTTAAGGCTCCACTAAATTCGTGCAAGATTTTGACAACCAGTAATTGATACTATGCTGACACAAACAAGGAAAAAGCACTTGTAAATGCTCTTCCTTTTACAACCGCAAGTCCGTTATAAGCAATTTGTGAGAAACACCACTCTTAAGAGAATTACACCACTCTCCAATGAACATTTTGTAAAGTAAAAGGATCTCTCTAACCCTCTCTTTTAGAGTAACAATTCTTCTATAAAGACTGTCCAAAGAGAGGCTTTACTGTTTCTCAGAATAGAAAGAATTAGCATAAGAACTTAAAGACTAGCTTGCTTGAGATGTTAGAGTGAATTTTTTGCATGTTGATACCTCTTCAACCCTCTTGTGAATCTTCAAACGAAGGTTTAATATATAATATCCAACCCCATGTGGTCATTGGAGTTGAAATAGATTCGTTGAGCTCTTCAAACAAGAAAATTGAAAATAGCGGGCATTATGATGTTGATGTTTCAAGTGACTAGAATTACACATTGATCGGTTAAGGTCTTGTTTTCTTGATATTTGATTTAAATGGATCGACTATATTGTCTTATGAGTCAGTTGGTCTAAATTCTAGAAGTTCAACCCACTTTGGCTTTATCTCAAGCAACCAGTTATCCAACCAAGTAATTTTACCAACCCATCTGAGTGTGACCGATCTTTCCTTGAGATGATTGACCATGGTACAAAATTGGTTGGCTTCATGCCAAGATGGAGTACCGTAGGTTTGTATCTCTTATCAGTTTGTTGATCATATTCCATTAACCTACTAGAGCTGTCAGAAATGACTGAACATCTCACATCTCTTTGAGAAATCAGAGCTGGTTCATTTGTTGGCATATTGGATTCTTGCTTAAATTAGGTTCTTCTTTAAATAAGTCAATTTCAATCGGCTAAAAGATTTTTCATTAATTGACTGACGATCCTAGAAGCATTTTGGACTTGTGTGAAAGTCTTCGTAACTGGTTGGTTTGGCTATTCACCAATTAATTATGCTTAAACTTCATCCATTCACATTTCACTATTTGGTATCAATGGGTTAATTTCTAGGATTGACTTCTTGAAGGTCTTGACACACAAGAAAACTTTTTAACTTTATGAGATTGATGTGAGTTCCTTTTACACTAATCTAACCATTGTTTCTAATTCATGATAGATTATCCTTGCAAATACCAAAACATGGTTAGAACATAAAGATCAAGGTTTAGTTATCATCAAAATGAAAAGGTTTTGAGCTAACAATCTACTCCTTTTTCATGATAAAAAGATGTGTACAAAACGTACATATCAATAAACATCCAAAATAGCAAAATGCAAATGCAAAGACATCATTCAATCTATTCAAATGAGTTTTATTTTTAATGAGAAAATGGGGTTAGAAGAATGATCCTAGAATCTCAAGCTGAAGATCAAAAGGCTAGAGCTCAATGGTTTTAAAGTGAGGTTCAGAAGGAATAGGGTGGGATTGAGTCTTAGGTACCATCTCATTCTCGATCCAATTTCCATTATGTTAGAAATTCAAATCCTAGATCAATCTCAAGTGCATGGCTTAGATATAAAACAAGTTTACCACAAGGCAGAAAGCCTTTTTACCACGACTTTGATATCCCAACTATAATCCATTGCCTATTAGGCTAAATTGAAGCTCTTTCCAGATGCAATTTGAAGGGAAAAGGGGGAAAAGGATTTTGCAAATGCAATCATATAAAATCTATGTTTAAGGACACAAGAGTTGTCATCGTGTGACCTTTAGATCATGGGTTCAAGGTGTGGAAACAGCTTCTTGCAAAATACAAGATAAAGCTGCGTACTATTGACCCTTATAGTCTGCCCTTTCCCTGCACCCCGCATACATGGTAGCTTCATGCATTGGGGCTGCCTTTTTATTCATATACAATCTATGTTTAAGGACAAAGAGAACTAACACTTTTCATGTCTTGCAAACTTCTTGTGATCACATTGTACTACAACCCTTTTAGATGTCTCATCTTTCAACTTATCCTTTATTAGGGACCCAAGCTAGATAGAGATAGCAGTTTGTCAATCTTTGCATCACAAATCTGATAAAGCTTATCATTGAGATAAGTTTTGTACTATACGAGAGCGTGGATCACATTCAAGTTTGAGTATAAAACTAACATAAAGTTCTCAAAAACACTTTCTCCCTGTCTACTAAAGAGAGAACCGAGGCCAATTTGTTGGAAAGTTTCTTTCATGCCAAGGCCTTCAAGTTTGTTGTTTAGGCAAATGGATTCTTTCAAGATTGTCTTCTCAAGGCATCCGTCACAAAAATAGCCAAATCTATACTTTCTTACTAGGAACCATCAATTCAGAATTTTGTAAAGAGAACTTTTATGAATAATTATTTTCATGGTTGGGAGTAGTATTAGAGTAAGAATCATCAGTAAATGTTCAGACTCATTAGGTAGTTCTTGCCACAAGCACAAACTCAAAGACCATGATGAAGAACATCAATGTCATGATTAGCTTTGGCGAGGCCAAAATGGCTTATTTTTTATTTATTTTTTTATAGCAGTATAAATAGCAACAAAGTGAGATGCTCTTGCCATTCGTAAAACAAGGTTTTGATGGTGAAATGAACTAATCATTTTTATCGAAAATTCAGCAAAATCTCCTTTATTTTTTGGACTTATACTTTAACGCATGTGATGTGATTCACCTAATAAACATTCTGAAATAGAAATGGAGACTTAGTCTCCCTACCATTGCTTCAAATATAAATTTTCTTATCTCCTGTTTACAGAACTTGAAGCGCTAATTGTATCTATGAAATACATCAATAATTCAGCACAATAATCAAGATAACCATACAAATTGGCCTTCTAATCAAGAATAGAGAGTTATACATCTCAAGTTTATCAAAATACAAGCATAAAAAAGAATCATAAAATGAATAACAAGATATGATCACAACATCCAATTGAGTCTCATTCACCATTCATTGACACCTTTTCTTTGTCTGCTCGACTTGTACTGGTAAATTGATAGAATGAGTTGTGAAGCCCAACAAGAAAAGCTAAACCCTACAAGTATATCCCATGATTCTTGTTGAGCTTAGATCAACTCCATTTTCTTATTCTAATAAGGGAACATATCCTTTCATTTCACAAGTAATCACTATAATATGTGAACATATTTCATCAATTTCACAAATAATCATATATCTAAGAATCTCATTCATTCTACAATTTTTATAGTTGTACAATAAGTGTAGTATTTAAATACCATAAACTTGCAAGCTTTTTATAGAATCATCATTCTAATCCAAAAATCTTTTCTACAAAGTTACCATCTTGGACAGCCATACACCATCATATTATAGACCAAGTAGTCCTTTCTGTCAAGGTTACCATCTTCATGATCTACCAAGAAGCTCTTTCTATAGGGTTGCTATCTTGGAAGGTTCCGCCTGTCTAACAGTAAACTAAGCAGTATCCTTGCAAAGTTACCCTCTTGGATGACTATATACCATCAGACCAAGTAGTCCTTTCCCTCAAGGTTGCCATCTTAGGTGGCTCCACCATGGTTATGATCCATTAGGCAGCTCTTTCCCTCTAAGTTACTATCTTGGGAAGTTCCACTTGCTTCACAGCAGACTAAACAATGTCCCTGCAATGTTAGCTTCTCGGATGGCTGTACACAGTCATAATACAGACCAAATAGTCCTTTTCCTAAAGGTTACCATCTTGAGTGGCTATACTATGGTTATGTTCCATTGGCAATCATTTCCCTTAGGGTTACTATCTTGGGAGGTTCCACCTATCTCATAGTAGTCAAAGAAGTCCTCTTGCAAAGTTACCATCATTTTTGCTGACAGAGAATAATATACCATTCAATGCTAAATACCAAACGTAGTATACTTAGGTTTGAGGGCTATTTCACTCTATAGAACATGGCTACTTATTTCTGGAAATCCATTACAACAGAACGAAATTTCTAACGAGATAGTTCATCACTTCAACTCATTCATGTACACAAAACTATTTGACATGGATTAAATATAACCTAAGAATTTCAAACCCCTAGGACCAGACTGCATGAGCATCCAATATAACAATTAGTGCTTTACCACTATTTTTTAGATTTACATAAGTCTGAAATTTTTGCTATAAACTTTTGTACATAGGTAAATCAGACATACTAGTTATGGCCATGTAGCCAGCCAATAGAACAATCTTTAATAAAATTTTAATATGGGTAATTAATAAAGTGTAGCAAAGTAAGATTAAATCCTGCGGCCAGCACAACAGGATTTCCAAAATCCTCACAACTAAATACTAAAGAAATGATGCAAATCCTTGGTTTATATAAACATCTGAACCCAACCAAGTCCATTCATAACACAAACATGCCACAATTTCTCTAAACTATGCCTTGAATCAAACATTAAGAAGAGACAACACATGATACCAGAGATTTAATTAGTAATAGATATTTTCAAAACTTTTGTGATTGTTTTCACCATCCAAAAAATTTCTTCCTCTTTCATCCAAGCTCAGAAAATTTCAGAATTAAATTGAACTTTCAGATTTTCAAGAACACATTCTTACACGTTGAACATAGTTACTTAAAACCTACGAAAATTAGGAAATAAGCTTCAAAGAGACTTCCTATAGTTCATAACAGAATTAGCCATTGAATTCAAGGAAATGATAATACTAACAATACGACTCCACTATCGAGCATGCTTTTAGTTATATGTAGATCAGAATATTCAACAACAAATTTAATGAAATCGATTCACCATGATTGCATTAGCAGATAGCTACAAACATGAAAATGAAGAACAACGAATTCCCCTAAAAAATTGAACTTATAAGTCGTTACTGCAGATCAACCATGACCTAAGCAAGCCATTCGATAACTAATCACACACGGCATCTCCTCTCAGATGTAACCAGAATTTATGGCCAAAATCATAAAATCGAACATGCATGACAAGATTTCAAGTACTCAACACAGTCAGTAGCAGAAATCAAACTATTTCAAAACTAAAGATTAAATCTAACATGAAAATCACATTTGTTCTAACTCTAACCCCAAGTAAAACAAAATGGATCACTTACAAAGCTAAAAGACTATCTTCATGGTTTTCTCGGCATGTTAGTGACGATCTATGGTAAACTTATCTCCAGGTAAGATGTGCACCCATATTCTGTAGCTTAGGTCTAACTAGCATATCAGAAACGAAAAGGGAAACTGAAATGGATGCGTACCTTCCTCAAATCAGAACAAAGTCAGTTACTAGCCCTGTGAACCCATCATACAAAACGGTTGACCAGTGGGTCATAGTGAAATTCAAGACTATAGACACTCATATTCCATAAAATTCGAATCGAACCTATGAATAGATCTACTATATAATTCTCAGAACACCGTATTACCCAGCTACTATCATCTAATTATAGCAATCAATGACTAGAAAGTACACATGAAACCATACCCAAATCACACAAGAAAATAGGGTAAAAAACCGTCCCCCAAGCTGTTACATAACCTACAGCAGGGAAACAACCCACTTAGGAAAACAGAACAGAAAATGTCGTGGATCCTTGAATCCTTAAAGCAATCCCTTTCATAAACCGCAAACAAACTCAAATAACAAAAATCCCATTCCAGGCACCAATAGACTTCACAAAATCAACAAGAAAAGAAGGTTAAAGAAGGAGGTGTAGGATTCTTATCTCTGTTTCCTTGTTTTTCTGAAAGCACGAATGGGTTTTTCACCAAAACCCTCGGTAAACACACGATCTAACTCGATTGGATGAGCGACAACTCGAGTTGTTCTTCGATTTCTCAAAAACAGAATGAGAAAAGCACGAATTATAGCCAGATCTTCCCTAACATCTACTTTTTTATGAACTCTCTCTCTCTCTCTTCTGCTTAGGTTCCTCCCGTGCTGTGTTTTTCTCCTCTCCCTCTGCTTTCTTTCATCTCTCCTTTCTCTTCAGCTTTGGTTACTCCGGTGCGGGGGAGTCGAGCTACACGTATTGCCCCAGTGCACAAAGCTCCTGCCTATGCAGTTATGAACTCTCTCTCTTCTGCTTAGGTTCCTCCCGTGCTGTGTTTTTCTCCTCTCCCTCTGCTTTCTTTCATCTCTCCTCTCTTCAGCTTTGGTTACTTCGGTGCGGGGGAGTCGAGCTACACGTACAGCCCCAATGCACAAAGCTCCTGCCTATGCAGGGTCTCGGAAGGGGTAGACCACAAGGGCCTAAAGTATACTGCCTTACTTTGTATTTGCAAAAGGCTGTTTTCATGCCTTGAACCAGTGACCTCAAGGTCATACGATGATAACTTTTACCGTTGCGCCAAAGCTCCCTTCCTTACCTCAAATATGACGCGTTGAGCTCCTTCCTTTTTAGTCATTCTTGACTCTATCATGACCAAAGTCACTTAAACTGCCAATATCAATTTAGCCTCCTCAACTCATTTGTGAAATCTTTGAATTTTATGTTTCCAACCCTTTTATTCTGTCCTCGTCATTGTTCTTGGAAAGCTTTCACTAAGCATAATCCAAAAATTGACTTTTCATTATCCAATTTTGACAATTTTAGAATATTTGAATTTCTTTTGAAATTATTTGAAGTTTGATTAATTTTTTAATTTAGACTGAATTTGCTCTTCTTTTTTTTTTTTATGAAAGTGGAATTGAAATTTAAATCATTTCATCCACAACAGGGCATTCAATTTGATGGGCTTTGAATATTCAACATTTATCCAAATTTGAGTTCAATCTATGCCAGAACATACTAGGCCTACTTGTTCAATTCGACCTCTATTATCCAATGTCATAAATTTGAAAAGATTAGAGATTTAATCTAGGTTTTAATTTTCCTAATCCTGAAACACGAGCATGATAGTTCCTCTAGGGGCTTGTCTTCACTCTTACTACTTTCACTTTCTTCATTCTTCGCGAGTTGTTCTTCATCTCAACTAGAAGGGGAACATGAGAGTTTCCTCTAGATGATTCGATCCATGGTGGCATGGAGATAGTTTAGGAAATCCCATACAAGGAGAGGGAATAACAGATGTGATTGAGAAGATTTTCATTTTAAAGAGAGATAATTGCAGAACAAATAGTTGATCTTTGGGAATGATGAAAGGACATCACCATTTGGGTGTAATTGACGCATGTATTTAGAAACAATTAATAGGGAATATGAAGGGTTTTTACAATTTTCCAAAAGATCTAGTCGTAAATAGTCGTGATTAAATGAAAGGTGTTTACAGTCTTTCAGTTGAAAATTTATGTAAGTTTGAGATGATTACAAATTCGTTAACCAGTTGGTCAATATGTCTAGCTGGTTGATGACCAAAACACAAGCATGAAAGCACACGAAGACAAGGGCTAACCAATTTGTGTAGAAGAAGGTAGTTTATAGAAGTCTTCAAAAGAGCAAGTCAATTGATGGACTTCCGCATACTGTTTGTAGCTATCTGAAGCATCTAAGAGAACTTTTGCCATCATCCAACTTGGTTGATGATGAAGCTACCAACTGGTTGATGCTATTAGCAGTGATTGAGCATAATGTCTCAGTCTCATTAGTTGATACTTATGCATTTAATGCACATATGTAATCAATTAGCAACAAATGTATTTAACACATGTCAGAGAAATCATCAATGAAGATTGTTTAAACAAGTAGATTCATGCATGCCAAGTTCTCTTTTGAGCATACAAAATCTATTTTTTCTAGAGGTTTGGTGAATATATCAGCTAGTTGCTTCTCGGTTCCAATAATTTCAAGCAATATGTCACCCTTTTGCACATGATATCTAAGAAAATGACGTGTAAACTGAATATGCTTTGTCTTAGAGTGCTGAATGGGATTGATTACACTAGAGTTATCATAGAAAATAGGAATATTATAAAAATGTATACCATTGTCTTCTAATTGCTTTTTCATTTGGAGATCTTGAGCACAACAACTACTTGCTGATATGTATCCAAGTTTAGTATTTCAAAATGCAATATAGTTTTGCTTCTTTGAAAACCAACAAATCAATTTGTTTGCTAGAAAGTTACCACTAGTATTTTTATAAATAATACGACCACCAAAATTAGCATTACTATATGCATTCAAATGAAATGAACTATTCCTATCATACCAAGTCAAAGATATGATTCTATATATATAAACATCCTTTTAACAATAATGAGATATGATTCTTTAGGATCATATTGGAAGCTAGCACTTGCACAGACATTAAATTGAATATTGAGTCTATGTGTAGTCAAATCCGATGATGATTCTATCATGCTTTTATAGTTCTTGATGTCAATGATTTTATCTTTCTCATCTTTTTCAAGCTTCAAGGATGTGCTCATTGCTATCCCAACTGACTTGGCATGTTCCACAACAAATTTCTTAAGAGCTTGCTTAGAGCTTCGGACAGTTTGAAAAATCTAGATTTTCATAACAAGGATATTGTTCAACATAAACTTCCTCATTTATGAAACCATTTAGAAAAGAAATTTTGACTTCCATTGGTAAAGTTTAAAATCGTTAAAATATGCAAATGCAAGAAGTATCCTACGAGCTTCCAATCAAGGCAAAAGTTTCATCAAAATCAATTCCTTCTTCTTAAGAGTAACCTTAAGCTACTAATCTAGCTTTGTTCCTAGAGTTTTTACTAACATTTGCAACAGCATGTGGATATGATGACTATGGTTTGTTTCAAAATATGAAGAAAAACTTTAAGTTTTAAGTTTGGTCTTTTAACCCCTAGTATAGTTCAAACATTTAGTCCTACATTGGAAAACTAGAAGAACACTAGAGAACTTAAATGGAGTGTTAGGTTTTCTTAATGGTAGGGATCTAAAAGAGAGAAAACTTAGGGAAAAATCATTAAAACCACTTGTGAGTGGGTGTCGAGTTGGGCCAATTGAGGCTTTGGGCTTGGGCTTGGGCTCTTTGATCACTTTCTTTCCATGACCTAATTATCAGCAATTAATTAAATTACAATAAATGATTAACTTTAATATTTTAGATTGCTTTGCTATGGTAACTTTTTAGACCATTTAACTTTAGAACATTTTGGTGAGGCAATGTTTTAAACTGTTTTGCCTCCCTCCATTTCTGTGTTTCTATTCATCCGTTAAAGCAATAACATTTTTGGTCTATCTACAAACTATATATAGGTTAGAAAACAAGAGAAAAAATACTAGAAAAAATTGAATTGATCTTCTATTCTCTAATTTCTCTTTAACTTTTCTAAGGCAAGCTCATAATATGTTCAAGTTCATTCTTGTCAGATCGAGAGTGTAAATCATCAAGAGAGTAGGTCATTATATCCTAGGAGACATTTTTTAGAGTCCTATCTTCAAAATTGGAGGCATTTTTGTGCTAAGAAAAGTGCTTCTATGCAAAAAAAAATTGATGAGCTCACACCTTTTTAGCTTTTCTTTCTCAATTCTACAACCTTATTTTAAAGTTCCTTCTTACTTTGTTACCCTTTGCTCAAAAGTTGAATGCCTAATAGCTTAAGATTACAATATCTTTTCTTTTCTTTGTTTGGTTGTTTCTTTAATTATCTTGCTTCCTCTATTCTCTCTCACCTATTTGCCCATTACTAAGTATTCGATCCCCAAAATTATTGAAAATCTTTGTTTCCTTACTATTCTAAAAAAATGACTTCTCATGATCATCCTAAGAAATGTGAAACCTAAAAATTTTGATGGCACCAATTTCAATAGATGGCAATAATAATTACTCCTCTATCTTAGCACCTTGGAAATTGCTTATATTTTGAAAATACATCTACTAGTGAGGATGTGTTTATACCACCTAGATCTTTTGATAAAGTAAAAGAGTAAAAAGATGATTTCTTTGTAAAAGTCATATTCTCAATACCTTGGACAACAAAATGTATGGCATTTACTGTAGTATTAAAACTACATAATAACTATAGTAAACCTTAGAGAAGAAGTATTATACTAAAGCAGTAGGAAAATACATGCAATTTATGGTAAATGATGATAATTAGTAATGAATCAATTAAGTGAAATAGAATTGGTCATTGATGAAATTGCTAAAAATGGAATTACTTTTGATAAAAAAAAATTCAAGTAATGCCAATTATTTATAAACTACTACCTTCTTAGAATGAGTAGAAGAATACCCTACTTCATGATTATACTAAATTATCTTTGGAAGACTTAATTGCTACTGTTAGGGCTAAAGAAAAGAATTGAAATAAAGTGGATGATGTGAATTCTAAATTGAAGTCCAAGCCAATCTTATTAAAATTAAGAAGAAAAAGAGACTTAAACTAAATGCTAAGAATCATAGGAAGAAATAATGAATCTTCGAAGAAAAAGGAACTAATTTTAAGAAATAGAGAAACTGCTTTTTATGTAATATCCGTCATTTTAAATTCTAGAATATTTAATTTTGTAAATTATGAAAAATTAAGAAATTGAGAAATTTGAAGATAGAATCTCAAGTTAAAACCTCAATATTCGAGATGTGCTTAAAAAATGGAATCCAACGCCACTAAGACCGCTAAAATTGGATATCAGAGTAAAAACAACTAATTATTTTAATTTTTACATTTAATTAAAATTATTTAGAGGGACAAAACAATCATTTCACAAGTGGGGCCCATGAAATCAGCAAATATATTCACGATGGGACATGCATTTAAGAGGCAGGGTGATGATCATAAATGCACCTACCCTATCTCGATTCCTGTGACTAGACCCCCCGTTTTGCGTGCCACCGGGGACAATCATCACTGGCAACTACAACAACCTCACGCGACGAACTTCTCTCCCACTTCGAATTGCGTGATTGAGGTAGGCTATCCTCTATTCCCTCCCTAGCCTTTTTTTCGTTCCTTTCGTTGTTTTAACGTCGAAACGTGTTAACATTGTTTTCAAAAATAACCCTATGAAACATGTCAGATGATGATCTGAACTGTTCACCTTATGTATGATGATACAAAGAACAAACCCATCAATTTTCATGGTGATCGGATGGCTAGGAATGCCAAAAATCTAAGAAAATAGTAAGATGAGGATTTTTAGGAAAGTGGTAAAAATGGCAGATAATGATGAAATTTGTTGAAATGGAGTTTGAAAATGAAATGTAAGTGTAGAACTAAGCAAAATTGTGTAAAAATCGCAAGATTTGGGCACCTGGGGGTTGTCGGCCACCGGATTCCGACTGTCGTCTCAGGCGACGGCAAACCAGTCCAGTCATTGTCCTCGGCAATGGCAACAGCTCGACCGGGCACGATGCGCCGCACGACGCAATGTGACACACGGTGCGATGCACATGCACGGGGGCTATACACAGGCAGTGCACATGCGTGGTGCACCCATGTCACGTGCGGCGTGGCCTTTCCTAGATTTTTGGATTTTTTCTAGGTAGTTTATTCACAAAAAATGTGATTTTAGGAGCTACAGAGGTCCAAATCGTGATTCAAAAGAGGCATTGTAATCATCTCTATGACACATACTTAGATTCAAGGTAAAAACCTAACTTTGAGCACCTTTTAAATGGTGAAACCACTAAATACTATTAGATGACCTAGATCAGGCCGATCAGTGTATGATCAAGCCTTAGACCTGGATTATATACATCAAATATGAGATGATCTATGAGATTAGAAGTGTAGATTTTATTGATTTGCTAAGAAAAGTGATCTTGACCAATGATCTGAGCAGGTGCCTCAGGATGTGTTGATCAAAGAGCGATTTGACTGTCAGATCGACGTGTAATCATAAAGATAGATGTGAATTACTAAATGAAGTAGAAATTTAATGGATCATGAATGAAAATGAGTAGGGTTGAAATCGAAAATGATATATAATAGTCTAGACGTTAAAAAGACAAACATCTAGCTCAGGATTACTCTAATGGAGGGTTAATTAGATAATTTGGACAGTTAATCTAGGATTAACTATCATATCAGAGAAGCTATAATTTTAATTTGTTTATTTTGAGATGTGAGAACATCAAGTGATCGATGACTTATGATGTGACAAGTACGTCAGGGCGCATGACGTGATATAGCTTACGCACCTGATTGGAGTACTACGTTTATCGAGGTAGGTGATTACATATGAGAATTTTCCTTAATTCATGATCATGATTTCTCAATTGAAATTCCTGGGGTAGGTGTTTTATGCTCTATCGTGTTTATTAAAACATGTTTATTACTTCACTCTTGATGGCATGACATTGATTATACGATTACCAATGTTTTTACATGAGATGGTTTACACGTTACAATGTGTTTTGATTCAGCCTATTGAGGTTTATTTCATTTGGAAGTTTTTCATGATTTATTGCATGTTTTGCTATTTTATGATGGGTGCTTCTACCCGGTGGGTACTATGCTCAGAGGGTTATAGGGTTGGCAACTCGCCCTCTGACATTATGATGATGATGATTAGACACTGCCCATAAGTGGTACATGGCCATGTACGTAGGTGGAGGTATCATGGGTAGTCCCCCCTATGGGTCCGTTCCTCCTCATGGGGACAGAGAAAGTCTCTCGTTTAGGTGTCGACAAGGAGTAGCAGTGGTTTAGATCTTGGGTGGTTGCCTATGGGCTAGGCGACCTATCTGGTGTGTGAGTTACAAGCCAGGGACTTGCCTATGTGGGCGGGCTTATGGGTTGGGAGAGCTATCTGGGGTGCGCTATAGGCGAGTGACCCTAGGTTTGTTATGAGTACTCATTATCAGTGATTGAGTGTCGTGGAACACTCTTAGGGCTTGTTTTTGGTATTGTGCCTTATTTTATCATGTTGTGCATTATCTTTCCACATGGACTTGAATTTTTATTGCTATTGATGGATGTTAATCCATGTTTTGATCATGCCTTGCATGCCATAATGTTTTTCTTTGATATTGTATTGCCTCAGATGAAAAGCCTGTTTGATATTGATTGTTCATTCAGATTTATGAGCTTTACATTCTGAACGCTTGATGATTTCATTGGCCTTATAAATGATTTACTTTTATGATAGTCGACATGATATTGGTACTCTTCGCAAATGTTTATTGCATATTTTTATTTCTCGTAATCACCTACAAAAGCATAGCTTGTTGATACATTGCTTTGTTTGCAATGCCTCAGATATAGATAGTGACAACATGTTAACGCATTGACAGAGCAGGTAAAAGTGATGGCAGCTTTTTAGTGATGCATTAAGGATGTTCAGAGATGATCAAGTTTGTTCATGACCTCACTCTAGGTTTTGAGTATGGACTATACTTTACTTAAAATTGTAATGTGACATAGATGTAAGAATATTAATTCATGTTGGATGTGATAGCTGTATGGAGGGATCTGGGGTATTTTGTCATGACTTAATTTTCTTGTTCATTGGAGTATATATTTTATGAAAAATAGTATTTGATTATGTGGATGGGTGTGGAGACTGAGTCTCCCATATGTCAGGTCTTATGTTATGTTATGTTTATCAAGCTATTTGGTATTGCACTAGTCATGTGCAATGGTCCAAAATACAGAGGAGTATGACTCTCCGAATTTGAAAGAAATGCTTTTATTTAAGTTTTTGTTTTTGGTCACTTTAAAAATTAAAGTTTTTAAAACAAGGATCCCGACTGTTTTTTTTTTTTGTAAATTGTTATTATATTGTCAAGAAAAAACCTGGGGTGTCACAGTTTGGTATCAGAGCCTAAGTCTACTCTATCACAACCATTCTAACAAATTCAAAGGTCACACACAGTCCATAAAGTGAGGTGGTTTCCTAAATATGAGTTACAAAGATAACTCATGTGAGGGATATTGATGATTTTTAAATAGATAATTCTATGAAGGTTGGCAGATTTCCTTAGAAATTGCGAATTTAAGTCCTTGTATGAGCACAAGGAAGTACACTTTTATGGGAAGTGCATGATTCTTAGAATCATGAAACAGAATAACGATTATAAATTAGTTTCTCTTAGTGAGAACTTTAATATATGATAGAAGATATATTCATTTGGATTTCTTTTGACAACTAAGTTTCTAACTTGGATTGTCTGTGTAAACTATTGGAAAAAGCCTAACAATTATTACAATAACAATAGTATGATGCAAATGATGAAGGATCAGAAATGGTTACAACTATTGAGAACTTGAGAAAGTTGAGAGGAATATGGTATCAGTTTAAACTTGAAGTAGATTTATTTGATGAATAAATTGTAATATGGGAAGAATCATTGAAAATTGATGAAATAAGATCCTAGTGTTCCTACAGATGAGATGTTTGACTTTGAGACGAAAACTAGTGAGTTAGTGTATAAAGAGGTGTTGAAAGCTAGTCATTAATGAAAAGTAAATGTCTATAAATCATTTTGAGGATTTTCAATTGCGATTAGAGATACATATCACTTGAAGGAGATAACAACCATTTTATGATAATAGTTAGTAGTAATGGTGAATCAAGTGGGGAGGGTTATTTATTGAAGTTGATGTGGAGAATGAATATTGCTGTGAGAATAAGATAAGAGAGAAAAAAAAAAAAAAACTAATGAGTTATTGCACTTACAAACATATTGATGTCAGACATTAGTGGGGAGTGAATACTTACAAATTATTTTTGGGGTTTTAATTATGATTTGAAGACCATATTACATGGCGGGACATGATGACTAAATTGTGAGAATAATTCTTGAATAGAAATGATTGGGTAATAAATCGACTAGAAAGAAAAACATATAAAGTGAATGAGGTGAGACAAAATTAATTATGATTGATTACATCCAACATTGACAGAGATCATAGTGTGGTTTATAATGACCAAGGAAGTATTATAAAGGTAAACTTCTTTGGGTGTGAAATAAATCGAGTTGTAAATGATTTTGATTGATATGACCATGAAATAATTCATTAGTTCAAGAAAGTGAAATAGTGGAAGTGGGGACACCAAAAATATAATTATAAGGATTTTAAGGATGGTTATTTGAGAAGATATGTTCCTCTATTGTTGAGATTTTTATCTAGAAGGCCCTTGGGAAGGCTTGTGATAATTAATATTTTTGAAAACTAAGAGAGTTTGCCACTTGAAGAGAAGAATTAGACAGTTCAATGGTACTGAACCAATATACTCAGTTGAAGAGACTTGCCCTAACTCCTTCTCCATGAAGAGGGAGACCATGAATATATTGTTATATGTTGACAACTGTATTGAGGAATCAGATGATTGTGTCACATTCTACACTGGTTGTGAGGTTGCAAACATAACCTCTATGTAAAGAGGGATTCTTTTAGGTTAAGACTGATCATAGAAACTCAGACATGGGTACTTTGAGTCACTCTAGTAAGGACAAGAGACCTTTCATTGACATGACTGCAGAGGCAATTGAGCCAGTGACATTTGATCAGGCGGTGTTGGGATACAGAAGAGAGACATACTGTGTACTAGTGGTAAGGACAGACACTTGGACAACTATGTCCTAGAATTAGTGGACCACCGCAGTAGTGGTAATGGCATCAATAGCCACCATCACAGTGGCAACCCTTTAAATGTTTTGACTGTGGAGAGTTAAGATATTCCTTTAGAGACTATCCCAGTGGACAATGAGTCAGACTAACTAACATTGGAGACAGGGTAGAGATGACCTCACATTAGTAATGATGATCTGTTATGATATCTTTACATTTACGTGCATATCATGCTTTTGACTATCATTATCATTACTTGAAGCAAGTATTAACCTCAACCCAAGTTAAGGAAGGCACTTTCTTGATTGTTGATAGACATACCAAGATCCTTCTTGATTTAGGATTCAGTCACCCTTGTAGTTTACGTGTTGGCACCCTAATGAATGTGCCTTTATATGTATTTAAAGATCCTTAGGTTGGATGTTATGACATTGATTGGCAAATTATTGAAACTTTAAAGTACCTCTAACTGGTACTAGTGAAAATGATGATGAGTGAGAGGATAGCTACTGACCTTATCATTCTTGATTTAAGGGATTATCATATCATCCTTGGGATGGATCCCATTGTTAGAGGATAGTTGATTGCAATGAGAAGAAAGGTACTTTTGATATGCCGGATAACTATTGATCTTACTCCTGAGTAAGAAGGGGCATCACTGAGATTTGTGTTAACCTTGCCTTGAAGGCAATATAGTACTCATCTAATGTAACTAGTTCTCCTAGTTTTGTGATTGTGAGAAGAAAGATAGATTCTTATTACTAAGCATAGATTGCTGATTGTTTGATAGCTCCACGGTGAAGAATTGATATTCCTTATCATATATTAATGACTTATATGATCAACCTTGAATTGTGCATAGTATTGGTGGATATTGATTTGAGGTCTGGTTGTCACCAGCTGTTGATTGTGACTGAAATGTCTTTAAGACAATTATTAGAACTCGCTATGATTGCTACAAGCTTTGGATCATATAAATTGATGAAATTAGTACATTGATGTATGTATGGATATGATGGGCTAAAATTCTAAAGGTTGCTAAGATGAGTTATGATTAAGTGGTGAATGATGTTTTCTATATATCATGACTTTGCAGAGTACAAGGAGTTCTTGTGTATTATCCTGAGTATTTAAAGGACTCATCTTTTATTATAAATGTATGTGAGTAGGAATTATGGTCAAAGAAGATGAATTTTCTTGACCACAATACCTTCATTGATCGAGATATGGTTTATAGGGACTGTGATAATTTAGGATTAGTTAAACTAATGACTAAGGTTTATAGTCTCCTTAGTCTGGTGAATAGTTATTGTTGGATGATTGAGTTCTTCAGGGTAACAATGACATGGATACTATTTTATATTATGCATATGAGCCTGATCTCTCATGCAGGTGAGAGGTATGATAATAAAGTATGTTTAGTATGAGAGCATTTTCTTTTGTGTAATCAACTCAAAATTTTGGCTTATACTTGTGACTAGTCGATGAGGGCGGCTGATGAGGGTGGGTGTGCGAGGCACCGGTAGGCTTCTAGGTGGTGAGCTTATAAGTGGCAAGCTTCTAGGTACTCACAGTATGATTGTTCTATGGATTGGATTTTTGATTGGCATGTGATACCTGTTACTGATCTAGTATGGTCTGATTTTGATTGGCATGTGACTACTTATTACTGAGCTGATATGCTTTGAATTTGATTGGCATGTGATTGCCTGCTACTAAGCTGATACACTCTAATTTTAATTAGCACATGATTGCCTATTGCTGAAATAGTATGCATTGATTTCAATTGGTATATGATTGCTTGTTGCTGAGTTGGTAAGCTCTCATTTGGTTGGCATGGATTGCCTGTTGATGACTATATATGATCTAGTTTTGATTGGCATGTATTGCATGTTCAGGGGTTAATATGATATGTGTGATTGATAGATATACACTACTTAATGATGAGGTAGTATATGCTGGAATGGACTTGATATGGAATTGCCTATATATGAGTTGTGGCACTTCAATTTTATTGACATGGTGATTTAATTATGCTAAAGATGTAAACAAATGATTAACTCTTAGATGAGAGTATGATTGGTGCAAGTGGAATTATATGTGTGGTTATTATGTGTTTTAACAACAATATAAGTATTGGATTTGGAATGGTTTGAAACATACATTGGTTTATATTTATGAGCTATTATCTGAGGAGATAACATGATATGAAATTGTTTATCAACATTGACTCTGAAATGATGCTACTATATGTGGGTCTTATGATACCATATGAGGATGTTTTTATAATTATTGAGGAATGATATGGAAAGAATTTCGAGGACGAAATTTTCTATAAGGTGGGTAGGATGTAATATCTGTCATTTGAAATTCTAGAATATTTAATTTTGTAAATTATAAAAAATTAAGAATTGAGAAATTTGAAGATAGATTCTCAAGTTAAAACCTCAATATTTGAGATGTGCTTGAAAAATGGAATCCAACGCCACTAAGAAAGCTAAAATCGGAGTAAAAACAACAAATTATTTTAATTTTTGCATTTAATTGAAATTATTTAGAGAGGCAAAACAATCATTTCACAAGTGGGGCTTACGAAATCAGCAAAGATATTCAAGATGGGACATGCATGTAAGATGTAGGGTGATGATCATAAATGCACCTCCCCTGTCTCGTTTCCCATGACCAAACCCCCCGTTTTGCGTGCCATTGGCAATGACCATCACCATCACCATCACCGGTAACTACAACAACCCCACGTGATGGACTTCTCTCCCCCTCCAACTGGTGTGACTGAGGTAGGCCATCCTTCGTTCCCTCCCCAGCCTTTTTTCCGTTCCTTTCGTTGTTTTAACGTCGAAAAATGGCATGGATTTGCCATTTTTCGATGAAGTGATATGCGTTAACATTGTTTTCAAAAATAACCCCATGAAATGGCGTCAGATGATGATCTAAACCATTCATCTTGTGCATGATGACACAAAGTAAAAACCCATCAATTTTCATAGTGATCAGACGGCTAGGGACGCTAAAAAACTAAGAAAATAGTAAGATGAAGATTTTTAGGAACGTGGTAAAAATCATGTAAATGGTAGATAATGATGGAATTTGTTGAAATGGAGTTTGAAAATGAAATGTATGCAAAAAACTACTTAAAATGGTGTAAAAATCGCAAGATTTGGATACCTAGGGGTCGTCAGCAACCATATTCTGGCTGTCGTCTCCGGTGACGGTGGACCTGTCTGATCACCATCCCCGACAATGGCGAGCGGTGATAGCTCGACAGGTACGAGTGCACTCTAAACGCGGCATAACAAATGCTCGCCATATGGCACGACTGGGCACGATGCACGTCACGATGGGGCGCGACACTATGCAGTGCACACACGTGTGCGTAGCGCATAATCGGGGGCATGCAGACGGCGATGTGTGTGGTGCACACGCGTCACGTGTGGTGTGGCCTTTCTTGGATTTTTTCTAGGCTGTTCATTCACTAAAAATGTGATTTTAGGAGCTACAGAGGTCCAAATCGCAATTCGAGAGGCATTGCAATCGTCTTGACGACAAGAACCTAGATTCAAGATAAAAACCTAAAGTTGAGCACCTTTTAAATGGTTAAACTACTAAATACTGTTAGATGACCTAGATCAGGCCGATCAATGTATGATCAGGCCTTAGACCTGGATTGTATACATCAAATATAAGATGATCTATGAGATTAGAAGTGTAGATCTTATTGAATTGCCAAGAAAAGTGATATTGACAGTTGATTTGAGCAGGTGCCTTAAGATGTGTTGATCAGAGAGCCATATGATTATCAGATTGACGCATAATTATAAGGATACATGTGAATTACTAAACGAAGTAGAAATTTAATGGATCATGAATGAAAATGAGTAGGGTTAAAATAAAAAATGATGTATGACGATCTAAATGTTAGAAAGACAAACATCTAGCTCAAGATTACCCTAATGGAGGGTTAATCAGATAATCTGGATAGTTAATCTAGGAATAACTATCATATTAGAGAAGTTATCACTTGGATTTGTTTATTTTGAGATGTGAGAACACCAAGTGATCGTTGACTTACGATGTTATAGGTATGTCAGGGCGCAAGACGTGATATAGCTTACTCACCTAATTGGAGTACCTCATTTATCGAGGTGGGTGATTACATTCGAGAATTTTCCTTTATTCATGATCATGATTTCTCAATTGAAATTCCTGAGGCTGATGTTTTATGCCCTATCGTGTTCATTAAAACATGTTTATTACTTCGCTTTTGATGGCATGACATTGATTATATAATTATCCATGTTTTTACATGAGATCGTTTACACTTTACCATGTGTTTTGAGTCAGCCTATTGAGGTTTATTTTATTTGGAAGTTTTCCATGATTTATTGCATGTTTTGCTATTTTATGACGGGTGCTTCTACCTAGTGGGTACTATGCTAGGAGGGTTGTAGGGTTGGCCACCCGCCCTCTGACCTTGTGATGATGATGATTAGACACCACCCTTGAGTGGTACAGGGCCATATATGTAGGTGGAGGTGTCATGGGTAGTCCCCCCTATGGGTCCGTTCCTCTCCATGGGGACGGAGAAAAGTCTCCTGTTTAGGTGTCAACGAGGAGCAATAGCTGTTTAGATCCTAGGTGGTTGCTGCTGTAGCATAGTAGCCCATACACTTATTCTGTATGCTCATGTGGTATTTATTTGTGGGTGAAGCCTATGTGGGCGGGCCTTAGGGTTGGGCGAGCTACCTGGTGTGCGAGCTACAGGCGAGGGATTCGCCTATGTGGGCGGGCTTATGGGTTGGGCAAGCTACCTAGTGTCGAGCTATATGTGAGGGACCTTAGGTTTGGTATGAGTACTCATTACTGATGATTGAGTGTTGTGGAACACTCTTAGGGCTTATTTTTTGTACTGTGCCCTGTTTTATCATGACATGCATTATATTTCCATGTGGACTCAAATTTTTATTACCGTTGATAGATGCTAATCCATGTTTTGATCATGCCTTGCATGCCATGATGTTTTGCGTTGATATTGTATTACCTCAGACGAAAAGCCTGTTTGATATTGATTGTTCATTCAGATTTATGAGCTTTACATTCTGAACACTTGATGATTTCATTGGCCTTATAGATGATTTACTTTTATGAAATTCGACATGATATTGGTACTCTTCGCAAATGTTTATTGCATATTTTTATTTCTCATAATCACCTACAAAAGCATAGCTTGCTGATGCATTGCTTTGTTTGTAATACCTCAGATATAAATAGTGACAACAGGTTGATGCACTGACAGAGTAGGTAAAAGTGATGGTAGTTTCCAGTGATGCATTAAGGATGTTCATAGATGATAAGGTTTGTTCAGGACCTCACTCTGGGTTTTCAGTATGGACTGCACTTTAATTAAAATTGTAATGTGACTTAGATGTAAGAATATTAATTCATGTTGGATGGGATGGCTATATGGAGGGGCCCTGGGTATTTTGTCATGACTTGATTTTCTTGTTCATTGGAGTATATATTTTATGAAAAATAGTATTTGAATATGTGGATGGGTGTGGAAACTAAGTCTCCCATATGTCAGGTCTTATGTTATGTTATGTTTATCAGGCGATTTAGTATTGCACTAGTCATGTGCAATGGTCCAAAATACAAAGGAGTATGACTCCTCGGGTTTTGAAAGAAATGCTTTTATTTAAGTTTTTGTTTTTGGTCACTTTAAAAATCAAAGTTTTTAAAATAGGGATCCTGACTATTTTTTTGTAAATTGTTATTATATTATCGAGAAAAAATTCAAGGTGTCACATTTTATGTGACAGACCAAGTCATATAATGAAGGACTATTTTCAAAAGAAGAGGAAGGGAATCACTAAAGCAAAACATCTTAGGTGAATGTTATTGAAGAACAATACTTGTCAGCTATAGTTTCAAAAATTAGCTTGGTCAACAATGTGAAAGATACATGGGTGGATACTAGTGCCACTAGACACATTTGTTGTGATGAAAGTGCTTTTTTTGCATACATGACAGTAGAAACTGGTGAATTACTATTCATAGGAAGTTTGTCCACTTCAACAGTTGCAAGAAAAGGTATTGTTCAACTAAAATTGACATATGGAAAATTTTTGAGTATGAATAATGTCTTACATGTTCCAAATATCATTAAGAATCTTTTGTTCATTCTTGAGAAAGAAAGGTTTTGAACTTATCTTTGAAGTAGACAAGTTTATTTGTCAAGAAATGGATTTTTTATATTTCTAAAGTTTATTGGATTTACTTTAGATTATTAGTAATAAAGGATTCTCCTCTTCTGCTTATATAGCTAATTCCTTAGAGTTTGGCATGGCCACTTAGGACATACTAACTTACACTCAGTAAAGAAAATAATCAAGTTAGGACAGTATTAAGAATGAATGCCAAATATGTGAAAACCCCAATTTTTTTGGAATTAATTGGAATTTTTACAAAAATTGAGGTGAAATATTATATTTAATATAACATTAATTTTTAGAAAAAGAATCAGGTCTTGAAACATAGATATTTAGAATCATTCATAGGAAACCAGTCATAATGACTGTAAGCATGCTAAAATCTGAGCTCGAGGAAAAATTTCCTATTTTTCTTAATTTTGTGAATTTACATTTACTCATAAGGGTAAAATGGTCATTTTACTTTTTTGTGGGGTCCAAAAAAGTTAGATGAGCTTGTGGATAGCCAACTCAAGCAATATCAATGATGAAGAATAAACATGATGAGAAATATGCTTTTAATTTTATAAGAAAAGAGAAAAATTATTTAAAATAAAAATAATTAAAATTTTAATTAAGATAATTCAAAACACATCCCTATAAATACCCCTCCCACTAGCCCTAGATTCTCTCTCTCTCTCTCTCTCTCTCTCTCTCTCTCTCTCTCTCTCTCTCTCTCTCTCTCTCTCTCTCTCTCTCTCTCTCTCTCTCTCTCTCTCTCTCTCTCTCTCTCTCTCTCTCTCTCTCAGCCGTAGCGGCAATCCCCACATGCGTCCAACACAGAAACCAGCTTGTGCTAAGCTTGCATGTCCGTGACGTGCCTTCCACCCGATAGAGGTGACGACCCTGCTGGCTAGGGTTTTCCCCAGCTCAGCAAAGTCTTGACCTGATCTCCCTCCTTTGGCACCAAAAAGACCCTAGGAGATCCAGAATCCATTTCCCTCACTTTCCCCTCTGCCATTTCTCTTCCCCAGCATCGAAAAACACCCTAGCAACATAAAATCACAGAAATGCTAGCCATCCGACCAGGGCTTCAAAATTCGACAGATTTCTTCCTCTTTGGCTCTCTTCTCTGCTTCAGATGGGATCCAGGTAGGTCCTTCTTCAAAAACCCCTGTTTTCCCCTTGATTTCAGGCAAGATCGCCTTTGAATTTGGTTCATCAATGATTTATCTTGAAAACTTTGGTAAATCAACATTTTTTGGCAATTCTAAACCATTGGATGGATTCAGAGGGTCCCGAAACCCTAGGGTATGAAATTTGGGCCCTTAAAGTCGTCAGATCTAGGAGATTTGGGGAAGAGCTGATTTGACGGTCCAGATTAGACCATCTTGACTATCCTAAGTCACCCCTCTCCATAAACTGGCTACCACTAGTGGAACGAGGCAGAGACAGGCCACTAATCATCCCCGTCAATCTTTAAGGGCCAGATTGAATTTGGGCCCTTGTTTTGATCTGAAAACTTAAAAATTTAATTCAGAGCTCATTTAACTCCAAATCAAGATTGAAAATAAGCTTTGAATTCATGCTAAGGAGTAGAATCTAATGGAAATATAAAATTTAGGTTTTATTCATTGAAAAATTCTGTAAATTATAAAAAGATGTACTAATTCCCAAGATCAGTCAAATTTGACATAATCAGACCTTGCATTTCTGATCCATTAGTGATTTGGTGATGAGAAAACATGGAATCAAGAGTTAGATGTAATTGATCTGGGATGAATTAAGAAATTTAACCTTAATAAAAAAGAAATCTTAAAAATAATCATGGATTTACTTGATCTGAGTAATCAAGCATGATCAGACCATTAAAATCAGTTTGAATGATGATCTAAAGTTAAGATCATATGGGTTGATGAGCCAGATGTGGCTAATTTGGGATAGATTGGGATCTATGCCCTTAATTTTGATAAAATGATTTAAGATCTTCTTGATCAGTTGGATCAAGAAAGATCAGATCACGTTATGAGATGCATCAATGATCTAGTGATGATATCACATTAAGAGAATGCGATAGATCTGAATAAAAATGAAAGATCAATATCTAAACCCTTAATGAGATGAAAAACGAATAGAAATCAAAATATGATAATTGGATAAAAATGGACAAATATGATATATTCAAATGAGCATGTGAATTATTATATTCTATTGTAAATGTTCTTTATATTTGTTAGTAGATGTAATTGTTAAATTTATTTAATTAGGCTTTAATGTTCATGTTATGTAAATTACATGGAAAATGTAATTAAATGAAAATAGATATTGATGAACATTTACAATGAATATGGACATGGACTTAATGATAGTAAGGGCTATAATTAGTAGGATAATATAAGGAATATCATTTCCTTTGCCCAAAATTAATAGAATAATAAACCCCATGAATGACATTTTAAATGTTCATGGATTTAATTAAAATCAAATAGCAAGCGTACTTAGGGTTTAATGCTCATAGGAACCTTATGAAGGTTGAGCTAAGGTCACCCCAATAAATGCTGAATATGGTGGTTAAGGGGGTTCTCTAATAGACCCTTACTCTTCCCCCACCTTCTGGTGACATTTGTGAGGCCTAAACGCCTCCTTACATGAGGATTGAGTTAACCACTTTGTAAGCAACTTTTAATTAGTAAGCCTTAGTCAATTTTGAAATAAGGAGGAGTTGTTTAGTGTTAGGAAAGAAATAAGCTATCTTCAACCAGTAAGACATTAACTGGTTGAATGATAATAAGATCATAAAAGGATAGTAAACTATCTAATCCTAATAAAAATAGTAATTAAGATAATCAAAGATCAAACAAGATCCATAAGGAGATCTTGAATGATAAAGAATAATAAGAAACATAATATTGTGTTAGTATGTATGTTTGTTGAATTAGTATGAATGTTAGATTTAAATATAGATTAATAGATTAAACCTTGATCAATATGATTCATAGGAAAATATCCAAATCATCCTAAGTAAGGATGATCAAAAGAACAACTAGGAAGTATAAATGAGTTAAGGAATGATAGTATGTCTATGATTTGACAGATACATAAAGGATATGATGATCAATATCAATGAGAAGATGGATTGTTGAAAGTAAATGTAGGTGGACCTTAAGAATATATTCAATATAGAAGATACATGTATTTTACACATGATCTTATCTTGATAACTATAAATTGATTATAATTGCCTTAGAATTGTGTATGAATCAACAAATGATGTTGAAATGAATACAAAATGATTGATTAAGTAATTATGAAATTACTTAAGACAACAAATGATGTGGAAATGAATACATAGGGATTAATTAAGTAATTATGAAATTACTTAATGGGTAGAATGAGAAGATTTGAACTCTATAAGTTGGACCCCCGAATCTTAAGGAAATAAGTTATAGGCATGTCCTATTATAACCAGACACACAGTCTGTAAGTATGAAATATTATTTTCTATACAAGCATGGAGGCTTGTGGTTTTATTTTAAGACAAGCTTATGCTTGGGGATTCCAATGCTAGGAGAGTTATGAGGGTTTGGACACCAGCTCTCCGAAACTAATTATGATGATGATATTGTACCAAAAGAGAGGCAAAGCATTAAGTGGGGCAATTATGGGAAGGCTGCCACTGTGATAGCCATGGTTCCCCCTATACAAACATGGATATGTATTTTCCACCATGGTATCAGTGGAGTATAAAGCAGTTATTCGGGTGTGCTATACGTATTGAGACTGCAAGCATGGTAATCTTTGAGATTATTTTGCATTATGATGCAATTTATTATGGTATGATGAGATGTCTTATATTATGGCATGATGAGATGCCTTATTTTATGGCATGATAAGATGCTCGGTAAAAGTTATTACTGATGTTGTATTGGAGGATGGTTCCCAATAGGGTATGATTATATATTAACACCTAGTGTTAATATTGAAATCAGTTTGAAAATGAGATATTATTGATGATATTGACTATGTTCATGATTTTCAATGGTTTTATTTATATGTAATATATAATTCATATGATGAATGAAGGATTAAATGATTATCTAATTGTATAAATTGATTTATATCATGGATATAATGAATTATTGATTTTGAGATATATTGAATATATTTCTTAAATCCCCTACCAAGCATAGCTTGCTGAGGTATTGTAAATGTTTGAATGTTTATAATATCTCAAATACAGATAAGCAAGATTGAAAGCTCAATACTTGAGGATAATCATCAACGAACTACTACTCAGGGTATTTACTTTGAGGAAGATTGTATTTATTGTTTTATAATTTGAATTGTAATATTTGGACAAGGTATGTAATGACTACCGGGGCTGTGTATGTGAACCACTGGATTGATCCTGATTTCAATAAAAATATTTCTATTGATATTAAATAGAAATTTTATTTTATACAAAAATCTATGTATGATAAGTAATTTGAGGTGACATTCAGGTTTTTGACAAATCAATTTTAAAGAAAATATGTTTTTGCTGTCTGAATTTTAAATTTTTTCAAAATCAGGGCCCTACCTTTGTAAATATTTATGAAAATGTGTTTGAAAAACCTAAGTCATCACAAAAAATAAGGAGAAGTGTGCAGTTTGTGTGCAATCAAGGTACCATAGGATACCTTTTTATTTAGCCAATAGACTTACTAAACTTCTAGAACTAATACATTCAAATGTATGTGATTTAAAGAATACAATGACTCACAGTGCTAAAAGGTAATTTATTATCTTTATTAACGACTTCTTTAGATGTTATACTATTTAGTTGATGAAAAATAAACAAAAGTCATTAAGTTAATAACTTATGAAAATAATGTTGAAAGTCAACAAGAGAAGAAAATCAAGAGGCCTAGAATTGATAGGGCCAAAGAGTACATGTCTCAAGAATTTTCTAAATTCTATGAAAATCATAGAATTATCCATACGATGACTAATCCTTATTCACCACAACAGAATGAAATAGCTGACATGGTCAGTGCAATTTTATCAAGTAAAGGTATTGCACAAATTTTATAGGGAGAAGCAATTCTTTGTGCAAGTTATGTCTCAAACAAGATTCCTCATCAACTTTCAAATAGAACTCCTTATGAGTTATGGAAAAATAGAAAATCAAATTTGAGGTTTGTGAAAGTTAGTAAGTGTTGGATTACCAAGTCCTAAGAAAACTAAGCTTCAAACAAAGATAGTGGATTGTATAATTATAGGTTAATCACAAAACATTAGTGTATATTAGTTTTTGATGGCAGGATCAGAAGTTAGTGGTATGCAAGTAAACACAAAAATAGAGCAGAGAGAGAGAGAGAGAGAGAGAGAGAGAGAGAGAGAGAGAGAGAGAGAGAGAGAGAGAGAGAGAGAGAGAGAGAGAGAGAGAGAGAGAGAGAGAGAGAGAGAGAGAGAGAGAGAGAGAGAGAGAGAAGAGCTACTTACTTATAAGGAAGCTATGGGTTGTAAACAAAGATTTTTTTTGTAAGAAGCTATTGGAATTGAAAAATAGTCTATCATATAAAATTACACATGGGAATTGATAAACCTGCCTCTTGGATTAATAATATAGATTGCAAATGGATTTTATGGAAAAAGCAAATGCTACATGGTTATATTCAAAAGTTCAAGCATAGAATAGTTGTGAAAGGATACACTTAGAGAGGAGTAGATTATTTTGATCCATACCCCCCTATGACAAAAATTACCTCAATTCTCATGTTGATAGCAATTGTATCAATCTATAACTTAGGAATGCATCAAATGAATGCACAAATAGCTTTTCTTTATGGAGAGCTTGAAGAAGTAATTTATATGAAACAACCAAAGATGTTTGTAGTTTGAAGGCATGAAAATAAAGTATGCATAGTGCTTAAATCACTTTACATTTTGAAACAAGCGCCAAGCCAGCAGCATAAAAAATTTGATAGTTAATTAGTATCAAGAAGCTTCATAATAAATGAGTTATATATGTGTGTGTGCGCGTGCCAATATATAGTGAATTTCAAGGTTCCTCTAGTGTTAGAATTTTCTTATATGTTGACGATATGTTAATAATTGGTATAGACTTGAAAGTAATTGAAGATACTAAATGATTTCTTCAAACAAAGTTTGATATGAAAGATATTGGTTACATATAGAACTTCTAGATGAATATATGAGGCTATGAAAAATGGGTGTTCAAGTTCTTATTGAGTAGTTTGACACTTCTTATTCATTGTTGATATCTCCTTTGCTTCATCTCCAAAGCTCTCTGAATCAACTTTGTAAGAATTACTATTGGATGAATAGTGTAGGGAGTCCTTTTATAATGATTTCTCATAGATTGATTGTAGCAAAATATGAAATAATCTTTTCTTTTTTGGTAGAACAAAAAGCATCATATAAAATTAAGTCATTATAAGGACATGGGATACACCTTTCCCTAATAGCATCAAACAAAATATGCCTCAAAAAGCTAGGAACATTGTCATATTTCTAAATAGAAGAAAAAGCATGATTGGTTGATGTATTAGTGGCATGATTTCCCTCCCAAAATTTGTGATTGACGCTTAGTAGGGAGACCTAAAGCTCAAAACGTCCTCTTGATCTGCCATTGCAAAGTCATCTCCTCGTTCTCCTACAGCATTCTCCTCTCCCGAAGAGATCAAAATAAGTTGATTGCTAGGAACCAATACCCTTCCACTTGAAGGCTGGAAATCCAAAGATCAATAACAAGGTTAATCCTAAATAAATAAGCAAATCATCGGGTATAGTTTTTATATTTTAACCTAGACAAATACTTAATGCAACAATCATATTTTTCCTATGGTCATGTATAGGTCCCATGCAGTGTGCAACTAGATTACACCAACATGCCGCATCAAATTTAGCTTAAAGGAGCCAATCTCTAGTGGCCACCAACAAACCCAAATAAACAATGTAAGGTTGAGTTTCAGTTAAGGGGCTTCCATTTAGAAAGGAAATCCTATTAAGAGAGGTAAAAAGGTTGGTGATTGGATTGCAAATTTGCAATTTCTTTTAAGTAGGGCAACAATGACCAATTAAATCATCTTAGAATGGATTTGAGAAGAGGAGTGTTCCAAAAAATTTTGAGCATTCCAAAGTTCCTAGGCTGGTTAAGAAGTATCAAGTCTGAAAGACTACCTTGTTTACCAAGGAAAGGAGGTTTTTGGATAAGGAAGAGAATACCCAGAGAGAGAGAGAGAGAGAGAGAGAGAGGTTGGAACGATTTGAAATTCACTCCAAACCTATGCCAGAGTAGGAGAACTTTACAACGAGAAATGTTGAGATAGAAAGTTGTCTCCTCCTCCCAAAGTCATAATGGAAATCCACAATAAGCAATATCTGAGCCCCAATAGACAAGATTTCAGATAGGAAGCCTATTCCTCATCCATAACCATAAAAGGGTTGACTTTGGCTGACAAAGAGACTTTCAAATGGATTTCTAGATATGAGACTAGTTTCAATGATTTGACCATAAAAATATGCCAATTTTAGTAAAAAAAAAAAAAAAAAAAAACCTTCCTTGGAGCCAATATTATCTCAATCAAAGATTGCAAGTGGACAACCCTTTCATTCAATGTGAGGTTTCTAATATAACCTGGCCAATAACTAAGAATATCTTCATTCCATTCATGATCCACTCTTGTGGACACACATATTTTGTCGAGGATAGCAAGAAATTCCTCTTCAACTAGAGAAGCCAAGGTTGCTGGCCAATCCAAACTTCATTCTACACTTGAATTTTATCCCCTAAGCCAAGGACCATCCTACTTTTGACCATAGAGAACCCTAGTCAAAAGAATGGATTTCCATGCAATGGAGTTAGTTTGGTTTTTCTTGCAGTCCTACAAACAACACCTTGAGGGATATTTAGCACATTTAAAACCTTTCTAGATTGTCTCTGGACCAATGAAAATTTGCAATCTCAATTTAGCTTTAAAAGCCCAATAAACCTCCTCAAGTCTTCTTAGTCTAAGGCCTCCCTCACTTTTTCCATAACAAACATCTACCTAAGCAACTAGATGATTTCTCCTATTATTTACTTTGTTCTCCAAATAAAATTCCATTATATCTTATCACAATTGGAGTTGGGCCTTCTAGCCATTAAGGAGAGACATAATCCTATCCTTAATGGCCATAAAATCATTTTTTGAAGGTACTAGACTAAACAAAATACTCCCATGTATTTATCTGGGAAGGGTAGTTTATGAACTTTGGAAATTTTCTTAAGGAACATTTGGAGACAACACATTTGCCAAAAAATCCAGGGATGATTTTGAAGGGTTTGCAAACAATCCCAACTCTATGGTAAACTTTATAAAATTTGTTTTATTTGCAATACATTCTTCATGAAGGTTTTAGTAAAAATAACATTGTGAAAATTCATGGTGGGGTGTCTCTAAATAATCTAGGTGGGTCTAGTTCTTTATTTAGAGGTGGCATTGTGAAAACTCATGGAAAGAATTTTTGCACAAACGACAAAAAGATGAGGTGATATAGGATTTCCAATAACCTGTTTATTAACAAAAAAGCATAAAATAGAATTTGATGAATGGGATTTTTATAGAATTCAAATAAAGTGTTGAAATCTTAATAATTGGATTATACTTGAAAAATGGACTCCAATGACACTAAGAACACTGAAAACAGATTCTGGATGAGAAAGTTACATGATTTTTAATAGTAGGGGCATTTTAGTAATTTTAAAATGGGGCCCATTTATATGTTTTTTAAATAGAAAAGTGTCTAAAAATGGAGAGGCCATTTTTTATAACAGTACTCCCTATAACAGTTCTCCCACGCGACCCCATCACTGACGCAGCTTCGACTCCCTCGCAGGAAAAATAGGTTGGTGATCACGCGCCTACCAGTGGGAAGAGAAAACAATTGGTTATAAAGGGACCCTCCACTCCTTGGCCATTCTCTCTCTCTCTCCCTTCTCTCCTTTCCCCTCTGGCGCTACACGGGCGGCTAGTCGGTGACGTTGGCTGCCCCCTCTAGTCTCCCTCTCTCTTCTCGGGCGATTGGCGTGCAGCTAAGTTGGCAATGCCTGATGCTAGCTTGTCCCCCTGATCTTTATTTCTCTTTCCCTTTTTTTCCCCTCCTTTCCTCTCCAAATTCCCTCCTTCCCTTTCTGTTCTCTAGCAATTAGAGATATCGGGGGGGGCACTGAATGCGTCTGCACCCACCAGAGACATTGGTTCCCTCCTCCTCTTCAATAATTCTAGGTAATTTCCTCCTCGTTTTTCCCTTTTTGGCTTTCCTTTCTCCTGTCACTACTTGATATGGTCTTATTGGTCGATGATCTTCCAATGAAACAGATTCGGTGGCTACAAGTGGGAACCACCTTAAAGATAACTTAGATTAGAGATCTGAGTCGTCTAATGAATTTGTGGGACCCCAAAACCCCCAGATATGTAGAAACAATTAAATTATATTAAATCATAGGTGTTGAAATGAATGTTGATGATTTGACGGTCCTAATTGGACTGTCTCACCAACCGCTCGATTTTTCTGCACAATGCATGACCTTGGTGAGTGACCACACGTATAGGGCTGTCGCAGTTCAATCGGGATGCCTCTGCATCTTTGAAACTATGATGCACCCCTTTGCTTTTTGGTCACCAAGATGCACAGGTGTGTTTCGAGGTGTGTGTCCTGTTTCAGTGCATCCTGGTGGCCCCGTTTTAATCCTTTTTTTTTTCAAGATTTGATCTAAACCGTTAAAATTCATTTGAAACTTAGATTTTCAATTCAGAAAGAAATATAACTCCAAAATTTGATCCGAGACATCCGTTGGATTTGTCTTTATGACAGGAACATAATTATGCAACACAATTTAGGTTCAAAATACATTTTAAACTGCACCAAACTAAAAAAATCATATAATAACTCAAATCCATTAGATTAAAAGTGATCAAACCTTAGGATTTTATTAATTAAATGATTTAACAAAGTAAATATGTTGATATGATAGTTAAATGACCCAAATAAACTTGAATGTAGATCTGGACAGTCAAACAAAATGAAAACCACAGATCTGAGCAATCAGAATTAGATCTGACCCTTTTATCACAATCTTGCCATCAATCAGCCATTAGACGCTAGATCTGCACCTGATCCATCCTTTTAAGATGATCTAACTCATGATCAACTGCCTAACACCTGGATTTAACCACCAATTTGAGCTTTTATTTAGATTTCACCATAGATTTAACACTTGATCAGAGCCGTTCATTCTCAAAATTTTGATTAAAGGTAATCAAACCCAATCAGGCCATATCAGACACAACATCATACATGGGTTTAAGTGATTAGAGGTAAGACTGCTATCAAGTCTTACTTAAATAAGTTAAATTTCATTTTATCTTAGTTATGCCTAATAAATTATAGAAAATTTAGAAAACCAACATGACTAGAATGTATTAAACCTTAATAAGACCAATTGAACTATTTATGTTAGTATTTAGATTGATCTTATAGTTAGATTGTTCTAATGATCTTAGGTTCAAATATTTGATGCTAAGGTGACTTAGAATTATAGATTTGACCGATCAAGTTAATCTGATTGTTTGATAAATAGATCAAACAATACAATGTAAAAACTATCTATAAGTCAAAGATTAATAGAAATGAAGGATAATTAGATGATCTAGACTATTGATCTTTAATCAACGATCAAGTTCTGACATTACAACAAAAATAAAGAGGAATACATATGATTAGAAAACGGTAAAGGTAGGATCACCATGTTAATGGTGATCAAAGGCCCAAATAGGCCAGAGTTAAGAAATTATACATTAGATAATGATATTGTAATGTACATACATGTTGACAGAAATGTTGACTCGTATGAACTAAGCTTATTGAGCATTCCAAGGATTGAGATAACCATGTTTGAGGTAGGTAGTTTTAACATCTATTTGCCATTGGAATTTTGAGCATGTCATCAGCTTTATTAAAATATGTAGATTTCAAATAATCAAATCATTTGATTATCATGCTTTCGATTTGAGACTACTTGACTATTATAAAATTGATATTTTGTCACGTTGCATTATTTTAGCTTTAAAAGAATGCGAATGCAATATTTACAATGAGACATGTGATTTATAAATATATACCTTCATAATCATGATGCATACTTTTATATGGAAAATGAAAATGATGTTGCTTATTGTATTACACGTAGTTGTATGTTTTTGAAAGAAGTGATTATACTTGAAATTGCATGTTGATTTGTTTTACCGCAAGTGCAAGGGCTATTATAGTATAGCTTATGCAAGTACGAGTCGATCCGACGGGACTCGACCTAAAAAGTGGAAGTTTAAATAAAATTTAATTATAAAAAATTAAAAATAAATAACAAAAATTACTAAAAATGGAATCAAAGTTTAGATCTAATCAGCTACTAAAAATTACAAAATTTTTAGCTCAAGAAGAAAGAAAATTAAAATAAATAACAAGAAAAATCTACTTTCCTAGCTTAATTATTGTCAATTTCTTTAAATATTGTCTTCTCGGAGTTGATCAACCTTTATCAATATCTTCACCTTGTCCTTGATTAAAGATGAAGTGGTTGGAATAGTTAGATTCCTTAAAAATAATAAAGATCTATACTAAATGGTGATTTTGGATTTTGGACAATTTAGATTG
Source organism: Warburgia ugandensis (assembly GCA_035236585.1). Lineage (NCBI taxonomy): Eukaryota > Viridiplantae > Streptophyta > Magnoliopsida > Canellales > Canellaceae > Warburgia > Warburgia ugandensis. Next base: position 23,453,575 of record CP141135.1, read on the forward strand.
ATTTTTAGAGTTCAGATTAAAGATCAGAGACATTACTTAAGCTAAGGGATGTCCTAAGAATGAAAGCTAAAAGTTAATTGAAAATTTGATAAGAAACATAAGAGAAATTAAGAAACCTTGATGGTTAAGGCTAACCCGTTGATTAGATTAAGTCTTAATTAATCTAGCTTGGATTGAGCAATTTTTGGATAAGCAGAATGGAGATAAAGTAAAATTGGGACAAAAGTAGGATATAGAAGGAGTTAAAAAGAGGATATCAGGAATTTAAGAAAACATGCATGGGTAAAATTGAAATTTGAGCAAAAATCAGAATTTAAAATAGAAATAGAAATAGAAATAGAAATAAGAAACCTGATGAAGATGGTGAAGTTGGGGGAGAATGGAAGAAGAGAAAAGGGTAGAAGAGGAGGGGGGAGAGAAGTATAGAGAAAATGGGTTGATCGGAGAGAGGGGAGGAGCAGGGGATGACGATGCCAGTGCTGGGTTCCATCGGGTGCTGTGAAGCAAAGATGGTTTAGGACAATGACAACGAATGGAGGAGATAGGGGTGAGAGAAAGATGATAGAAGGTGCTGCCAGCAATGAACCTGACTAGCAAACATAGGGAATTCAGTAGAGAGAGAGAGAGAGAGAGATAACAGAGGAGAATGAGAGAGAAATAGTAGGGGAGAGGGCAAATGTGGGAGAGGAGGAGAAGAGATAGAGAGAGAGGGAGAGAGAAGAGGAGAAAGGAAGAGGGTGTGTGTGTGTCGGTTTGCCTCCTAGCTACAGTCTAGCCTAGGGGGGAAGAGACTTTAAGATGATGGTTGCCTTGTCTTATTATAATATATCCACTTTCCTTCAAAGTGAAAGTTCTTTTTGAACTGGGAACTTATCCACTTCTATTATGCAACTTTCTATTCTAAAGTTGATCTCCTAATTAGAAATTCTTATCCATGATTTCCTTTCCTCTAACTAGAATTGTTTTTTTTAGGAAACCATCCCCTCTTGCAAGTTTATTTTGGTTGATCTGGAAAATATAAGACTATATTAGAATCACTTAAACCATACATTAAGCATCTGATAAGCTCTGATGATTATTTGACCATTAATTTTGACAAATTAATGATTGAATGGTCAATTGGAGCTAAATTCAAATTCGAGCTAAAAATTACAAATTTAATTGGTTAGATGATCTAATTGAATGCCAAATTAGGGGTATTTTGTCCAAAATTTAATACTTAACATTACATCAATCCCATGCTTTGAGATGCGTTAAAAAAATGCATGGTTTTGCATGAGATATATGTTATATAGTTTAATGACATTTGGGTTGAGATGTATTTTTATTCAAGCTTATGAGCTTGGTAGACACCGTGTTAAGATGTTGTATGGTTTTGGCCTCCCGGCCTCTAAATACCAAAGGTGATAGGTATCTGTGCCCAAAGAGGCACCTATTTTTCTCGACTATTGTGGTAAGAAAACAACTACTAGAGGTGTTCATGACACCCTATTCGAGATATATTTATAGTCGTCGTGGAGGCTGGTCCCTAAATATTAGAGACACATGATTTTAGTGAGCTAGTTGTGAGCATAATGTATGAAGAGATTTTTTTTTTTTTTTGTGATCCCATGTAGATGGGCATGATGATGGTCTTTAGATGAGTACTCATGATTAACCAACTGATGTGTCATTTACTGGGGTGCATATGGGCATGCGATGATGATGTTGTTGATTTAGGATTGCCAACATTCGCAGTTTAACTAACTATTATTTTAATATTTTGAAGATCTTATGACATTTGATTTATCAAGTTAAATGGAGGATTTTTCATATAATTTATAGGTTATGCATTCATGTGATTTTGTGATATATTATATATTACAATTTATGTGAGATTACCATGCAGATTTGATCATTTAAAAAAATATACATTTAAAGTCTTGCATGTTTTATATTGATGTTATTTGAAATGTTTTAGTATGAAACTGTAAATTGTTGTTGACATGTGGTTTGAATTATGTTTCCTACTTCTGATCTGGTCATTATGTTCTTTAGAACTGGATGAAAAATGATTTAAAATATTGTTTATATTTGGATTTCAAAATTGGTATAATAGATGTGAAACTACCTACACAAGTGCAAGCTTGCTAAGGTATTGTAAATTGTTTACAATATCTTAGGTTTTCAAAGAATTTGACTTGAGGGAGAGAAAATCAAGGTGGATGCAAAACTGGATGAAGATAATAGCATAACGTACTATAATCAATGTAAGGATATAACTTATCTTTTTTGGACATGTATATGTAATTTGTACAGTTGGACTATAAGTTGTGACTTGCTAGATCTGAGATGCATGTATTTTTGTTTTTGTTTTATAATTAGAAAAGAAATTTCTAGCTATTTTGTTTTCTTAAAAGTAAATGACACTTAGGCTTTCTAGAATGAATTTAAAAGAAAATATTGTTCTGCTACGCTGCATTGTTTTTATAAAATTATTTTTAAATAGAGATTGATCCCACATTAAGAATTAGCTTAGCATTTAAAAATGCATATGAAAACTTGGGTCTTCAAAGGATTACATAACCTTAGATCTTTACCTCGAGAGAAAATTTTAGTTGGTTACCCATTAGAAACTATAGAAAAGGAGACATTTGAGACGTAACTCATAATGAAGGAAATCCACTTAAGGTGGAAACAAAAATGTGAGGGGGTTTCCTTAAGAAGTTCCAATTCAAGTTATTATAAGTTTTATGGAGATCCACTTTAACATAGATGTTTCTACTTCTTCACGTTTCCTTAACCTAAATAAGGTGAGAATTTCATGGGTGAGAAGCACATTGTCCAGGATATCTCTATCTTGAATAACATGAGACTAATTTGGACTAATAATTGACTTTCAGTTGGGCCTAAACCTATTAGCTAGAACTTTAGCAAGCATCCGATAGGACACATTGCACTTGCTAATAGGACAAAATTTGACAATTTGATAAGCCTTTGTTCCTCTAGAATTAGGATAATGAAAGTTTGGTTGATCTCTTTAAGGATGTGGCCAGTTGTAAGAGAGGAGTTAACTAGCTCCAGCAAAGCCATCTTGCCCAAGAGAAGTTGTTAGATTTCATGGAGAAGAGGGCCCTTTGACATTAAAAAATTGAAGATGGTGCAATCAAATTTTCTACACTTGGTTGGAAATCTTGGATTGAATAAGTTGGGTGAGAGAAAAATCCTCAACATCCAAAATATCTTAAAAAACATTTTGGAAACGGGAGGAGACAAAGAAGAGATATCCTTATGGGTTTAAAGAATTTCTCCCAAATGATTTTTAAAGTTTAAACTTTGCTCTACAAGTAAGATCTCTCTGAGGAAACCATTGACTCTCAGATTTTTGGGCCCAATGTTTTCCTACTTCAGAACTGCCTCATGTAGACAAGTAAGAGCACGGATCTCTTGATCACCAAAGGAATCAATGGGTCTGATGAGTTTTAGGTTTGAACCACATTTAATTCATTGTATAAGATGTCAATATTGGCCTTCATAGTTGCAAAGGTATTATGGTTCCATTTTCTTGGAGCCTATTTGAGAAAATCCAAATTTCTATATAATGTAAAAATATGGGATCCCCTTTAAACCTTTCATTGTCAATCTAGGATACTATGGAAATCCAGATGATCAAGCCACATATTTTCAAATAAAAAAGTGTGGGAAATCTTTTGACTCTCATTCAATCCAATTTTTTTAAAAAAGGATGCTGACCCCAGACCTCATTCTCCATATATGACTAAGATGAACATTTGAAAAAGCATTAATATAATGAATATTAATGAAAGCTTGATCAAGGAACCTCTGATTTTAGTATTACCTTTTCTCAAATTTGTCCATGTGAATTTTGATCATGGAAGCCAATGTCCACAATTCCCATGTTAGGGGCAAAATAAGCAAAGTCCATCAAACCATTTGACGAACTTCCACCCTTCTACTAAGGGATAGAAGATAGAATTAAATCCCCTAAGACAAGCCATGGCTAGTGAAACCTAAGAAAATGGGCGCTAAAGTTAGGTCATAGCTATTGTCTTCTAGTAGACAATTTGGAATGTAAACAAAAGGTACAAAACAAGACAAGCACCTATCATTCTTGAATTGCAGAAAAAAGTTAGTGGATGAACCCTAATGGAGATATTATCATTCCAAAGCAGGAGAAGTCCACCAAAATGGGATCTTAATCTAAGCCTAAATATCTCATCATTTGGATCAACAATCTTTGTCTTTGACAGAAAAAGAATATCCATTTTTTCTTATCAAGGTTTATTCCCGTATAATGGGTGCGCGTTGCATTCCATGTAATAGTACTCATAATCTAATAATGGTGTTTGAGTGGGAGCAAGAGAAAGGGATTCAACACATGGCAAGGGTAAACTTAGCTGCTTGTGAACAAATTTGTGCATGTCATCGTAGACGCCCAAATTTGTTCAATAAAGAATAAAAAATGAGGGCAAAACTTATATTCACTATTTTAACCTTATGTTATTTTGTTTCTTAATCTTAAATCTTGATTTAAACATTTTTAGCAATGATGAACATAATTTGAGTACTATCAACCAATAAAAGACTTGTAAAAAAGATTTGGATACTTAAACATAACCATTTCTGTAGTTCAATCAGTTAGTATGTACATATGTTTCCTATTCATAGAGTTGTGTGATTTTATGAATTATATATTAGTTTTGCACACCAGTTTGCCCTCATGACATCATCCAAATTTGTTCTAATAGTTATATCCTCTCTTACGAAGGAATTTTAGTCCCACATAAACTCAACGCCTAAACTGCTTAACTTTTAGTAGTATAAAAGAAAAGTACCTGATGCTAACAAGGATGTATAAACATACTTAATTAATAAGAAGCACACTCAAAGAGTAAACAACTAATCCTTTGGGAGTAGTTAACTTTCAATTAGAGTCTCTAATTTGTGGAAGAAAGTACTCAAATTATTTGGGAAATTTTCTAGAATTTGGCAAAAGCTAGAAGAAATTATCAAACTAAGGGCATGGTTTCTTAGCAAACTCTGTGATGATCTTCTTGACTATTTTATTTTAGTCCATTACTCAATCTTTTGAGAAGAAGATTAGGTTAATGTATCTAGCCAGAAGTGAGTTTTCTTTGAAATTTCTCAAGCTTTTAATTTTTATTTTTCAATGCTTGTTATGTGTCTCTTGTTTGGACTTAACTAATCAATTACAAAACAATATGAAGATCTTTGCTTATTTTGCCATAGATAGGCTCGGTCTTTTGGTAAAATCCACAAACAGTGACTCAGCCATGGTTCATGACAATAATAGTTGAGAGATTCTCATTGATCGCAGTGTCTAGACCATTGGAAATATAACCACTAGCTAATTCTTGTAGTGTCCATAAAATTCCATGACCTTACTCCTTACAATCTTTTTGTAGTATTCAAAAAGGTACCACAAAGTTTTAGCGACTTTGGTGGAGGAATTATCTACTGAAAATTGGAGATATACATTCAAGGAATATTTAATGTAGCTCATTTTTTATGTTGAGCTATATATTTTTGCTCTGCACTAATAATTGCTATGTATATCTTTTGTTTGTTGCTTTGTTTCCTGTAGGTTTTTTGTTCTGTTATATTTATTTTACTTACTGTCATGGATGTTTGGAATGTTGGAATAGATGAAATGTTTTAATTAAGAAGTGAATATGAATGAGATTGAAGAAGTGATAGTTTTCCATAGAAGGATACATAGGAATGTTTTGCATTTCATGCATTTATAGCATATATACATTCATTGATCTGCTTTTGAAATTCAGAGAGGTTACTACCGTGTGGTAGCAAGCCCCTGAGGGCTGTGCAATCCTTTAGGAACAATATTTACTTATTATCTAGTATGCTTGATATACATTAAATGGATATAAGTAAACCCAAGACTCTTTAGTGTATTGCACCAGGGATCCTATTGAGAGCGTTGATACACTTCATGTATCAAGAACGGGTCTACAATCCTAAGCTATTTGTGCATAGCATATATAGACCATACACCATACCAATATTGTACCCATACCCATTTTTCTCCCATGGGAAGACGAGTCTTTAACTATCACAAGAGAAAAGAGTTACTTCCCCACATTCTATGTTGCATGTTTCATTTTATAATCCACTGTGAATATTTTATGGTGAGCTAATTTTTTTAGAAGTAGTTTTGGTCGTTAATTTATGGTAATAGAAAAGTTAAGAAGGTATCATTATGTTCCAGGTCCCATCATTCCTATTATTTGGTGAAGACCTATGCCATCTTCTACCTGCAGACGGTCCGAACTATTTAGGATTGAGCCTACAGCCCTCTTTTTAGTCCCAACCTCTAATGTGGTTTCCTCTCAACTTACTCTTTAATAAGTAGATCTCTCATCTGCCCAACCTACTAATATCCCTGTTTTTCCTACTAAATTTATTCCCACTCGAACCAACCCTAATGAAATGACTCACCCCACACTAGTCAAACCAACCATACCCATTCAACCTACCCATTGTACCAATTCCGCAAGCTAGGGCATTGAGGAGAGATTAAAATCCTTAAATCACCAAGTTGTAGACTTAACTAGCTAATTTGCCCAATTCAACCATCATTGAGACCGCTTCATTAGGGTCATCATATTCAAAGTGCATAGAAGATTGTAAAATTTGACAACAACTTTTGTGAAGCTATTTACTCAATAAGCCAAGAGGCTTTGGATGTACTTGCCAGACGCAAAAAATAGCATTTGAAGTATTTTCAGCTAATTCATGCAACTACAATTTTAACATGGTGTCCACATTGATAAAAAAAGAAGCAAATAATTGGGCAATGCTTCTTGTTAGTGGCATTATTTTTGTTGTAAGAATATTATCCAAAACCACAATTGTACTTGGTGAAATGCTAATAGTATAGTTATAGTGTTAGAACATTAAGTACCATTGGTTTACAGGAAAATGTCAATAAAAATAAATATTTCTCGAGCAAGATAAACCTTGCAGCTAGAAATAATGCCATGAAGTCCTCAAAAGAAAGAGAACCAATTGAGTTTGAAGCAAACATAATGATTCATCTTCTTTGTCCACTGAAGAAATAGATGAAAGAAAAGCTTTTCTTAAAAATATTTGATAAGAGAAGTTGTAAATAGTAATGCACTTGCTCCATTGCTTAGAGATTTGAACAAGGACAGTTGGAAGATCCATGTTTAATTTTGGCCTATTAGCTTGATGGAACTATTATTAGTGTTTTTTGATGATTAAAAAATCATTAATTTCATGGGAGGTAGAGAAAGATGGTTAAGAGTTTCTTTTGTAAATCTCAAAAGATGGAAAAACTCATGGAATGATGAATTCAAATTATTGTGGATAGGTGTTTTGTGGCTTCCACTTCATTTTTGTAGTTTTTATCTTTCACTTTGATTGGTACAAACTTTTGTGAAATTGAGTGATGTATCCTTCTTGAACTTGAAAAATCTGAAGTAGAGGCTTATTTCTCAATAAAATCATACTCTAATGTCCCATTATAGTATGAATGAAAGATATAGTGGTCATTCATTAGCTTTGCAGGATTGTAATTTTAGTAAATTGTCCTACTACAATAGTGCTAGCTATCATATATATTATTATTTCTTTTTAGAATTTACTTTCCCGATTCTAATAGTATGAATGAAAGATCTATTGGTCATTCATATGGTCTAAAGACAATCAATTAGATTATGGTGCAAGACCTTCAAACTAAAGAAATTCAAGTTCTATTTTTGATGGGTGCAAGGAAATGGAGAAATGAGGCTCTCAAATTGTTCTTAAGTAAAGTGAGAAGGTAGAGAATCGTGCCATTAAATTGACCATTCATGAGATTTCATGGGCCAATCTACACCATCAAAGGAGGGTTCTAAGGAAAGCTGCCAATGTATGAGAGATGTCATATTATCTAATGTGGCCCAGGTTGCACAAGCAAATCAATTTCAAAACCAAAATTGATCTCATATTGATGGAGATATGGCATTGTATGTTGCCCAAATTTTCCCAAAAAAATCAAATGAGGGCCAAAACAATGTTTGTATCTTGTTTCTTAATCTTTGATTATGTTTTGGACTCTTTGCCTAATGATAAGCATAGTTGGAACAATGTTTGCCAATAAAAAGCTTGAAAAGAGAGTTGAATATTTGACCATAACAAGTTCAATACTTCAATCATCTAGTCTTTTGCTGTCTATTCAAAGCATTTCACAATTTTAATACAATCATATCTAGTGCTGTGCGACATTCTACCTTGATGGTATCAACATAATTTGTTTTGATAATAGTATACTTTCTTACCTAGGAATTTTAGCTCTACATTGACCCAATAATATAAACATTCTAAATCTTAGCAATAAATACCTAACACAATAAAGTAAATTTTGGCACATTTATACTACACTTGATTAAAATGATTTAAGTTTCACTTTAGCATGGGAAATAGTTAATCTCCAATAAGAGTTTCTAATGGGTGGATAAAGTGCTCAAATTGGGAGATCTTCAATAGTTCAAGAAAACCTAGAAGATGCTTTTAAGCTTAGGGCAAGCGTTCTTAGCAACCTCTGAGATAATTTTCTTAATGGTTATTTCATTTTAGTTGAAATATTATTTTTTTTTGGCCTATTTTAGTTTATTTTGAAGTAGTTTAGTTCCTCTATAGTTTAGTTTAGTTGGTTATGTATTCAGGTTTACTTTTAAATTCAACTACTTCATGCTTTGTACATGTTTGACTTTTGGATTCTAGGCTAATATTAGTCCCATATTCTTCAAGAGGAGGATTAGTGCCACACCAATGTATTTAGTTTTCTAGAAGTAGACCCTTCTTCATTTTTAAAATTCCTCAAATCTTTATTTTTTAATTTTCAGTTTATGGCTCTTATAATGAACTTAACCAATCCATTATAGAAGAATCACAACTTAGATCTTTATTTATTTTCCCTTAGATAGGTTAGATCTAGTATCTAAATCGACAAGCAGTGAGTCAGCAAGGGTTCATAACAACAATCGCTAAAGAATTATTGCTAATAAGTGCTTGAGACACTGGTTATGTAATCACTAACTAATCCTTATATAAGAACTCTAGTGTCCATAAAACTTTATGATCTTAAATCTTCTGTAGTATCCAAAAAGATATCACAAAATTTTAGTGACTCTATTGGGGATTTTTTTACTTAAAATTGAAATAAATGTTTGAGGAATTTTCTTTTTATAATCCGCATCTTGCACCATGCTAGACCTAGTAATGCTATGCTAATATTTGTTTATTTGTAATCAACATTCTTAATCTTTCTATAATCTACTTTTCTTTCTATTTGTTGTCTTTTTTCTTAGAAGATTTATTTTTCTTATGATATTTCACTTTTTGTTGTGGATGTATGGAATGTTTGAATGGATGGAATGATTGAATGAAGAGGTGAATGTAAATGGGATTTAGAAAATAGTAGTTTTTCATGAAGGGAAGCATAAGAATATTTTGTACGTCATGCATTTATTGCATACAAGCACTCATTGATGCCTACTTTTGAAACACAAAAGTTTATTACCTTGTGGCAGTAAGCTTGTTGGGGTTTTACTATCCTTTGGGCACAACCTCTACTTACTACCTAGTAGGATCCTATTGAGAAGGTTGAGACACTCTACACAATAATAACCCTATTAAGATCCCAATTCATATGTGCAAATCAATGAACCATTGACCACAACAATAGGATACCTAGTCCAACTTTTCTCTCATGGAAAAAAGTCTCTGATGTCACAAGAAAAAGAGCTACTTCCACATTGTATGGTACATGCTTGGTTTTATGATTCCTTGAAGAAATATAGCATTGTGCCAAAAAAAATTAAACATGGTTGCATTGCACTAATTTTGGGTAACAAAAAAAATAAGAAGGTACCATTGTATTTCATCTCCCACCATTACATTGTTGTTTGAAGAAGACCTTCCCCCATCTTTAACATGTAGGAGACATAGGTTGGTTAGGATTAAACCTACATTCCCCTTTCAATCCCAAGCTTTGGCATGGATTCCTCTCAACCCAATCATTCACATGAATATCATCCATTTGCCCTCACTCCCAATGCTCCCATTTTCTTCCAATCTTCTTAATCCTACTAAAACAACTAATCACACCAATCAGCAAAACCATACCCATTCAACCTACCCTATCCACCAATTCCACAAACCAAGACACTAAAAAGAGGTTCAATTACTTAAATTACCATGTTACTAAATTAACTAGTGCCCAATTTAACCATCTCTCCCAACAATTTGAAATACTTTTACCCATTTTTGAAGAACATATCTACTACCATTAACCCTAAACCCACACTCCCAAGAATAGGTATCCTAGCTCAAGCAACCCAAAACATTACCATTCACCTAGCCCACATACCTAATGTCTAGCCAACCCACTCTACAAACCAACCTATACCCCAACAATCGTCAATACTACTACATCAATATCAAGAGGATTGTTATTATGAACATCATTGGGAAGATCGGAGAGATGAGGCATCATAGTGATTAAGGGAGGAGCTAAAAATCATGGAGAAAAGAATTAGAATGATATTTAGGGGAACAAGTTATGAAAGAATTGAAGGAAAAATGGAAAAAAATCAGTTTAAATGGAGATGCACTTCATTTTGATGTAGTGGATCTCTTTAATAATGCTAAAATACCTAAGGAATGCAAGCTACCAAAATAATTACTGTGAATGATGAGACAGGTGTCTAAAAAACCATGCTAGAATATTTATAGTGCATCTATGTCAATTTGGTTTCACATCAAATTAGTAGGCTCACTTGTTTCAAATGACCCTCAAAGACTAAGCACTCACAAGGCGAATTTTTTAAGACAAGCACAAATTGAGCACATGTCTAATTTTTGGAATTTTTTAAAGATGAAGAATAATGGAACATTCCTTGAATTATTCAAGATGGAGATATAAGGCTCAAAACACAAAGGATTCAAATGATTCTTAGTAATCTACACTTTGATTATCAAGTACAAATGTTCAGTCATTGTTTTAAGTTCCTCATAGATTCAATGAAAGTTAGAACACTTGTCGAGATTGGAATTCATAATGGTTTCTTACCTTCTACTAAAAGAAACAATGTTGCCACAACCTAGAATTTGGTAATTCAAGTCTCAACTCCTCAAGGGGTAGTTATTGTCGATATTGCTACACCATCCAATTCAACTAATACACCTACTCCTACTTACAAGAGTGAGTATGCTCAATTTTGTCCCATTCTCCAACGATTTATTGCAAGTATCAACCAGATATTGGTCATACAATTGATAGCTACTTTGTTTTTAAGAGAATTGCTCATGGTTATATTGACAATGATGAGATTATATTTGGAAAAATTGTAGTTAATGTAATAAATTAAAAATTTTAGTACAAATATATATCTTTGCAAAATATGAACAACAGATGTTAGCTAGATCTACCTATTACAATGTTAAATATTATGTCTTTGGTCTTGAGTTCAAGTCACCACAACCTTAAGTTTATAGATTTTGGCACAAAATTTAAATTAAGTAAAAAAGGGTATATAAATGGACATTCCATTGACTTGGAATCCTGGGGAAATCAGGATATGATCCATGGTTGTGATGAGTGAACTTCAGGAAAATGGAGATTATATTTACACTACATCAAGGAGGATATGGACAAAGTGCAGCCTAGTGTGTGTGTGTGTGTGTGTGTGTGTGTGTGTGTGTGTGAGAGAGAGAGAGAGAGAGAGAGAGAGAGAGAGAGAGAGAGAGAGAGAGAGAGAGAGAGAGAGGAGAATGTTTTTTTCACTATTATTAGGGCTCTTGCATGTTGCTACTATTTAGTCTTCAAAACTGATAGAAAATAGTCACTTAACACTTATTGGGATTGCATTTTTCTTTGTTATAAGTGCACTTGCATGTTGCTATTGTTTAATCTTCAAAATTAATCGAGAATTGTCACTTAGAACCTATTGGGAATGTGTTTTTCATTGCTATAAGTGCTCTGACATGTTGCTATTGCTTAGTCTTCAAAACTAATAAAAATAGTTACTTAACACCAATTTGGGATGTGTTTTTTATTGCTATGAGTGTTCATGCATGTTGCTACTGTTAAATCTTCAAACTGATTGAAAACAATCACTTAACACCTATTTGGAATGTATTTTTCACTATTGAACTGTTCATATATGTTTCACCACCTTTTGATCTTCGAAATTGATTAACAATAGTAGCTTACCTATTGCTATAAGTGTGCTTTCCAATGTTAAAAGTGCACCTGTGATTCATCACATTTTCTCTTCAAAATCCATTGAAAATAATAGTTTATCTATTGCAAGAGATATATTTTACCACTGTTTAGTCTTCAAAATTGATCGAAAATAGTAATTTACCTACTACTATATGCATGTTTTCCACTGCTAAAAGTGCACCTATATTTCACCATCACTTGGTCTTCAAAATTGATTGAAAACTATAACTTACCCACTACTAGATGTGTGTTTTCCACTACTAAAAGTACACCTGTGTTTCATCATCATTTGGTCTTCGAAATAGATTGAAAACTATAACTTACCTATTGACATATTCGTGTTTTCCACTGTTTAAAGTGCCCTTGTGATTCATCATCATTCAATCTTCTAAATCAATGGAAAATAGTAACTTGCTTATTGTTATAGGTGTGTTTTCCACTATTAAAAGTGCACCTGTGTTTCACCGTCATTTAGTCTTGAAATATAATGAAAATAGTAACTTACCTACAACTATAGGCATGTTTTCCACTTTTAAAAGTGCACCAATGTTTCATCATTGTTTAGTATTGAAAAGCAATTGAAAATAAGTACTTATCTATAGTTATAGTTATAATTACTTTATTAGAAGTGCATCTATGTTTTGCTACCAATTGGTCAGCAAAATCAAATGGAAACACTTTATAATTTACTGCTATGAGTGTATATCAACCTACAATCTTTTGAGTTGGCTTCCAATGTGCTTAGTTACAATTTTGGATTGATTTTTAACACTAAACTTGGACTATTTTCCAATGTAGGACCATTTTCCAATGTATTTAGGATTATGATTACTTTTATAACTGACATATTGGTGGGATAACTTTTGTGGCTCAATGATATTGCATATGCAGCTCAGCCTTTGTGGCTGAATGATATAGCATGTGTGGCTTAGCCTTTTGCAGCTCTATGATATAACTTGTGTGGCTCAGCCTTTGCGGCTCAAATATATTACCCATGTGGCTCAATTATATAACCTTTTTGGTTTAGTGATATAACCTATGCGGCTCAACTTTTATGGTACAGTGAAATATCCAATGTGGCTTAGTTATATACCATTTATGGCTTTGTGATATGAACTATATGACTCAGCCTTTGTGGCACAGTGATATAGCTTATCTGGCTCAATTATATAGCTTTTGTGTTTACACTAGTGATTGCCTTGGTAGCCCAAGCGAAGTGCTATTGTTCATTAATATTATTTCATCTATTACATAGATTTAATTATGAATGTATGTATCTATACAAACAAATTCTAAGTTTTGAACCTACTTTATATTTGAATGAAAGCATTAATTTTAGATGAGCATACATGTGGTTTAGAAATTTCAACCCAACTTAGGGTTTTTCCTATTGAGTACTCATACCCACCCCCACCAACAATTTCAAATGAATCTCTTGGGAAGTGAGCAATACAAGGCAAGGAAACTAAGAGAAAACTTCTACATATGTATGAGGACAAAAATTAGAAGCCTATAAGTTATTTATTCCATTGCTATTTGAAAATGATTTGAACATTGATGTAATAAGATAGGGAGTCTTGTCACTCTATTTGTGGTTAATTCCTATTGTTTGAACTATGACTAGTAGTTCCTGAAGTAGTAATCTTTTATAATACTTACATATATGAGGAGGTTTTGATCAATGATGTTGGGTTGAAGTGTTTTTTTTTAAAAGTAATACTAAGTATTATGTTTTTTCATATGATTAAAAAAAAAAAAAATCCTTAAGGTGAAGTGTGTTCTTCCAACTTTATTTGATAATCATTTTCTAAAACCCGAGTCGCCACAGCTAAGCAGCCCAATATCATGTTGTCCCCTCACCTCACTAGCTCCCATACTCAATTCTATCACCATTTGTCCTGCTTTGCAACAATCTAATAATTTAGACAATATGGTAACCACCTTAGTGTACATTGATAGACTCTACCACTATTAAGAACTCCTATTTTTGTCTCTAAAAATGGATTAGTAAACCAGATAGGTGTAAAACCTACCATGGATTGGTAAAGTCTTGAATATTATGAGTCATTACAAGCTACCACCCATTTTGTTATTGCCTATGCTCATGATTATGCTAGAAAAAGAACAATCTGCTATCCCACAACTAGGGGTAGAACCAAGTGCACCTTAAGTGGTTGCAGGAGCAAGTGTTAAAAAATGTCAAGCCTAGCATTGCCAGAAGATGGTATGGCATTATTCAGTGGCTAGACAAGCAAGATGTTGACATTTCTATCTAGGTTCTATTAATATTTTCTATGAAACACATGAGAGCTATTATGCAATGGCTATTTAATACCACATTGACTCTTGATATACCTCCAAAAAAGTTGGTAGAGCTTGTAAGTGTTATTCAAGTAGTTTCTTTTATAAGATTTGGTGATAAAAGATTTTCCACCAAAGGTTGCAATCATAACAAAGCCTTACATCTCACCATGGTTAGTCATTGCAAGGAAATACATGGGTTCTAATGGATAATGGGTTAGCAATGAACATTTGTACATTGAAAACAACACATGATTTGGGCTTTAATCAATCAAACCCATTTCCAATCTAACAATCATTCTATCATGATGTATGACTTGACTAAGAGAAGTGTCTTGGGGATTTTGGATTTGGATGTAACAATTGGCTCTTTTTTTTCTTTTTAAAAAAAATATATAGTTTCATATTCTGGACATTGACGCTTCATTCATAATTTTTGTTAGGAAGACCAAGGTAGCATTGCTATTGCGATGGATGAAAACTTTAATTGTCTAGCTTCTATAGAAACTTCTTCTAGTATTGCTATGGATTACCCCATTCCTCATCAATTGAGTGATTCTCCTTAGATACTTTTTTAGTAATAATGGTTGATTGTTTAGATGAATGGATACCTTTGCCTTACACTGCTAGCATTGCTATGACAAAAATGTTATACGAGAAGAATTACCTTATGAAGATGTCTTTGGGAAAGGGAAGAAAAAAGATTCAGAAGTTTTCTGTTGATGGAGAACAATTGGCAGATTTGGTTTAGGGCAAGAGCTAGGGGAAGAAGAGAAGCCACCCAATGACTTCCAAGTGGATCTAATTCATTCCCAACAGTTTTCTAATGGATCTAGGGAGACTTAGAGCTATAAATTGAAGATCAAGATAGAAGCTATGAGTTTTTCCAAGCATAAAAAAAAGGTGGTGATACTTTCAACACATTTTCTCATTCAAGAACTCATTTTCTTGCACTCTTCCAATAATTTGAGATTCACTTTATTGTATTTCTCAAATATAGACTCCCTAGAGAGAAGTCTATTGTATCATCATCCTCCAACCATATTTTTTTTTAGAGTGTCAGAATGGATCCACCTTTACCATAATCAATATTATTTTGATACCAAATAATCTAATTCTAAAATCTTAGCTATTGTGTTGGTGGACTCAATATTTAGACTCTAAATTAATCACACAATACTATTCCAATGAATTATCTCAACCCAATAAAAATTATTACTTAGTTATGTATGCTTTTACTATCACTAGGTTGCATTCTAGGTGAATACATTTCTACAAGAAGATATTAACCAAAAGTAAGGTGACCACAAAGTTAGATAGAAAAGAATTTCAAGAAAATAACTCATCTAGTCTCTAAAATCTAATCCTTGGCGAGAGGTAAAAGTGGAACCATTGATCAAATGTATTTTAGGAGAGAGAGAGAGAGAGAGAGAGAGAGAGAGAGAGAGAGAGAGAGAGAGAGAGAGAGAGAGAGAGAGAGAGAGAGGAATGACAAAGCATGTTTAGATCATAGATTCTGAGTTACTCCATGGTTTTAGTACTCATCCAAAATAGATTCAATTACAATAAGATTCTAAGACTTGGATATGTTGGATCATTGTTGAAAGATAGCTAAATCTTCTCCACATTGGCATGTTACTAATTGCTGTAACCTTCTATTTTGTTGTGTATCTTAAAATACTTTCTAATTATCTCTTTTATAATATTTATGTATATAAAGACATCAATGCATACTAAAGTAATTAAGTTATTCTTCCAAACTCTTATTAGTATGAGCCTAAAATCAATCATCTTTCTGTCCCTCTTAAAAAATGCCTTTTTCTCTTCTTCTCCAATCTTTGCACATGGGACAATCATATCTTAATCATCTAAACATCAATTAGGAGATTTTTAGTGTATTTGAAAGCTTTCTTCTCCTTTACTCCATGAAGTTATTTGACCAACTATTTACTCTCTTTTTTATCCAAAAGCTGGCCACTTCCTCCAATGCTGCCCTATCTTCATCTTTTAACATCTCTCATCACTTTCATAACCCAATGGACTGCAATATATGACTCTGCTAGGAATCCCAATTTGAAGATGTTTTAGATATTCATGACTTCCATAATCACGTTGATGGATTCACTCACCCTCCACACAAAATTCTTCCTAATTTTGATGATCCTAATCTAATCTACACATATTAGGGTCAATCAATGTAGAGAAGGAAATAAGGCGTTCAATCCCTTGTGGATTTCTTATTGAATTACTTATAGATAAAACTTTTCTCAGCATGAAACTAGAACTTAAAATTTTTGTTTATAATCAAACTTGAATCATGTGATTAGTTCGTTTAATTAACATGAATTGATTAGATATGTATCATGTTAGGATCGAAATTACAATCCTTTTAATCAGTCCATTGCTATCTAAGAATCTACACTTGCAAGCATCTTCTTCTTCACCTCCAAGAGGTGGCTCCAAGCTCCAACCTTTTAGAACTATAGAGAGGAAGATAGTTCTAGGGCTTTTTCCAATTATAGAGGACCTTAAGGGGACATTTTTTCCTTGTCTCATTCTCTCCCTCTAAAGTCTTACTTAAATAGAGGAGAGCTTCCCAAGTCCTCAAGTAGAAAAACTCTAATCCTAGTAAACTCCAACAAGTTTAATTGGTGTGACCTTCTAAGGATTTTCTTAAAATCATATTTCTCTAAGTTTGGGAAATTCTTCCGTAACTACACCAAAACTCTCTTAAATCCACTAAGGGGTGTTTTCCACCATCTAGAGAGATGATGTGGCATCAAGCAAATTTCAATAACCATGTGCAACCCACATAAGATCATAAATTACATTGATCCTCTTATAACCATGTGCCCCCACTATTCTATATTCACATTTGACACCAATATCGGGTCTGTGAATAAGTTTGCCCCTACGCTTGTTACATTAATACAACTAAGTACAATGAGCCCAATCCTTAAACAAACTTGAAAATGCTTTTCAAAAAATCCTTATAAAAATATCTTACTTTAAGTTCATATGATAAAATTGATTTATAAACATTAATTTTAGCAAACATCACCAAGACTTTAGGTTTTCTAAGTTCGTTTACTAGATAACTTGCATTGAATATCATTCTGCATAAGAAAGTGAGTCCCATGTTAGACACCCAATATACTTTTTGAGTTCACAAATTTCTTAGTGCACTTAAAATCAATCATGATAGACTTTTTCATGTAATGCACCAAAGATAAATATCAAATCTTACTCAGACATAAAGATTCCTCAACTTTAATGGTATTTATGGTTATGTTCATTCATTAACACTTTATTTATAACGTCCACTCTATGTGTGTAGATAACCAATGTCATGTTCTATGCACAAAAAACCTTTGCACATCCTAATGCATGTTTAATGTCTCTACTTTAGATGACCTGATAATCCATCTAATGATAATATCACATTTTACAAGTGTTACAGAATTGAGCTTTCCATTCTCATTTCCATTTGAGAACTATTTTAGGTTTACAAAGAGCTGAAATTCTATTTCTCCTTAACCATGGTTCTCAACCAAGTTGTCATGAAATCCCTACAAAGTAACCTATGGTCCTAGAGTTCTGCAATCCATTTTATGTCTATCTGTCTTGTTTGATGTGCAGCATATTCTCGTTCTGGCAACAACAGATACCAAAATAAGGGCGAAGGGAACAACGACCATAACAACAAGGGAAATTTCAGTTGTAAGTGGACGTCTCAAAGTCAACCGTCTCCTGATCATCACCCTTCTCTTCTTCCTACTTTACTGGTGTCTATGCTGCAGTCTTCTTGCCAACTCTGAGATAAACCAGATCATACAGTTCATGTGTGCCGTTAACACTTATTGAGCATTTGTTGTTGATGCAGCTAGCGACTCTTCCCTGTCATTATATTTTTTATACTTCAAATCGCAGCTGGATTTTAGATTTGGGCACCACTCACTACATGACCTCCTCCTCATCCAACATGCCCCATGCTACTCCTTACCAAGGTAATGATACTTTTACTATTGGTAATGGATCTCAACTTCCGATTTCACATGTTGGTGAATTCTCTCTTTCAACTCCTTATGACAATCTTTCTTCTTTTTTGTATCTAGTTTTCTCAAGATAATATTTACTATTTTGAACTTGATTCTCGTGGTTTTCATGTGAAGGATCGCACTAATCATCAGATACTTCTTTGTGGTACTGGCTCTTTTGGCTCTATTATCTTCATCAGGATCGTACTTCTTCATCTCCAGTTCTGCAACATGCTCCCCAAGGCAGCCACACCACCACTGATATATGGCATTCCAGGTTGGAACATCCGTCCCATTCTATTCTATAGTAGCTAAATTTCATGTTCCAATTCATGAAACTTAATAAATATCATTTTAGCAATGTCTGTCTTATGGCAAATCATGTCAGCGAGCCTTTTCTAATTGTATATTTACTACTGCTAAACCCTTACAAATATCGCATCTGGATGTTTAAGGTCCCGCTCCTCTTCTTCATATTTTATATATAGATTCTATATATTAGTTGGAGGGAGCCTTGGCATAATGGTAGAGTTGTCATCCTATGACCTTGAGATTACGAGTTCAAGGCATGGAAACAGCCTCTTACAAAATGCAAGGTGAGGCTGTGTACTATTGACTCTTGTGGTCCACTCCTTCCCCAAACCCTGCATTTGCGAGAGCTTCGTGCATCAGGGCTGCCCTAGATTCTATATATTAGTTTGGTGATTTCTCTTGGTATGTATGGCTATGCCCGTCAATGCAATAATGGAATAATTCTACAGTAATCCTTGATTTTAAAAGATACAGCGGAAACGTCTCTCTACCACCATTAAAAGTTTTCAAATTGATGGTGGCAGTGAATTCATAGGCACACATTTCTTGAAGGTTTTGAGATTACAGGGTCTAACACATCGTTTATCATGTCCCTACAGGGTATAAAACGCATGTAATCATACATCTTGCAATCAAAACTTTGCAGATAATAGAATCATCTAGTTTGCATTTGTTTGGGACTGATAGGCATAAAAAAATGGAGCTCAATCATGAAAAAGTGGGGAGAATATACTGCTAGCCATATCGTCGTCCTCAACTGTAGCATTCCTCTTTAAACAACCGCCCTTCCTCTGTATGATTGGTTATAGTTTACTGAATTGATTGCCTGATCTCAGCTTCGAAATTGCTACCAATGTTGAAATTCCCACTTAGAGGTCAAATATACCATTGCCAAAATAAAATTGTTGACATGGGCAGCCAACATTAATTGCTAAAACCACTTTTAAGCATTGCATCTAGGATCCTTCATCTAACAGCATGTCTCTAAAATCACGATCATATAAATGTCAACAGAATTCGAAACACTGACTTTTGAATCTCACTCAGACTTTCTTTTCATATGCACTATTATGAGGTTACTACAATGAAATTATTATTTCATTCCACAAATCCAGCAAAAACTACAAGCCTAGTACTGACACACGACCACAAAGGAGAACTGTTCAACTCAATTTTAGCATAAACTTGTTTCAGTTCCCATTAAATCTCCATGTTGACTTGGGTTTTCACATAACTATTGGGATCTGTATGCTACCACACGGGCACCTGACCACCTAGAGGTCTGGTCGTTGCACATCTTATTGTAACACTAGGGCATATGTATTAGACAAACAAGAAACACAAATGATTTAACATGGCGGCATAGAGGCAGAGTCGACACTAGACAATGCGGGCATCCCAGATGCGGGTCCTGGTGCTACTAGGCCAGAGCTTCGGATCTCGGCCATCTCCCGACGAGCATTGGATTCTTGCGCCTCGCATAATTTTGGGAGAAACACACCTATACAAGGAATGAAAGTCAATACTAGTTACACATCGACGAGGGATTATTGTAGTAAAGAAAAGGCCACAAAAGTATGATGAACAAGACCATCAATCCAATATTTGCAAAAGATCAAGACCACCAATCTTTTGAACCCAAAAGGAATCAACAGATGATCCTAACTGACAATAGACTGCCGTTCTACACAAAATGT
Source organism: Warburgia ugandensis (assembly GCA_035236585.1). Taxonomy (NCBI): domain Eukaryota; kingdom Viridiplantae; phylum Streptophyta; class Magnoliopsida; order Canellales; family Canellaceae; genus Warburgia; species Warburgia ugandensis. The sequence goes on from CP141135.1 coordinate 23,474,193, forward strand.
ATCGTGACCATTGTAGACAAAATGTATCGTAACAGAACGACCAACAAGTATTGTAGTATCAATAAGTAAAAAGGACAGCCTCGGTGCATGAAGCTCTCGTCTATGCAGGGTCCGGGGAAGCAACAGACCACAAGAGTCTATAGTATCCAGACTTACGCTGTTACCACGCCATGAACCTCTGACCTCAAGATCACATGACAACTTTACCGTTGCACCAAGGCTCCTCTTCTACAAGTATCGAAAAGTGCAACAGGTAATATATGATAAACAACCCTATTCTAGTCTATCCGATGAATGGTTTGGGTCAACATCATAAGCTGGCAATTAGGAGTATGACTGTCGCTTTACCTTCTCCAGCAGCAAGATTGAAGTAAAGATCAATGATGTTGGGGCAATTCTGGTAGCATTGAGAAGAACAAAGCTTCCTAGTGAAATGAGGCTCCAGTAGAGAATCCGAAGAGATGCCCAGAGAGTTCCGATCCACCCCACAAGCTTGAATGCATTGATCTGTTTCGATCCAATTCTCTAATTTGTCCGCCATGATCTCTGATGCTCGGCACATGTACTTTTCTTGACCCCCTCTTGTCACATGCTTCTCAAGAACACAACGCATGCCCGTTGACGACACCGCAAATGTGCAGGTACTATTATTGAGATGCTCACACGTGATATCCCCTGCAAACACACGTAATAAGAATGTTTAAATCTGAAGAAAATCACAATTATGCAGGTTTTCTTTAGCCCATAACATTAGTTTGGTGCTCGCATTTACAATCGCTTGCAACTGTATATAAACCACTTCTTTATATTTACACCATTTCAAAATGTAAGGTAAGATTGTGTAAGAGTGATCCGCCCCTTCCTTGAAACTCGCATAATGCAGGAGCTTCGTGCACAGAGGCTACCCTTTATATCTAGTCACGAGACATCCTCTGGCTAGATCCTACTTCCACTGTTTGTTTCCACATGGAAATCCAATTTCAGATGGACCATGTCTTCTTGAAAACATGAAATCCCATTCCCGTCGAAGTCAGGGAAGTGTTGGAAAGCGGTGAAAACGAAAATGGCCTTCCTGAGAAACAGATTTGCAGCAAATGGCACTTTCTTGAAAACTAAACGGGAGTCAAATTGCAGGCAAGGGAAAGTGGAGGATGGAATCAAAGATTTCCACAGGTAAATATATCAGAAAATTTCATTTAAAATATTCGAGAAGTTCTCCAATGAGAAAAATCAATACCATCCAATCCCCGATGAATGTCTCTACGGCTAGATTAGCTAATAATGCAAAAAGAAACCAACCACTGAAAAGGAAAAAAATAAAGATGTAGAAAAGAAATTATTTACTTGAACAAAGAATAGCATTACCAGGAAAGAAAATAATACATACCAAGTGTTCCTTGCACATAGAGCAAAAGAACAAAAGCCAGGCATGTTAGAGTCTTCAAGCTGCAGTTAGAGGCCATTTTTACGTACTCTTTCTAAGAGTAGGAAGGCAAACTGCACTTAAGAGGCCCTTTGGTTCTTAGAATATTTCCCTCACAGAATGCTCTCAGATGCTGGTGATTGGACTCTTTATAAGTGAAGGACAGGTAGTTAGGGTAAATGGCAAAATCCAGAACTTATAACTCAGTGAGATTAGTCTTTGGTGGGTCATGGGAAGTGGGCCTTGTCGGCTACTGAGAGTCTGGAAGGCTGTAGCAAGAGTCTTTCTCGGAGCTTTCTCCGGCCAAACAATTGACTTCATACTCGTCCTTGATGACGCATCATTATCGTAATGACACTAAAGTGAGCCATCAATTAGGCATGTTTTCGGAAAGACCCATGTCATGGATCTTGTTCTCTGTTCCTTGTTTAGCCTACCCGTAAAAATTGTGCCAATTAAATGATTCAAACATTTCTTTTTCTTTAGTTCTAGAATTGATAGCAGTAAATTTTTATCCAAATTAGCATAAAATTCCAATGGCTATGGTTTTTAAAAGGTCACTTATTTAAGAGAAGATGAACGTACTGAATGGCATGGATCTTCCAAAAAACATGCCTGGACACTAAATTGATGCCTCAGATTGACGAATGCTTCAACTTAATCATATTTGCTTGAAAATTACTTTAGCAACTGTTTATAAAATCAAGACAAGTAGTAAAAAATCATGCAATTTGCATGCGAAGAGGGTATGCAGTCCTCGAGCTTGCCAAAATTTAGCTGGTCTGCCTATTATTTTAAATATGACAAATCCCATCCATTATCAGTTGTCCCGCTCATTATAATAGTAAGAATGATGGTAAAGATCTTTCTGTTTATTTCAAAAGTAGCAAAAGGATCCTATTCTCAAAGAACCAATGAGAGTTCGACATGTATTCAAAACTCAAAAGATTGAGCTCTTCACTCTCTTCGAAAAATAGAAGGAAAGAGCAAAGAATGAGTATGAAAAGAATATGGTTACGTAGACTGTATGAATAGACTTTCTTCCCAGTGGATTACCCCTTTGCTGAGTTAGGAGATTACTCTCTAGGCGATTACTTATGGTATCACTCGGCAAATGGACATTTAGGAATACTATAAGCCGTGGGTAGCCTAGGGTATGCAACTTCTGAAGGCAAACTCCAATCTAACAACATAAGAAAATAATACAGTTCTACAAAAGAGAGAAACTGAGGAAAAACTCAAATAATGTAACAACTAGGGACAAGGAGAATGACTTTTTTTGTAAAAATTCAAGGTTCTACTAATAGTGTCTCTTTAAATGACTAAACGTCTCTTTACTATGGCAGTTAATTTCACAATCAAATGTCTCCTTTAACTTAAAATTTGAGACACATCCTTAGCTTTTTGAAAATTCAAATTCGGTAGGACAATGTTAAGAATTAGATATTAGTATTTCTAAACCCCTAAAATTATATTGCAGTCCCTTGATTAAAATTGGATTTGAAGGGAAATGTTACCTGGATTGAGTTCTAGGACTAACTTCAAAATATTGCCTAGCTAAGCCATACTTTGAATGATCTGACCTATCAAAATTATTTAGTCTCCCTAAGATTGTTTAGACATTGAAAATTATGTCTGATAGATATTTTAGCTATGCACTTTTATGTTTAAATTATAACTTTTTCAAGAAAAAACTAGTTGCTAGAAGCATTTACTGAGCATAATTTTTTTATAGAGAGTCTAAATAGCACACTCCAAATGGGTCAAATCATCCAAAGGTAGGGCTTAGCTGGGTTGAGTTTTGGAGTCAATCCTTGAACGCAGTTCAAATAGCATTTTGCTTTCATGGTAGTCACTATTTTATTAATTTCATTCATTGCAATTTAGTCCCTCTCGTGCTAAGCCCATCAAAATCTAGTTAATTCCTTGAAATGTCTTTTTATTATGTGATCCAATCTTATCATAGTTAACTTGGGTGCCACATATATATGGTGGGCCCCATTTATAGTTGATCCAAATCCCACATTAGATTTATAATACCCAATAATCATGTCAAATATTTATTCTTTGAATTGGTAATGCACGCACTTAATAGCTTTTGATATATACAACATTTTCATACATATCCTTGCCAAGTGTATTCTCAGGACACCTCTCAATGTGCAAGCACCCTAGATTCCCTAAAGGGATGCGATGTACTACCTCAAACCTATAACCTACTTATACAAGAGGCACCTCAGCCTAACCATTGTTCTATATTGGCTTATGTGCTCCAATAATCATGTCAATTCTGCAAGTTAGAATATAAAGAAATGTAGTTTAGTTAGTGGACATGAAAAAATCACATAGTATTCCACATTCAATAACCATATACACCATTTATAATTTGGTCCCACTTATATTTTTTGGGGTCATAAATCACATTCCATTGTAGATTTGTGGGCCCAAAATAGGTGTTATAAAAATGGTCCACCAAAGAATGATTTTGTAGAACTCCAAAGTTCCAGTGGAACCCAAATTATGATCAATGTAGTTGAGTCAATTGAATGTAGAACTTTGGCATGATCTTTTAGAAGAATACATTTTCTGTCTATTTTATATCCAATGTGGGGCTTGGATGGTAAAATATAGAACTTTACTATGATTTTCCATTTATAAAATGTTGAACCATAATAGCCCATCTTAACTATAATACATTCTACAAAAGAAAAGTAGTTATAATACATTTTGTTACATGCTACCTTGCCTAAGTGGTCATTTAAAAAATTGCTAAGTGATCTTTGGACTATTATATATCCAATGTGGGGATTGGATTAAGCACTAGTGAGCCCCACTATGTAAAAGTGGGAGCTCAAGTTAAGTATGATAAGTTGGCATCTCATAAAGAAAGGACATTTCATGGAATAAAATAGGAGGGACTATATTGAAATGGATTTGATAAACTAGTGGCTACCAAGGATTGCCTTGAAACTTTAGAGCTTTAGAAGGACTAACACGTAAAAACTCCTAAATTTAATTAGCATTAAAAATAATCCAACAAGCCCATAGTAGACTGAGAATAATCTATTTAACCTCTAATTGAAACAACAACCATGTTGGTTAAATACTTAGGTTTTGTAGGACTTCAAGGAACCTAGTAGATGAAATTAAAAGTCATTATATGTTTACTAAATCAATATTCGATCTCATAAATAAGAAAAATTCAAATTCTTTGAGAATTGGAGAGATAACTTGAAGAGGCTTGATAAAGTCTTTTGAGTTAGAACACAAGTTGTCATATGACTCCCCACTTTTACCATGGTTAGACCCACCTTCAATTGATGAAACTCATTCATCTATGTTTTACATTATAATTTCTTGTATGTGAAACATTACAATCATTGTATAATCCTACCATATAAAAAAATGTGCCTTTTACTCATTGATTTTGGGAGCATTTATAGATATTGTTGCTGATCATCTAATGCTTGAGACGATGAGGGAAGAAGATGGGCCTTAATTATTACTACATGGGGCCATATCATTATTGCATTTGTCTTTCATGGGAACCTCCAAATTATTTTAGTTGCCATGTATGACAAATACAAAAAACTAGAATATTGAAAAGATGTATCAATAAAAACACCCCTCTAAATAGAGGATTTAATGAAATGGACTAATTTGACCTCTTCAAGTTAGTATCTAATATAAATTAAGAAAATAAAAAATTTAGGGGACAAACTAAAATATTAGTCATAGTTAGATTATAAATCTATAAACAAATTGAAGCATTAGTCATAATTTAGGGGCACAATTGCCTTTAAGTCATGATAGGTGTAGACACTTACAAGGTCCTAAGAAGTAGAAGCTATTTTTTTTCAATTATGATGAGAGTGTTTTCTAGATCTAAACCTTTTATCAGGTTCAAAATGGTTAACATAGGCTAGGGAACAAATTCCATTCCATTATTCTTTTAGGTTATGAATATTTTAGTAAAAGATATATACCATCCATCTTTTATGTAATTTTCAAAGATAAAAAAGAAGTCATTAGGATCATGCAAATGCATTGATTTCTCGAGGGTTACCTAATCTCTTTAAGCTAAATATAAAAAATGACTTAGATAATACAAATAAAACCTCTAAGGGAAATGTCCACTTCTTAAGATAATTGTGAGTGTTTGCACCTAAGGGATCCATTGACTTTGTCTACATTTTATATTTAAAGCAATATCAACAAAACCATATTGTATTGGCAGGTATCCCATATATGTTGTACTAGTCAAGAAAATAGTATGGCAATAGCTCCAAATCTATTCTAGTCAAATTTCAATAAATACTAGTCATATGTCAGAATACAACTTCTTTACACATAGTGCCCAAAATTTTGTTTTTCTCGTCAAATTTTTACACCTAGAAAAGATAGATTTTTCCTTCTACCTTTTTCTTCTTCTTTTCCTATTCTAGAAACACTCAACTGGAGAACGAGTTCTAAAGATATGTGTTGACTAATATGCATTAGGAAATTGGAATTTCATAGAATTTTGTGAGAAATCTCACTAGAATAGTTGCTTTTCTAGCTTTTTGACAAATAAAAATAGATTTACCCGTCTTATGGCTGAGATTTGGATGGAACTTTGTATCTTTGTATTGGACTAGATGAGCAATAAAAATCTAGCAAAGTCAATTGGGGTTGGTAGAAAATTGAATGATTTCATGTAGGGTTTTATTTCTCAAGAGTTTTAAGTTTGGGAAATATTTGTTGGAGATATTTTTATCCTTCCTTATTTTCTTGAGTAATACATCAACTGAAGATTGGAATATAGTTTTATCATCTACATCTCAAAATCAAGAATGAAAACGAAGAGATTAAGAAATCATCTATAGATAGGCCACCATAGATTAGTCGTTCACTAAGAGCTACTCCAAATCAATACTTTCATAAGTCCTTTAAGTAATATGAAATGGATGCAAAGATAGAAAATATTGCAACTTGACCACTTAAGTGATCAATTTGGTATTCACATACCTTTGTTTGTCAATCATTTTATCTAAATTTTATGATTAAGAGACCTCTTATTCAATACACAACTTGGATTCTTCTTTTTTCTTTTTTCCAAATAATTAAAATGAATGATGCTTCTCATGCTAAGCATGGGGACCTGGATACTGGTTATTGATTGGCAAATAAATCTTGGATGGTACAATATATATGTAACATTCCTAATTTTTAAATCCCAAATTGTGTAAAATTTGAAAAATGTTAAATTGGGATAAAAAGAATATATTGAATTTTCTATATTTGGAGTTTTATAAGTTAAAAAAACTTGATATATTGATACCTCCATAATTAGATTATACTCTAAAAGATAATTCAAATGACACTAAGTTTGTTAAAATCGGAGTTCGGATGGAGGAGATATGTGGATTTTAAGATGAAGGGCATTTATGTACAAAAAAAAACCAACAAAACAAAAAGGCTTAAAACAGAGGGGACCGTATTTGATACGGGCACCCCTCCCACTTAAAGAACTGACAAATAGACTGTTAGGTCAATTCTTAGCCCAATAGAAAGAGGGGATGCATGAGGAGGAAGGAGAAGAGAGGGGGAAGGAGAAGGAGAAGGAGAAGAGAGTGGGGGAGAAGGAGAGAGGAGAAAGGAGAAAGGAGGGGAGAATCTGACCCATCCTCCACCCTCCATTTCTCTCATTGACAATGGGAGGAGGAGATAGATGTTAGGAAAGGTTCGCCTATCACTAGAAAAGATAGAGGGAACAACATCACTGATTGACTATCAAAGCCGTTCACTGTCTTCCCCTGGTTACCACGAGCAAAACAGTATGAGATAATGGGATTTCCCAGCAACAAAAAATCAACGGTAATCTCCTTTTCTAGCAATAATTGGAGGTTGAAGACACACCTTAAAGGTAAGATCTAGGATACGCACTTCTTGAATCTTAGTATTTTGCAAAAACTCTATGCATTTTTGACCTAGATCTATATTTAGGGATGATTCAACATTCTAATCCTTAATCTAAGCTTAGGGATACGTAGTTTAGGACTTGATGTAACATGGATCACATAAAAATTTCAAATCTAGGCAAAAAACCAATCAGACAATCTTAGCCATCCAATCAAATATTGTTTGCATAGTAAATTAACTAGGATGTGGCAGAAATTGAAGATCTAGATGGAAATTTAGTGAATAATATTAATTGTTCAATTAGACGGTAAAGGAAAAAGATCTTGGCACACCTGATTGGTGATCAGAGGCTGCCATTACATTCCTAGACCTCGAATTGGCATAGGATGAGTAAAAAAATTCCCTAATCCATTAGCAAAAATATTAAATAACATGTTGAGATCGAGATCCAACCACTTTTAGCCTTCGGATCAAGAATCTATAGAATGAACAACAGATCAAGGGTGATCTAACACTAATCCTCACATCTAATCAATGACAAATCATTGATGAATGATAGATTAGAACCCTAATGGCCTTAGATGATTTATGACGTGGAAAATGGACCAACAACCTTAGTAACTAGGATCATATAGTGAGGAGCGATGGATTACATGAAACCTAGTAGTTCCATGACTAAAATATGATATGGATTGTCTAATTAGGTCTAAAATAGATTCTTTTGGTAATTATTAGTATAACTTGATATTGATAAGGAATCTAAAATATTGACAAGTTGATCAATAAATCAATAAGAAGGGATACAACTAAACCAAAGAGCATGACAAAGGAGGTAGGTGGTTTTAACATCGGTCTGTTTTGTGAAATATGAAAACCTTTGATGAATTACTCTATCAAGTTTCAAAATACTAATGATTTGAAATTTGGATAATTTTAATTGATGCATTTGCATATCTATATTTCATGCAACTTACGGGTTTGACATGTCATGTTGTTTTACTATCAGATTGTAAAGTTATGCATGAAAATATATTAAAAACTATATGGACTTCATGAATTACAAAATAATGAGGAATGTAGAATCTTTAACTAAACCCATGGTGATGGTTGTTTTCAAGTGGCTGCATAGTAGTCATGAGATTTAAATTGCATGATTTCAACAATGCATGGATTTTATGGTTTTATTGGTTATATCGGCATGTGATGATGCCTAGTATTATTATGTTATGATGGACATATTGGGGCCGGTGGACTCTGTGCTAGGAAGATTAAGGATTGATCATCATCTTTCTTCTGAAATTGTATATGTATGGTGGATACCTGGCTAGAGGGGCTGAATTCAAGCTCATATCATCATGGATAGGTCATGGCTTGTGTATCGTGTTTTTCATGATCACAGTGTAAGGGGGGTCTATCTGCTTGGTATTGACGTGATATCCATGGACTTAATTGGTTCATGTCTGTCCCACAGAGGTTCCATTATTTTCAGGTTCATATGTATATTGCACAATAGCGTAGGTGTGGGGCACCCTAGTATTTTAGGTCTATAATGAGTACTCATGACCAATGGTAGGTGGCTGGATTTAGAGTGTTTATACACTCGTGAGACCTTTAGAAGGCTCTAATATATATATATATGTATGTATGTATGTATGTATGCGTTTATTGAGACACATTGACTATATTGAAGCATTACAAGATTTAAATGCTTTTCGTCTATTGGTTTTGACAATGGTTCAGCATTCATTTTGAATGGGTATATTATGAGATAATGCATAACGTGAGTTGTGATCTTTCTCGTTTTGTAAAATATTTGCGAAGGTTATTATTGAAAACAGATGATTGAATTGGTTTGGCATGGTAGTGATTTGTAAATCATGATTTTGATTTCAGAGTTCATTATATTACTCATTTTGTATCAGATTCTATCAAATTGCATAACATTTGAGGGTGTGTTCCTTTTTAGATTTAAAACTTCATGAACTCATGTCTTTAATGATGAAACTACCTACACAAGAGCAAGCTTGCTAAGACATTGTAAATTGTTTACAATGTCTCCGGTATGAAGAAATAGAACAAGGAAAATGGAGTAGAAGATGGCAATAGAGAACCAAAGAGAAGAACATGACATGTATAATAAACAGGTTTTCAATTACAGTTGATTTCTTGGTGAAATTGACATACGTTTGACTTAATGGCTTTACTTCATTTACATGTGGGAAAAATTGAAAAACTAGCGATATCACAATATACTACCCTGCCAGTAATACAAAATGAAAATGAATAGCAATAATATTATTTTGGATGGTGCATATATGCTGTCTTGCAAGCAAATAAAGACCAAAAAATGTAGAGCAAAAATGATATTTGCTAGATGGTTATCTATTGATGAGCTAATGCACTCTGGTATAGACTTGGCATAGATTTATTGATATATGAGTTGAGATGCATCAATTTTTTATTGATATGGAGATTTTATCAATACTAAAGTTGTATAAAAATAACTAACTCTTAGATAAGAATTTGGTTCATGTTGATAACATTATACGTGGTGATGAATTGTTCTAATTGAATTATGAGTTGTTTGATATGAAATGGTTTACCATTTAGCAATGTATATGTGAATTAATATACAATGTCTATTTATAGATATTGATTCTAGAATTACTAACACGATTAGTTATCTTGTGATATGATGATAATTTTAGAGGTGCCTAAAGAATAAAATAGAAAGAATTTTGAGTATGATCTAGGGTTAGTGCCAATCAATAAGTTGTTCTAACTTCGTAAGCATATCTTCGATATAGAAATCAAAAGGTTCAAATTTGAACAAGTTTCAAATAAAAATAAAAAAGTGAAATTCATTAGAATTTATAAAACTATTTTGATTAAAAGTGTATTACAGGGGAATCAATCGTTCGTATGATTCTTCAATATAAAGAAATGACAAAGGGTATGTTGCTACCGTTTTGAAAGATTAAGGATCACCGAAGTAATGTCTAAACCCAATGATTCAAAGCAAAGATAAAGGATATTGGAACAAGTAAAGACCGTTTTCATTTGTCTCAACAACTAGAACTAGGTCAGAATGACGAAAAAAGGAGATTCTAGACGAGGCAAACAAAAATGGTTAGAGACGGCTCAATAATTGTTGAAGGATTTTCCTTCGAGCCCTTTGAGAATTACCCAACTTGAGTTATGAGCACGAATGAAATTTCTTTTTCTTTTTTTTGTTCTTCAAGAAGGAAAAAAAAAAAAAACTACTCAATTTATAGTCTAATTGATGATTTTATGGATACATTTATCACTATATGATATGCATAGAGCATAAATTCAAGTTCTAATCATTCTTTCTCGAGCCGTACGAGGAAAAAACCTCCTATACGGTTCTAGGGGGGACATTGTTCATCTACATCTATCCCACTGAGCCATCTATCGAATCGTTGCAATTGATGTTCGATCCCGAAGAGAGGGAAGAGATCTCCGTAAAGTGGCTTTTTACGATTCGATAAAGAATCAAACTTATTCAAATGTTCCCACTATTCTAGATTTCCTTGAAAAAGGTGCTCAACCTACAAGAGCTATTCATGATATTTCAAAGAGAGCAGAGGTGTTTAAAGAACTTCAAGTTAATCAAATGAAATGAAATTAATGAAATAAAAAAAGGGGGGGGGGGACAAGTATCTAGCTTTGTGTAATTATTTCTCGACCATTCTACTTTTCTTGCTCTATTCATATACATTCACTATTGCTCTAATAGATTCCATATCATATAAGGATAACGAAAAAAAAATTCTTTTCTATTGATATGAGGCGGATAGAAAAAAATGATTGAGTAAATAGATGAACTAACCGGATCTATGAAATTTTGGGATTCCAACCAATCGGATGGTTTTCATTGGGACTCCACCAACAAACAACAAACAGGGGTCAATCCTTTTTTATTGTACCCCCCTATTGAATAAAAAGAAAATCGAGATCTTTTGCCTTATTTATTCCCCAATCCACACTTTGCTTTTTTATCTGTATAGTGCCAAAAGTGAACCAACCCCTTGGACTGCTACGGAAAATACCATCAAATTTCAAAGTAGCACGATTTAATTCAAAAATTTTGCCCAATTGGGCACGTCTACTAGCTGCTTCAACTATAACCCCAGCTCTATTAATTGGTCTGAGCAAGATACGACTTATTTGAAATTAATTGAATGAATAATTTAGAAAATGAATATTTCTGTGAGATTTCAGATATTTTATAGTTCCTTCCAGCGTTAATTACCAATTCTTGATCATTGAGATTCATGGGCGATTCAGATTACTATTTAGGGATAGATATTACCCTCTCTTTTATGAGATAACCAATATTTCAGTGTTACGAGAGAACCCTTACCTTAAATGAAATGGGAAATTATTGAGTAGTCTACTTCCCCTCGAATGATGAATCCCTTTACTTTAAAGGAATACCTTGGAACTCATAAGGGATTTACTTGTCTATCTATTGTTCCATTCGATCTTTTAGGTCCCTACTTCACCTCGACGGCTATGCTACGATGTCCTTTGAAGCATATATGCGATGGTTAGACTCCTGTAACCATGTCATATTTGTTTACTTGAATATAATTTCTTTCTAAAAGAAACGGAGTGGCTAATTCCATGAAAGAAATCTTTTTTCACGAGGTACAACTAGCAATTCCTATTTATCTGTTATGGAATCGACCATGGATCAACTCCCCTTTCATTTGGAAGTATTGAATACACCCATAATTATGAGCTTCATGTTCTTCTTCTTCTCCCAAGAGACATGTCAGAGTCAGGGGCATCCCAATCGGATTGAATGGGATGACAGTTTCTCATTTCGAATCTGTAAAATCATAATTTTGATCAAAACACACATCGCAGTATACTAGGCTTTCTAATTCCTTAAGGGGTTTTCTAAAAGATTCGCGATATAACTAGGAAGACGTTTCAAATACCATACATGAGTCACTGGACATGCCAGTTTGATGTATCCCATTTGATATCTTCGTATCTGAGAATCAACAAATTCCACTCCGCATTGTTCACAGAATTTTGGGTCTTCTTTTTCATCTCCGATCACTCGATAATTTCCACAAGCACAAATTCCACTTTTTATAGGTCCATAAATTCTTTCACAAAACAATCCATCTTTTTTTGGTTTATTGGTTTTGTAATGAAAAGTATAGGGTTTTGTTACGTCCCCAACTATCTCTCCATTAGATAGTATTTTGTTGGCCCAAGCACTTATTCGTTGAGGAGAAACTGATCCAATTCGAAGTTGTTGATGTTTATATCGGTCGATTATATTATAGAAGAAAAATTCTGATTCATTCCGATCAAGCTTCCTTCCTATGAATTTGGAAGTTCTTCTCAAATACAAGGAAATGATTCAGTTCCAGAGCCAAAGATCGTAGTTCTCAAATGAGTAATCGAAAAGATTTTAGAGCATCCTCGGGGTTAGGTATTGTTCCTCCAACGATTGTAGTACCAAGTACTTCCTCACGAGCTCTAATATGATCAGATTTATAAGTAAGCATCTCTTGTGAAATATGAGCAACACCAAACCCTTCTAGAGCCCAAACTTCCATTTCTCCTACTCGTTGTCCCCCTTGCTTGGCCCTTCCTCTAAGGGGTTGTTGTGTAACAAGTGCATAATGTCTACTGGAACGTCCATGGATTTTATCATCAACTTGATGAATTAATTTCAGGATATAGGAATTTCCTATTAGAACAGGTTGTTTAAAAGGATCTCCTGTTCTTCCATCAAATATTCGGCTTTTTCCCAGATACTCGGGTTCAAATACCCATGGATTTGTTGTTTGCTTACTAGATGAATATAATTCAGGAAACACTAGTTTTCTCGAAGCCTCTTGCTCATATCTCTCATCAAAGGGTGCTATTCTATAATCTTTGTCCAGTAGGTCCCCCGCTAACCCGAGCGAGCATTCAAATATCTGTCCCACATTCAT